>JAWWLV010000011.1:4910747-5007465 GCA_035041135.1 Platyrinchus mystaceus | reverse complement strand
CATATTTGGATAATCTACAAGCTACAATGCCATTTTAGCCTCCGAAACACTGAGCCTCCAGGGTCCCAGACACGTGGCTCTGTACAAAAATCATTGTAATGGTACTATTTTACACATTAATTTTTTTGTGTAGTCAGGGAAGTGGAGAAATTTATCCACTTCAAGACCCTGAACCCTGCATGTAGCAGGGGGACATTTTCATGTAAAAATTAAATTTTCATAAACAGCTCTCAAAGCTACAACTTAGGCCACTGTTTTTACTCCCATTCAATAGACTTGCCAGAGAAAACAGTGGTTTAAAAATTGTTCAAGGACCTCAAGATTTGGTCCCAAATCACTGTGTATACACGTGACTTCATTTACAGCTATGTTTTTATGCCAGATTTAATGTCAACAGCCTAACAGTGCGTTGGATTTCATTTATAGGATTTATTAATTTTTATCTAATGAACAATTTCACAAGGCAATTTAGATGATTACGACTGTGAAACGTTTGCAACGAGGACCAGATCTCGCCAGCCTTGCTTGCCTGTAGTGCCACTTACATCAAAAGTAATTGAAAACAATTGTAAAAGCACCGAAACAAGTTCAAAAACGCTTAGTTTAAAAGAGAAAAGGAAGCAGGGTAGGTATCTCAGTCAGTTCTGAGCCATGTGCTGTCTCCATACAGATCTGTACACACGAACTAAGTGTAGTAAACTGGAGTAAACACTTCCAGGAAGAAGCACAACACGCAGATGTGGGGCCTTTGGGTAAGAGCTGTCAACGTGTTGACATGGTTACAACAGATTGTCCCTGTGACAAAACACCCGTTGGTTACAGAAGGAATGAGGCCAAAGTAAAACATCTTAAGTATCTCACCTTTTTCCCTTCAAAAAATTTGAAAATTAAAGCCAGGGGACATCTCCTCAGTTACGTACCATAATGAACCAAACAGTGGCCTATTTACCAAAAAGATCATCTCCTGAGTAATGTTTGTTAATTTTTTTTATTTTTGGTAATAGGACAGTGCTTTCTCCTTCTGATCTTGGAATTATACTACAAAATTTCCCATTTATAATTAATTACATTTTTGAGATTTTTTTTTTTGCTTAGGTGGCAAGAATCTTCCCAGCACCAGTGCCCAAAAACAATTACCAGCATCCTGTTCAGTTTGCTTCCAACTTCCCTTCACCCTCCACCCAGCAATAATTATATTTCTTTTCCATGTTTCAGTAAATAGAGATTGTTTGCTATAAAATTAGCTTGACGTGATTCAAAAGGAAATGCAAAGCATTTTATAAGGAGTCAGAGAGAGAGAGAGAGAGCCTGCATTTGTGAGCAGAGGACGGGGAAGACTTGTGCTTTCAGCCAGGGGAAGCTTCATCACAAATTAAGTTTTGTTTTCTTTACTTGCTGCAGCACAATGACAGCTTTGACAGACATATGGGTTGTTTAGAATTGTAAAGGCTTTTTTAATTTAAAGTGCTTCAGGAATATATCTGCAGTATATGACGTAGGCACTTTTTATTTAGCTGTATTCTGCTAAATGTAGTTTGTAATTGGAACACCTTTCAGTCCAGGCATAGGAAAATCTATTTCAGTCTCGTTCTACGTTGCTGAGCTGCTCTTGCAGCAGGTCCTACCAAGGCCATGCATGTTATACTGCACATTAACATGCATTTCAACACCATGCATATTATTCTCGTTTATTTCTATGGGAACTGGAAGATACTTAAGGCTGTCCCATCTCTCAGCAGACAACCAAAACCTCAAGGTCTTTGTGTCATTTAAGCCTTCCAAAAAGAAAGAATGAATAAGGTCACTCCAAGCTCTTGGTTTTTCAGGTTTTGTCTTTTTGCCAGGGTTGTGGTTTCAGGTCTGTTACGATGCCATAAGGTTTTGCTTTAAAATGTCACACTCTGTCATCATGGACCTGGTGTGCATTGTAGTTGTTACCCATGTCACATCTTTTGCTTAATTTAGAAATGTGTTGGTTTGGATCTTTGGGGGTTTTTGATGTCAGATCTGTATGCTTTGGGACAGATCCTGATTTCAATTACATTGTATAATACCCAGAGAAAAGCCATTTGCTTGACTGGAATTCTACTAGATGACACGAGCATGCCTGAGACGAGACTGTGGCTGATTGTGGGATCTTCAAACCAAATGGTGCTCTTTCTGGCTCCTGCATTAGTCACTGCCAGTAAAGATGTTGCAGCTCTAAACTCTATTAGTTCAGAATGCAGAAACAACCTCATGCTGCAGATAAGAGATGGAAAAACACTAAGCTTGTAAACAGTGAAGTACTGCTAACAAAACCAGAAGAGAGCTTGGGTTCTCTTTGCCCAAGCGTTACTGGTTCTACCAGCAGGATATAAAACACATACAAAAATGAAACTGTGACCAAAGACAACCAAATGTCCAGAAAAAATCTGCAGAAAGAATGGAGGCCGTGATTTTCCACAGACTTGGACAGTGGTCCCTCCTGTTCTGAGATGTACAATCCTACAGACTAAGAATAAAGCCTTTCCTTCAGCAGAGGAGGGAACAGCTCCCACCTTAAGTCAGTCCTTCATATTCCCCTCCTATCATCTACCCTGTGACTGCACCCTTGCAGACACAGTTTATTTACAGCTTTAATAACATGTGGCCCTATAGTAGCCACCCATCCTAACTAACAATTCCATATTACTGTGTTGAGTGGAGGGCCTTGTAAGACATCCTGGAACCGCTAGTGCTTAGAGGGTTTTTGCATCTTCACCATTAATAGCTTTGATTTAAGAGCCCACACAGTACATCATTTAAAGGGTCAACTAGAAGTTTCTCCTGTGGTGTTTCAGGTATTTTTTCTTTGGGAAAAATCCCTTTGAGAGCTCATGCTACCTGGTATAGGGTGAAGGAACAGTTGCCTTATGTAGATCAAAGACTGCTACTTGATTGTCAGTGAATTAACACTACATTAGAAAGGAGGAAAATAAAAGAAAAAAAAAGACAGAAAAGGCTCATCTATAAGAACATTGGACCCAGTAGAGACAGGACAGACTAAAAAAGAACTGTGAGAATGAAACAAAAGTTACACTCTGACTTTTCTTTGAAAATTTAAAAATATCTTCTGCATGAACACGAGTCTCCTGGGTGCCAGCTTCAGAAGTACCTTAAAGAAAATTCTCATGTCATTTGTGGTTGATGTAATGTAAGAATCCTTTCTTACAGTGAGATACAGGGTAGAAAACTGGACTCCCACTCACAGGCTGATTTTTTTTTTTCCCTTTGCACACTTGTCAAAGAATATGTCTTTTTCTCTTCAAATAAAGAGAACCTATTCACAGAAATTCTCTAAGCAGAGCCTCCATTTCTCCATCAGTGAGACAAGGGCAATGTCTGGAGTGTTTCAAAGAACTTATTAATCAGTAGTTATAAATACTAAGTTTAAATAAACATAGTCAAATACTGATTATTAATTCTGTAAGAATTATGAGGGGTCACACATCACTACGTATTTTCCCAGCCGATGATCTTTTCCCCCCCGCCCCGTTAACAAAACTACATAGGTTGGCCTTGTAATTCTGAGTTTGTAATGAAGTCTGCATTCAAAGGCAAAAGGCCAGGTAATCCTGGCAAGCTTCTGCAGTGCCTCTGACCTCATTTGTTGCCAGGATTGCGCTGCAGATTTTTTTTAAATTTTATTTTTAAACAATTTATAATAAAATACCCGACAAGTACTTTTGCCAGGGCATGGTTCACATTTTTCTCCTTAAGAAGCCCTTATATACTTCTGGGCTCTGCTAACTGAGAAAGATAGCCTGCTGTTTTTACTCAGCCAAAAATTGCCGAGCGTCAGAGATACAGCAGGAAGAACATTTTGCTGCTTCTGTCACTCCCAACAAAATCTCTAACATTTTGTTTAATTTAATGGCTTCACTTTTCATAAGATGATTCAAACCCCTATAGGGGACCTACATTAGTCTGCTGACATTTTTCTGCTAGTGTAATTATTATGTCCTTCTACAGTCTGCTTTTCATCTGCACAGAATTTCTCCCTGGCACAGAAGAGTTCACTTAAAGACCTCAAGGTAGAGAACTGGAAAAGCCAGAATAGCTCTTCAGCATAAGGTAAGGTGGAGGGCAACTTATTTGGTATAACTGGGCACGTGCTGGGATGCCTGGCAGGAAACAGCAGATGGACACAATGCAACTGAGAAGAAAAACCCTTCCTACAGTAAAAAAAAAATATTGGGGGTGAGGATAGGCATGTTTACCTTTCCTTTACACTCCACTAGGCAAAATATGTTGCATGTTTCAGCCACTTAAATTATAGCAGGAATGGGTATTTCTGACACAGTACATGCTGCAGCATATACCTGTACATCACCCCATTAATCATAAACCATAACAATTTGATTACTCCACGCAAAGGCCAACCCTACTGCTTTGTATTCAAAACAAAGGCTTTTAAAGAAAGAAATAGACCCTATTTGCAGTCTAATGTCATTATAATATATAGGGGTAAGTGCTAAATGCTTAGAGGTCGAGCTTTGGTGTTTTTAAGGACAATCACATCCAGACTCATCTGTACTTTTAAGCCAAGGTTACAGCTAGCCCCTCAAACACGTGTCTTGTTGCTAAGCAGGTGCAGATCTGAAATCAGAATAGAGCACTGGGGATATAAAGAAAGCAAATCCACCTACTCAGATTTAAAGACAATATTGCCTTGGTAACAGGTAACACATGTGAAGTACGTGGTTAATTACGGCTTCCCTTTATAACAGCGACAAAACAGAAATGAAAATGAGAAGCCCTGTAGCAAAATATAGACAGCCCTTAATAATCAGGTAGCTTAAAACACACTAGTATACACCATTAAGCAATTGAAGAGGCAACTGTGTGGGTCAGATGGAGACAATGAACAGAAGCCTGGAAAACTTAGTTGACAGGAGTGCTCTCAATAGGATAGGAAACGATTCCGAGAGCTCATGCCCTGCTCACTGGTGAGTGAGAGGAGGAGTAAGGGGATGAGAAGATGAAGTTTTCTGAAGCTATTTAAAAGGAAGAATGCAACTGCATCCACAGTTTTTAAATTCTCCACTGCCATTATGTATGAGGCTTATACAAAGCTGAAGTGGACACAGATACCGGTGCTGAACAACTTTAGTTCTTCCTTCCTCGCCAAGTGACTGACTTCGCCTGCCCCTCTTGGGAAAAGCATGAGATGTGAGCACAAGGCTGAGCATTATGGAGCTGGAAGAAGTGAAACAGGGTCCCTTTAGCACAATAAGCAACCACTTTGACAGCAAGAAGAGGAATATGAAAACAATAACATAAATAACAGTAGATGAAACAAACCCAGTTTACACAGGGTCACTAAAATTAAAGGCTGAAGAAGAGGCCAGTGAGTTTTCCATAAATGTTAAAGTCTGAACAATGCTGCAGTAAAAGCAAACTTAGATTTGAAAATCTAAAAGCATATATAACTTAAAGAAAGGAGCAATGTCTCTCTCTACTTGTATTGCTGGATATTAGATTCCCATTATATTCATACCAGACAGATCTCTGACTCATATTTAACTAACAAATAAGTAACTTTTTTAAGCTCTATCTGATTAAGCAGGAAGCTTTGAAATAGAAAATATGTCCATTTATGATACACAATGTCTACCCCAATCTAGATGAGGTGGATTGATTTTTTACAAAATTTTTCTTTACAGAAAATGATGAACTTCCAGCCCCTATTTAGGGACATTTGTGTTCAGATGGTGCATTGACACTTGTGACCTGTGCTATGCACCCATGGACTGAAAGGATTTGCTTGTATTAAAAGGACATACAACACCATGAGCAGCACATACTTAATATATACCCACAACCAAGTGTTTTAACCTAGTTTGGGGGAAGACTACTAAAAGGTCAAAGCAAAGCAGGCTCATGGTATCTAAGGTCAAGATGCTTGTGTGCTGAGATGTTGAATCAGGTGTCTCACTCCTTGCACATTTTGACTCAGTGCTTTTGTTACCCTCTAAAAGGGATGATAATAAATACATGCCAGAGCCACAGAAATCTGACCAGGATTGATTGGTTTTTGCAGAGGTCTCTGATAGCATGTGGTAGTAGGCATGACCCATAATTCTGGGGTTAAGCTAAGGTTGACCCAGTAGCCTGCAGTTGAAAGAGAGGATCAGTCTATCCAGTCCCAAATCTTTTAAGACAGCCAACTGGTTTGGGATGTTTTCAGAGCCACAGTGATAAAATATCAGCCATATTCTCTTACTCTGAACTATTTATATAACTCTACAGCAGAGCTTTTCAGTAGGTGCAGAAATCTAGTTATTGATCACTTGTAATGCTTAATTCAATTCTGAGAGGAAATGGCCTACATTTCATGGATACATTTCATTAAAAGACTATTTAGTCATTTTGCATTTTGTAAATGCATTAGCAGAGAGATATCAATGCCAGCTCACAGGCTAGTATGATGAATTGGAAGATTTGTTACCAGTCTCCAACCAAATGTGAGCAAAATGAGTTAGTACACTGTGATCTCCTAAAATAATTAATAGAATCACAGGAGAATAAGGAAAGAATGGTCCCAGTGAGGTCATTATGTGTATCTCCTTTGCCTTAAGAGAGGCTCAAAAAAAACTTACATTGCACCTGACAAAAAGTTTGTCTAATAGTTAAAGATCTCTAATGACACTTTACAGCCACTTCAGAAAAATCTGCATCATTAGAAAGTTTGCAGTAAATTTCTTTTATTGTCTAGTCTGAATCTTTTTTGGCTGCAGTTGATGCTCATTGCAATCTGCCCCATCACCTGGAATACAGGAAAGAGCTGGGACCCTTCTTTCCTACAAGATCCTTAGAGTTTTCAGAAACTATGTATTCCTCTATCAGTTTTCACTTCCTCCATCCTCTAAGTTACTTCTGGTTTGTGTCATTCAGTCAGTCATTATATACCTGGTTCACGAGGCTCTGATCGCTCCTGCTGCTGGTCTGCACCCCACTTTAGGAGCAGTGCCCAAAACTAAAAAGTGTATAATAACCCAAGTGCAAAGAGTTACTTTTATCAGTGCAAGAGTTACTTAGATTGTAAGAGGTAACTAAGATTTGCCCATCCTACCTCTGCCTTTGAAGACAAAGTTGTTCCCCATTTTGAAGTGAACTATTGGTAAGACCTCTGAGTGCATTAGTGCAGCTGATCTTGCACTCCAGCAACCACAGCTCCAGCATTTCCCTGCCTGGGTTATGAAAATGCCCTGAAAACAGGCTGGCCTCAGCAAAGCCCTGTCAGTTGCTAACACCTACCTGCTTTTTACCTGTCCACAGAACAAGCTGCTCTGTTGTAAAAGGAAATTGGACTCATTTGATGCGATGTGTTCTCAGTAAACCCACAGCAGCAGTTATGTATTTCCTTGCAATGTTAAGAGTTGCTGCAGAGGATCTTAATTATTTCCCTGTTTTATTTTTTTGACAGCTGAGGCTGAGCTGCATCATTTCTGAAGACAGACACTGCATTTGTTTTTTGTCTGCTTTCTAGTGCCTCATCCACCTTCTGCCAGCTTGTTAGACTCGATGACTAACAGCTCAAACATCTCTACAGACCATTTGTTTGCTGTCCTTGATAGAAGTTCAGCAGCCCCATCTGATTCAAGAAGTTCTAATCTCTTTAATCTATTAAATTCTTTTTGCCTGTCCCCTTCCTTCCTTTTCCAAAGACTGCATCTGCCAAATGAGGGAGTTCAAAGTAATGCTCTCTTTTTTTTTTTTTTTTTTTTTTGCCTGACCTTCCTGAATAAGATTCATCTCTTTTCTATCAATATTCCAGCATGACCCATCAGGGATCTACTGCAGTAAGTCAAATGCTTGGTATGTATTAAAAATTCTGCAGATAGATAGATCTTGGGCAGGCAGCTAAATCAGATATTTAGGCACTAAAACAGGACATGCTAGAGCAGATGTGAACTGGAAAGGGAGAAGCTGAGAGGAAAAGGTTTGGAAATTGCAGAGTTTTTACTAAGTACTGTGAAGAAGAACCAAACATCTCATAAATGCAGAATATTGGAATGACACAAGCCATGTTTCCCAGCGTTGGCCAGGAAAGATTATCACCCAGTAAATGGATGGACGATGTTTGTTGCATGGAGTGCCTGGAACCGTGTGCAGGACCCTGTGAAAATTTTCCAGCATAAAAATGAATCTTTAACTTCAGCCAAGAAGAAAACCTGTACGAAGTTACAGACACAACTGGGCACAGCAGAACTGGAGCCTCCATGGATGCAGTGCAACACACAGTTAAGGCCACACAGTTTTTAAAAGTTTTGTTTTGCTTCAGATTTCTGGGCTTGCCCTCTTTCAAACTCTGCATCGGAGGTTTTTGAAATAATTTATAATGAATCACTGTCTATTTAATAGTTCTAGTACATAGAGATCATTAATGATTAATAAATTTGCTTTAAAATTCTCGTCCATGTTCACAAAAGAAACAATAACTATTTTATGCATATACCTATGTTTATAAGCTTAGCCAGAATAAAATGAATAGAACTCTGACCTACACTTCACTTTTCCCACACATATCCCTTCTATATTTTATGGCTTTTCCTATTTTAATAGTGTGGCTGTATAAAGTGCCTCGGGACTTAATAGAAAAACACTATCAACATTTGTGCTATTAAAAGCATTATGGGTTACTGTAAAATTTATTTACATTGCTATTATCTCTCTTTAAAAGCTTAAATGAATCACATTTCCAAGTTCAGAGTGACCAGGGCATCGAATATAGCAAGTTGTGATAGAACAAGAGGTGGCAGCTGCTGCTGAGAAATTCATCATCTCATAGAATAGTGGGAGTTGGAAGGGATGTCCAACCCCTCTGCAATGAGCAGGGACATGTTCAACTAGACCAGGTTGCTCCAAGCCCCATCTAACCTAGCCTTGAACATTTCCAGGGATGGGGCAGCCACAGCTTCTCTGGGAAACCTGTTCCAGTCTTTCCCCACCCTAATTGTAAAAAATTTCTTCCTTTTATCTAATCTGAAACAACCCTCCTTCAATTTAAAACCATTACCCTTTTCCTGTAGCAACACTGTGTCTTCCCCCCCCTCCCTTTTTTCCTCAAAGTGAGAGAATAGCAAGTGACAGCCTCCACATTTGAGGTGTTCATGAGCCTATGCAGGGACACCCTCATTACATTTGCCCCTTCTGTAACCTGTATTCCAAAATATTATGGCATGTAAAGTCTCATAGCAATCTACTACCATGTACATATTCTGTTTTTTTTCTGCAATTGGGCTTCTAGAAAAAAATCAAGGGATTTTTATGCTGAATATATTACTGTCATCAAGCTGGTTTATAAGGGAAAACATCCCCATTCACAAAAGTCACCAGCACAACAGGAACCAGCATTAAGCTTCACCAGCAAATGATTCTACACATTACAAAGGAGTCCAAAAATCTTAGCTTTTTTCTCCCTGGCATTACAGAGAGGGAAATCTAGATGAAAACTTTTTCAGACTTTATATGGGTGGTATCATCACAGCTATAATGATGGAAGATTTTGTGAAGAAAATAAACTTGCAAGATTGGAGGTCATCTCTGACAAATGTGTTGGGAGGCAAACGGCCTCCCAGTTCATGATACACCAGCACACGTATATCAAAGAGGAAGTTAATTCCATAAATACATTCTAAAGTCACTACATCTAAACACAATTTACTTCTATGCTCAGCCACAATTCATTTATAATCTTTATAAATATGAGGCATTGGGGAAAGCAGATCATAAATTATTATTCAATCTATAACCACATCAAAAAAGTAGATGAACATAGATTCTTAGCTTTACATGCTTTTTACATTAGTTTTTCTCAGCAACTTGATGGCCATGTGTTTGTGGGCTATCAACTGTTTTCCCCGAATTTTTGGTTTTTAAAAACAAATGGTAATCGACAGGAGCTTAACAGAGGAAAGTGTCTCTTTTATAACTGAAGTGCAAGCAGTTTCAATTTGATATCTGAAATCAAAGAAATAAAGCATAGCCTACAATCCATGGTTGTTCCTGTTACAGTAGGAAAGCTGTACTTTTCCATTTGGAAGGTAACTGTGATATGGTCCATTGCAAGATTTAAAGTCTAGTCCCTGTCAAAAGTCCCAATGTTCCTTCCACTGAAGTCAAAGGCAAAACTAAAAAAAAATCTGCTATTATTTCTATATAGTCTCTTTATCTACGGCACCAGAGATGAAAGAAATAGGAAGAAAAAAACACCTTCTTTCCAATATTTGGAACTATGTTATGATTTAAACCACCAAACATTATCCAATAAGTTTCAGTTGCTGCATTTCTAGGGTTCAATCTCTATTCTGTAAATGAAATACTCTCACCTTAAAGCCTGCATCAGAAGCAACCTCTACTGACACACTGCATCCAAGAACTTCTGTTCCAGAGGGAAAGCACATGTCACTAATCACTAATCCAAACAGATTTATAAATAGTCTCCCCTAATCTGAGCATACAACTATTGTTACATGTTTCAAAGCAAAAGATGAAGCTGAAGCCATGCTAAGAAGACTGTTTTCATCATGCTAACTCCTGCAAGTAATGTGTTTTTCTGGCCAGTGGGAGCCAAGAGAGATAACCTGGGGTGGGAGGATACCAGAGGAGCATATGGAATTACCTCTGCATTAATCAAGCCTTGTTTTTTGCATCTGTTTTGCCAATTTTCCTGCCTCTTTAATAATCTGCAATTGGATATAAAGGTCTAAAAACTTCTGTGTCCTATGTCCATTTCTCTGCAGCATATTCAGTTCGTAACTGTGCAAGAGGTTTCATATGCCAAAAATCCTGTCTGCTGTTTTTCAACCATTTCATTTAGGCTAATAAAAGTTTTTATTTCTTCCTACAAACCTTGCCTGGAAAGAAATCTTGGAAGATGAGAGTCAGAACTTTGACTTGCCATCCTTCCTTCAGTAGATGATTTATATTCAGGGAGTTCATGAATATTTAATAATATAGTTCAAATGTTAGTCCAAAAGCAGAATAGGATTTTCCCTTTCTCTTAAGTTTTTTCCCTTGTGTATTTTGTCTAGATTTCAGGAGACAGGATTTTGTACAGAAATTTGAAATCTCCTCACATTGACTTCTCTGTGAAGAAATCATTCCCAGAGTCCATTCCATGAACCTCTTAAACCCAGGATCTTTCACAAGTTGAGAAAGATGAAGCTTATTTTTATACAAATGAATTGCTAATCCTCAAAGAAGGAAGATATAGTCTGGATGGTTTTCCTGAAGTCATGAATTATATTATATTATATACCAGATATCTCTCTAAGCACTGGTTTTCTTGAGGGGATACAGACTAGAAAGTCCCACTGAAACAAAACTGCTTTGACCTTCTGTTCTTGGTTTTAAATTTCTGTATGCAAAAAGTACAATATATGAAAAGGAGCACTGTGAGCTTCTCACAAGGGCATGGACAATGAGGAACAAACCTAGTTCTGAAGCAGAAATCCAGTCTCTACAGCCACTGCAATGTTCAGTGGGATTATGCAGTTCTTGAGAAAGCCATTTCATGAGGAATTGTGACATGTTCTGTTGGACATAAAAATGTATCATACTACTTGTCCATCTTTTGCTGCTGCTGGAAGAGCCCTTCCACTCTCCCAGTGTCAAAAGATTATTTCAAAACCAATTTCCATGTCTCCATTTTTTCCTCCTTTTTGTGGCCAGCAAAGCCCTGCTAGCATATTTTCAAAGTCTGCTTTGAGAACAAGTGCTCCTTACTGACCAGACTTTTTGAACAAGGAGGAAGATGGCAGAGAAAAGCAGCACTGCTTAAAGCACGGAAAGCTACAGAAGGAAAAGATGCACAGAACCCTTCTTCAGCCAGCGGAGAAGAAACATTGCTTTTACTACTAAAATATTCCTGCATGAAATTCATGATCTCTGTTAAATCTAAATCAATCTAAAACATCAAAATAGTCTCTCTTTACCTGAAAGAGAATTGGTATCTCAACAAATATTTTTGAGTGACAATGTGCCCACTAATTCTATTCTGTTCCATTCTGTCTTTCCTGCTGGCACATCCATAGTAAGAGTGAATGCCTCCACACCAAAGCTCACATGAGATTTTTTCACCTTCTGGAGAGCCTTTCATGAGGATTTCTCAGAATAATGGAATCCATTTTCAGAATAGATTTTGAACAAGCACTTAGACTCTTTTTGCTGCTTGATCTCATCTGTATCCATGACTGAAATACTCCACCATCAATTACAAACCCAACACTTCAATAAGAAGTTAAGCACACTTTACCATTAATTAATTACTGAGATATAAATACTATCCTTTCAGCACTGGAGAGAGAATACAAGTACAGAACCTGCCATAAAGATAAATCACACACCTGACTCTGTAACTTAGGTAAAAATACAGAGGATATTATTCATGTTCACTTGATAAACACTGGATAAGGTGTTTAAGCTTATGAAACTTATGACATCAAAGGCAAAATATAACAACTCCAAGGAAAGTAAATAGGAAGAACTGACAAAGCTTTTCTACAATTCATATTAATTCTGGATAGAACAAAACCAGATTCATTATGGAGCCTCATGGAACAAACAGATATAGAAGGCTGTATAAAGGAATCTTTCCCAGTAGATGCCTAAACAGACAGGCCACTGAATAAATATATAAAGCAAGAGGCCTGATACATATTCTGTAATCCATTGCATCCAACTGAAATCCATTATAGTGGCATATATATTTCAGTGACAGACAAAAAAAAGAATGGAGAAAAGCACAAACCTAACAAGTCATGTCAGATATTACTGAATTAGCCTGAGAATTCAAAAGGGGAAAAAATAGGTTAAAAAAACCCCTCTTGTTTTGTCCCCTCAGTATCATAGCTCATAAAGGACAACAAACAGATCAACAGACATTCCATTTTTATTTTAGACTCTAACACACCAGGTACTAGTGTTTTCCATCAGCAAATTAAAGATATGAATTTACAAATCTAACCCTTTTTCCTTCATCAGGTATGTACTCATATGGAGTCCTTCTGTCCAAACTCAAGTCACAGACAAATTAAAAGGGATCATATGTCTCTTCTTTGGGGGAGAAAAATAAAAGGTACAACAACAAAAAAACCCCATATCCCTCTACAAAAATAAAAACAGAACAAAACTAAATAAATGCCATCCAAATTATTGGACTCCAAATTTATTTAGGCAAAGCTTCTGCTGATTCCAGTGTGACATGTGGCTCTTCTGCAGGTGTGAGCAGTGCTGGGCTGCAGCAGCCTGATCTCTTTATGGCTCAGTTGCAGCTCCATATACCAGCCCTGAAAAGGGAGGATGGCCTGAATCACCAGCAGGAACAGTCCCAAGGAACACAGTACAGTCACAGTCCCGAGAAACATTGCTCTTGAGAGACACACTGTTCCCTTCACTGCTACCTTCTGTGATTGGGAACCAAAATTTGTTCCTGTCTTGTATTAGAAGAATTTATTTCCTTCTTAGCACAGAATCAGTTATTCTGTCCAAAAGGAGGGGAGACAGAGCTAACATTCCTCTCATGCCCTTTACCAAGAGCACAGCACCAGCTCACTCTGCACCTGGACCTAAGGAATTCAGAGGGAGCACAAACACAAGTTCAAAGAAACCTGCAAGGGCATTTCCTTTTTTTTTTTTTTTTTACCCCCATGTTGTCTGCATTCCAATCAAGGCCTTCAAAAATGAGAAAAGGTAGAAATGAGATCTAATACCAGTCCATCTGCAACATACGCCATGACCACCACCTCATTTTACAGATGAGCATGAAGGGAAGGGAGGGGACAGGAATGCAACATCCATACTTAAAAAGTCAGTATCTTTGGACTTTGGTGAGAATTCCTAATCCTTGAAATTAAATCATATTTATTTATTTATTTATATATTAATAGCAAATAAGAGTCATGACTTAGCAGTGTCCATTTTTCACATCAGAAATAATGGATAAATGCACAACAGCTTAAATTCCAGCTACTCTCTACCGTTACTGGGTCCCCACAACAGCATTCAGCCAGATAACAGGAAATACTAGATTGAGGGTCTAACATTTAAATAAATTTTCATAAACATGTAATCCCCATTAAAAAATAAAATAGAAGAAAAAAGAGATAAGAAAAAAGCTTCTCAAGTTTTTGATGAAATCAGGAACATCACCTGAATCTCCAGCCCTCCAGCTGGTATTTCTGAACTGTATTTGTTTTGCCTCACAGCCCACCTGAGTTATACCAAACCCAGAATTTCTTCAAACTAAGACTACACCTAAGGTGCTATGCTGAAGTCTTATTGAATTTGATTCAATCGCAAAATGGTTCTGTTAATGGTTCAGAAAACAATTAGCAGCCTCAGAATAAAACAATACTGTGTTTTACTGTGTAAGTTATGTACTCTTGGTCATATAAAGACAAATCTATGAATTTTGCTTGTGACAAAGCTGTTTGGCATACTTGTTGATTTAATATCCTGGTGAGAGCAAGAAATTATATGGGCATGCTAGAGCCCCTCATCCTCACTCAAATCTCTCCATCCTTTTAGGTTTTTGGTTTCTGCAGCACAGCTCCACTGATGCTGGTCCTCGATACCTGTGTGTGTGTATCTATCTCTAGAAACACAAGAGAAAAAAAGATGAGATGTTGTATTTTTAAGAGATAAGGCTATGATTTCAGACTTGCTTTCAATTTTAGTAGAGATTTGGTCCCACTCTACGTGTTTTAAGCACGAAGAACTGTGTCATCCTGTTAACATGCACAACAGCTTTCAATGAACACGTAATGGCCAATATGGTGCCCAGTTACAAGGATTGTTAGTATTATATTGCATACGTGACTGTTCATTGCTAATGCAATCCATCTGGGTTCTGGGAGACAAATGTGACTGAAAACAACTGTCTACTACTTTTATTTGAACTCATTTCAAATGAATTTGTGCGTGTGAAAATGGCCAGTCACGTCAAAAGGGACTTTGACAGAGTAATAAATACTGCACCTATAAACAGCCTTTGATCCGTGGCAGACAAAAAGTCTCTGACAATTTCTTAGTGCAGTGACAGTGAAATAATGAGAATGAAATCCAGACTGAGCATCATTCAGTATGTTGTTTAACTCCAAGTACTTAAACAGTTGCTTGTGAACCAATTTATTCATTATCTATTATGGATAGAGTTGGAAGCAGCAAGATAGGTCTGTAAATAATAAGCTGAGTGGGCTTGCTTTCTCTCTCTCTTACAGAGCAGGATAACATTTGCTTTCTACTACTCTGATGGAGAAGTTCCAAGACTCAGTGATGAATTGAGCATATAGGTGATAGGGCCCTGGTATTACATGAGCAGCCAGTTTAAAAATTTTTGGAGATACACCAACAACACATCTCATCAGAACCTGCTGCTGCCATTTCTACTTTTGCATAAGCCAGGCTGTCTCACAAACTGCTGCTCCTGTTCCTACAGCTTTCCCAAGCCAAACTCCTTCAATCTGTTGCAGTTTTGAAGGCCAAACCCCTTCAATCTGTTGGTGCAGTTTCCAAGTGTGGCTGATGCTCCAGCAGTTGCCCAAGCCAAGCTCTGGAGTAGTCTTTTGATGATTATTCTTAGCTTGCTCAGCTCTGATGTTGGCTGGATTTAGGCACCTAACAAGAACCCTAAATTATGAGCCTACTCACCTCATACCCCTTCTCTATTCAAACAGAAAGGAAGAGCCAATCCTAAAGGTTTATTCAAATCCCAGCTAAGATGAGCCAGTGAGGATGAATCAGATCCCGAGCTCTCCACTAGGCTCCACAATTGTCTCTTTTCTATTCAATCACGTAATCCAAATGGAGATAAAATTCTAATACGATGCACTAACAATAATTTATTTACATAATACATGACTAATAACTCCACTTCATTATTATTATTCCATTTGCATCTCTACTGCAGGAGGATGAGACCTCTGTGGCCCAGTGCATCATGCATCCCTACTGCATCCCCTGGGTGCCATACATCCCTCTTGCATTCCACAGGCACATCTATGCCCTACCAATGCTTTTAAAAGTTTCTTTAAGCTCATCCACTGGTTTTATTTCTGTCATGACTTGCTCCTACAGAAACAGCAAGCAAAGGCTGTGCTCTAAAGGAAGAATCCAGTAGCCTTTTTTCCTTCATAGCTTTTTTCCCAAGCCATGGGACAAAACAGAGAAGTGTGTACAGTGACTACTGTGTTTCCCTTGCCAGTTCTGGATTTAAACCCTCTACAACCTATGACAACAATCCTTCCTATCTTGAACTGCTGTAGGCTGGGTCTGCCCTTTTGTAAGTTTATATGTGTTAACATAAGCCATGCTAGAAAGAGGCAGTGTCCCTCAGCCAGAAATATATTTTACAATTCCAGAAGTGTCAGGTGAACAAAGCACAGTGGTTAAATTGACTGCACCTCAGCATCTGTGGGAGAGGGGCACATAGGTCAGCCAGGTGGCCAGAGGGCAACTGCCTCAAAAGATGAGGATATTTTTCCCATGTATCTTTACTTGCTGGATTCTATGTGCAAAATTATTTCGTTCTGTACCTCGATAAGCACATGTCACATTCAAACCAAGAGTTATAGAGGGTCACATATTCCCCATCAACATGTTCCCATTTCTGTCTGCAAAGTGTGTTTGTTAGAGCTGGCTGCTTGTTACCCTCAGAGATGAGCATTAGCGTTGCTGCTTATTTCACAAGGCTAACACAATCAATGTAAACACTTTGAAACTTAAAAGAGGTTGTAATTAAAAAGGAATATGTCGATTCATGATGATCTACTGAAATATTGGCTACACAGCTTGAAAATAATACAAGAAAATTGGCTATAGAAACAAACTAAAAATATTCCATCTGAAGTACCATCGAGGCTAACAGCAGGTATTGCTTTAATGGAGAGTAGGTCTCTGTGCTTGTCTTGAAATACATCCTTTATTGCCATGCTCTGTTTTAAGTATCAAAAACACATATAGGAAATTGGCAAAGAGAGATCTGGACCTTGGACTAGTTTTTTTTTTCTTTTTTTTCATTCTTTTCCCCCTTCCTCCCCTCCCCCCAAACACAATGCAGTTATAAATACTGCTACAGATGTGAGAAAACAATAGAGTTTTTTTGTTGTAAATGTTTATGGTTTGTGTTTTTTTAATCAAACCACCAGACCTAGCATTTTTTGTCTTCACAAAGCTTTAGAGACAATGCTCGGTAACAATCAATTGTTATTGTACAGCCCATGAATACCAAAGATAGCAAATAGCTTTTACTTTGCTTTCATGTTTGGGGTTTTTTTCCTAAAAAGTTGTCCTTATCAATCATCTAGCAGGCTGTAATAATTGCTGGTTCTGTATATTTATCTGTCACACGATCCAAGGTATGTTTGGGAACCAACTGTGCAACTTTTTGTCTTCTAAATCTGTCACCTGTTGAGAAGGGATGACTACTTAGAAATCTTTTTCTCTTACTATGGTTTATTCAGTTGTACCCATTCTCAAAGTGCACACCCAAGTCTTAAAACAATAAGTAACTAAATAAGCACACAAACTTTCTACTGGATTAAAAGGCTTCCCTGAGTTTTCTTCAGATTTCCATGCACCATTCAAATAATATATTGCATTTTCTGTATGAATAAGTATATCCTAACACAATGTTTTATAAATATTCATTTTCATCTGGTTCACAAAGAACATTTTTAATCCCCTGAAGACTAAATACACTGTGTAAGAGAGAAACTAGAGCTGATCCTAAAGCATATAGCACACTAACCTGTACACACATTCTGGACAGTTAATACTCAGAAAAGCAGCTCCTGAAGCCTGCAAGTACTTTGATGCACATGCAAAATACATATGTAAAAACACTGCTAGTATAATTACAAATTAATTTATGTTGAGAGAATCAAAATGCTAAACACCTTCATTAGAGACAAATTATGTTTTTCTATTCACTGAGTGCATTATATGTCTCTTGTCAAGTTGTTGCTGAGATACCATGTTATCCAAACACTTATATTGTGATTTATAAAAGAAAAAGAAGACTTTTGCGTGTATTATCATGGGTTGTCCACCCACTCCTTTGTTACTTGCACTTATTGTTTACCAGCACAAGCAGGTATTGGACGCTGCCAACATTTCAGGGTTTGTATTTACTCCTGGAGTTAATAACTCAAATAATAACAATTGCTTAGTTTAATGCTGCATAAGAGTTGAGTAACTTCTGTACATGCAGTTTTACTTATTCAAATAATGGGTTTTTTAGAAGAAAAACCCAAATGACCTCCCTGCAAAAAACTCAAAACACTTGGAAAGTTAATTAGTACTACAACGGTAGAGTAAGGATCACCCAGTCTCCTTAAAAAAACCCCACTTTTATAAAAAAAAACTCCACAAGCCAAGAGTGAGCTTAAAGCAGAAAACTGTCAGCCAAGATATCAAAATCATAACCAAGAAAACTAACCAACCAAAAAAAAATGACAAAAAAACACTACCCAAAACCCTTTTATCCCCTAAAACCAACTAATATATGATACATTTTGCATCAGTCTCAGAAGATGCAGTCACAGCACTTTGGGAGGCTAGAGGGGAAATTTTCCCAATTTAACTCATAGACTTATATCCACTATGTTTCCTATAAATTGAGTAGTAAAGCACGTGAAATTTAACTTACACAGCTAATGAACATTAAATATATCTAAAAAAAAAGGACAAAGACATTTCCTCACAAGTATCAGTAACACATTTGCACATAATCATTTGCTAAAAATAAACAGAAAGGCAGTTCATAATTTTTACAATAAAAAAAAACCTTAAAAAAATGACAGAGAAAGTACCTGAGCAATATAATCTGCTAACAAGTGATCTTATTGCCTTAGGTGGTCTTGAACAACAGGAGCTGAACTGCTGACTAACCACGATCAATAATACATCAACAAAGACGTGGTAGATCTTTAAAATCCATACTGCTTATTTGAATGGGGTTTTGGGGTCATGAAAAGCAACATGACCCAAATTGTATTTACTTCTCTCTGAATTAATCTGAAAATTACTTCAATAGATTCTGACTTAATTTTTATCATTTTGGGCCATTAAATGGAGTATTACAAGAATCAAGTTAGATAATTGTATTTCTTGTTCCTATTATACACATCCTATGTTCTTATGGCTCTCTGTAAGCATTCATCTTTTACTACTGGAGAATCACAGAATGTTTTGGGTTAGAAGGGATCTTTAAAGGTCATCTAGTCCAGTGCCCTGCAATGAACACTGAGATCTTCCACTAGGTCAGGTTGCTCAGAGCCCCATCCAACCTCACCTTGGATGTTTCCAGGGATGGGGCATAAGTGCCTCATCACCTCATTCGAAAGAATTTCCTTGTGTTTAGTCTGAATCAAATCTCTTTTAGTTTAAAACCATTACCCCTCATCCTCTTGCTACAGGCCCTACTCAAAACTCTGTTCCTGTCTTTCTTATAAGCACCATTTAAGCACTGAAAGGCCACAACAAGGTCTTCCTGGAGCCTTCTCTTCTCCAGCCTGAACAACCCCGGTTCTCTCAGACCCTCTCCACAGCAGAGCTGCTCCAGCCCTCTGATAATTTTTTGTGGTCCTTCTCTGGACCTGCTCCAATGGGTCCATGGCCTTCCTGTGCTGAGAGTTCCGGAGCTGGATGCAGTACTGCAGGTGGGATCTCACAAGAGCAAAGTAGAGAGGGAGAATCTCCTCCCTTGACCTGCTGGTCACACTGCTGGGGGTTCAGCCCAGAATGCAGTTGCCTTTCTGAGATGAAAGTATGCACTGACAGTTCACTTCCAGCTTTCACCCAGCAGCACCCACAGGTCCTTCTCTGTAGGGCTTCTCTCAATCCCTTTGTCCCCCAGTTTGTATTGATACCAGGGATTGTCCCAACCTAGGGGCAGCACCTGGCATTTGGCCTTGTTAAACTGCATGAAGTACCCATGGGCCCACTCCTTGGGCTTGTCCAGGTCCCTCTGGATGGCATCCTGTCCCTCAGATGTGTCAACAGCACCACTCAGCTAGGGGTCATCTGTAAACTTGCTGAGAGTGCACTCGATGCCACAGTCTGTGTCATTGGTGAGGCTATTAAACAGTGCTCGTCCCAGTATGGACCCCTGAGGGACACCACACGTCACTGAACTCCATCCAGACATGAGCCATTGAATCCTCTGGATTTGACTATCCAATCATTCCACCCATCAAATTCCTCCATCCAATTTAGAAAGAAGGATGTTGTGGGGACCATGTCAAAAAGGCCTTACTGAAGTCCAGGCAGGTGGCACTCATAGCTCTTCCTTTTTCTATTTATTTAGTTACTCCATCACAGAAATCCACTAGATCAGTTAGGAAAGACTTGCCCTTGGTGAAGCTGTGCTGGCTGCCCCTAATCATGCTCCCTGTCCTCCATGTGCCTTAGCATAGCTTCTGGGAATATATCCATCAAAAATCGTTCAGTTTTGCTGAGACTTTTTGTCACTGTAAAATGACATGACTTGAACGTTTTCAAACTCGTATCACTAAAATAAGGAGTGTCATGCGAGTCTAAAGGCCTGGTAGCAGCTCTTGCTCATCTCCTTGCTCAAGGGCTATTACACTGTAGTCCTTCAAAGAGACAGCAAAGGAGAAGTCTAAAATTACTATGTCTAAATAAAAGAGGAGTTTTGACAGAGTTAAACTCCTTTTAATACACCTGTAAGTCATGCATCTCTCAAGTCCTAAGTATTCTCTGCGATCATTCACTCCAACAGGAGGCATTAGAACTTAGCAGGATCCAGCTTATAGTTCTAACTGCAAGTGGCATATCAAGAGCATATCACTCTCCATCACCAGGATTTTGAAATGCTGAGCATTTTTTAATACAGCACCCCAGGTGTTTGCTGCTTAAAACATACTCTACATGAGCATCTGCAGATGGCGTGTCAACAGGGAGCCATCTAGATTCAAATGCACTAGCATTCACTTTGGGACCCCATACTGGGACCCTAAACAAAAAAAACACCCACCACAACAAACACAACAACAGGGGGGAGGAGTGGGGTGGAAATATCAAACAAAAAGAAAGGAAAATCCCAGTATGAAGAATTCTCATGTCCAGCAAATACAGGACCCAGTCCTGCAGTCTTTATTCAAGTAAATCACCCAAATGAAAACAAACAAGAGAGGCAATTCAGGCAGTCTGTTACAAAGGTAATATTCTCCCTGGGTAACTCAACCATGAATAATTCAGTATAAGTTAAGCTCAAGTAAGACCATTACTAACCGTTTTCATGTATGGAGGATTGATTTTCCTTCACTATGAAAGGAGGCTCATGTTGCAGTGCTTCTAAAATGAAGATGTAACACACACTGGTGATTTGATTGAAGGATGCTGCAGATGATGTACCTATGTTTTGCCTCATACCACATGTGAGGGTGGAGATGTGAATCTTCTCCATTGCAGTTTTGCACAGCTATGTACTACATAACAAAAATTAGCTAAACATGGTCTGAGAAGGAACAACTATACAGGTATTTCTGCTCCTGTAAGTTGTTACATTTAGAGGTTGTAATTCCAGACAGAGATTGCCCAGCCTACAAGCAACACTAATATGACCAAAAGTCTCAAATAGTCGATAATTGTTAGTCATTTATACACAGGCTGCACAGCCAGGAGGCACATGATGAATAAATCACACATAAATCAAGATCTACATGTGAGCAGAACAAGAACTGTATTTGACAGACATATGTAAAGCACTGCCTACAGAAAGGCCTATATTCAAAGATTTACAAGAACAAATCCAAAACTACAGTGTATAGATTGTGTTGTCCTTCTGAGATAAAGAAATGCAAATACTTTACAGAAAGGGAAAGCTGGTTTTTGTCAGCTATAGAAAGGGGTCTTCTCTGTATAACTGAGAAGTTAGCATCAACAACAGAATTTGATTCTCATTTGTCACCTAAAAACACTTAGGAAGAAAAACAGCTCAGAGAAGATGAAAGATTAAAATAAATTAGGTGCTCATTTTCCATGATAACATAACACAGCCATTTAATAGGATGAAAACATTTTACATCTAGGACTATTACACTCTACTGTGACACTCTAGACAGTAAAAGACATCCTACCCACAGTAGTCATCATTTAATTTAAAAACAATCTAAAATTAAGAGAAATTGACTCTCTAAATACTTGAAGATTATTAGAATGAAGCATGATGGAAGAAATCACTTGCCTGAAAGCTGTTCTAAAATTATTTGCATTTTTACAGTTCACTTTCAAGAGTTGCCTCATGAAAGATTACCCAGATAACACAAGCATGAAGCAATTTTTTGTATCTGCAGCTGTCCTGTAGTCACGTATTCCTTTTAAAAAAATAATGAAGGCAAGCTATAAGTATTGCTTGCCCCTGCTCATAAAATTTGGAATGATTCTTGCATGTTAAAATGCATAGCATTTAAAAACAGATCAAGATGAACCTGAAATAATTTTCAGTGAACAATAGTCATTAATTAAATTTACTGTATCCTTTAGCCAGCTGCTTTATACAGAATAGTCTCTACCACAGAGACCCAGCAGATGAGAACTGTCTTGCCTAATTTCATCATTATCATTGAGATATACCATAAAGACTAACCTTGGTTTATCTTTACATGGAAATACCTAGCTGCATGAGAAGTTAAGTCCTCTAAAGTAAATATTCAGGTTTTTAAGAGGAAAAGCTATACTGTCTTACCAGTTGGTTTCTCACCTTGTTAATGCTACTGAAAACCCAACTGGCTAAGCATGAAGAAACCAAGTTTGATTCTGTCCTAATAAGAGGTAACAGACAGAAGTAAAGAAACCAGCAGAAAGATTCCTGTAAGCTTCAAAAAGCTTTGGATCAAGCACACAGCAATTTTGCTTTGCTTTTCTAATTAAATGTGATTATATCAGCCCTCCTACACTGAGCAAACTCTTGGTACATAGATATGACCTACAGTGTTATTTAACCTACTGGGATGGTGTTATTTCATGATTTAAAATTGCACAGTTTGGATAAGACAGAGGTGGACTCTCTACCTGAGTGCACATTGCAAAGGTAATTTTTTTTTTTTTTTTACATATCATTTGAGCTAAATATGCATAGAAACATTTCAGTCAACTTTAAGAGTTCAAATTCTTCTTAATAGTTTTAAAGAAAAAAGAGTGGGTAACATGCCATTTCTCAGTCACCTTTTCCTGTTTCTCTGCTATTTCATTTTGGGAAACAAGTAAGAAGTCATAGCCAGAAACAATAAATTTTTAACATTTCTTTTCGTATCTTACACATAGTTGCAGCTTTGTTTAGTGTTGGTTGTGCTGTTTGTTTTTTAATGAATGGAAATATATTTAATATAAAGTACTGGGAAATTTACGTTTCATTTTTATTCTATTACAGGCATAACTGTGACAGTGTGAAACAGGCATAAATTAGGCAACACATACTAGGCAATGCACCAAAACACTTTTAATAACAATCAGTTGGTACCTGTCTTCTCTTTGGCTGCTGAAAAAACAGATATCCTGCCCTGTCTGGGCAAGAATTCTACATAAAAAGCTCCTCAACAGAACTAAATATTATGACTTCACTCATTTGATGTGACTATAGTATGTATATTTACATATTAATTCAGTGAGAATTTTCTTGTCCCTGAACTGGGTAGGACCTATGGGTAGGTTTCTATGTACTTACTGTAGTATTTAAGTCTATACAAACCATTTCTTGTTATAAAAATTAAAGACCAGAATTTTATTTTTCTCATTTAGGTATTTCCTAGGGTATATCTCTCTAATTTAAACAGTGTAATTCATGAATGTGTACAAAGACATGAAAATCAGCATGAAAACCCTCAATCTAATAAAAAGTGCATTTGAAAAATAAAAACAAATAAAACACAACTTTGGTTTGGACAATACTATCTGCACAGTTATTGGCTAAATACATCCTGAACATGGCCACAGCAGCCCTGTCAGATAAAAAAGCACATTTATCTGGGTTGGCTGAGCCAGACTGGCTGAGACAAGGGAAAGAGCACCCTGCTTCTCTGCTCCTGACAGGGACAGGTCCTGTTCCCCACCCTAACTCCAGGCTCACCCGGCTCATCCCACACCTTGTCCAGCACTGACATCATTTGGGCTTCTCAATTCCACCCACAAACCCAGTAGAAGAAAATTATCCATCTTTTTGTAAGGTTTCAGGTTGGGCTTTTTCAGCCTAGTAAGTTGAACTGACTCAAGGATAGGTAGAGATAAAAGCTACAGCTGACACCAGCTGTGCTGATAAGCCCAGAGAACAAGGGTGGAAGGGTGAAGACAGAGGAGAAAATAGAATCTTCCCTTAGCTGCAATAAGATCAGTTTGAGTTCATGCAACAACTTTGAAATGTCACCAATGGAAAACCGAGATAAAGAGCACTAAGAAAAGTTCCAATTCAAACCAGACTAAAAGCCAAAGTCAAACACAGAGAGCTTGGAGAAACCTTCCTCTCCTGGATCTTCTGAGGGTGAAAAGTGTGTCAGCCAACACTGGGGATAAAGCCAACCACGTTCACCTACAGGGAAAGGTATAGGCAGCCACCAAGGGAAGGGCTGAGCTGTGTTTACTGCTACTGAATTGCTGCAGAAATGGCAGCAGCTACAGGCAAGTGACGTATTTAGGGTGGGCAGGAGAGTTTGAAACGTCATTTCGAATTGTGAAATTGCATCCAACTGCATTCCACGCTCATGATTAGTTTTTTTAATTTTAAACCTTAGATGCATTTTGAAGTTTGCCAAACAATACTGTGAACAAATATTTTCAGAACACATACTGTCTTTTGCTTTGAAAACAAGCTATAGCGGGTGATGGAAAACACTAAGACACTTTTTCAATAAGGTGTCTAAAGAAAATAGATATTTGTAAGCAATAGGAGAGCTTCTAAATGATGAATTCAAGTACATTTGCAAATCCTTCCCTGGAGGACTGAATGGTTTAAAGAAATACCTTAAATTTTATTTTTCCTTTAATTTAGTAGTTCAGCTCAAGCCTAAGCTGGGAGCAGAGGCAAATAGCTATTACTATCTGCGGGCTGCTGGGCAGCCTATGCAAAATTAACCATTAGTTTTAGACCCGTTCCCATTAGATAAATTCTCCCTTTGTAAAATCACCTCTGTAACCAAACACATTTGTCAGCAATTGCAGTGTCTTTGGCACATGGAAAGAGCAAAACACAAAAAGTTATTACTGATAAATTAGCTAGTTCTTTCCCGTTAGAGCAGGAATCGGGTTGCTGCTGCTGAACTATATTGCAGTTATGCATAACCTATTCCTAAAGTACTGGTGTTTTGTCTAGGGGCTTCCACTGCCAAGAAACAGTCTTTTCCATTATTTCCCAGGGGGGCCCAGATCTAAGTGTAGTAGAGGATTTCACAATTAGTCTATTTCCTCATGAGATGTAGCCTAAATTTTTTTTCCTCTCAATCACATTTTTGCAACTTAAAATCTCTTCTGCTCTACATAATTCTTGCCACTTCTGTTGCCTGAGTCATAGTAGTTACATCTATAACACCATATTCTCCCCCTGTACACAAACCAAAATGCTTTTGAAGTTTTCTTCCAGGTTTTTTTTATCTGTTTGGGGGTTCTTTTTAATGAGGTACGTTCTTTTAGGGTGGGGAGTAGTTTTGTCAACTTATCCCAACTTTGCATCTCTCTGGTAGCTTTGTGATTCATTTCTTACTTACATTTCTTATGTCCCCAGACTCCACCAGATCACAGGGCAGACTGACTCGATATAGATGCTGGGCTTGGGGCACATGCTCCCCCCAGAATCCATAACCCCCTCTGCAGGATGAATTATGGCTTCCAAAGGATACCAAACACCGAGGACAGAGCCGAGGCAAACTCCAAGATTTGCCCGAAGTGCCAACATGTGAGAGAGGTGCAACACCAGGAGAAGGAAGGAAGGGAAGAAACCATTTTTTTCATCACTGCAGCCATGAAACTAGACATGCACAATGAGTTTTCCTAGCTTGAGAGGAAAATTAGGTACATGGCATAGCCCATTGTTTCTTCTTTTTCTTACAAAATTGCTTCATTACAACTATGTTTTAACAGTTTCTGAACTTGCTGCATAAATAGAGCTGCACTTCCCATGATTTTCTGTGCTGTGCACCATCTTTGAGCACTCACCAGGACATGAGGAGGCCCCCTGAAACCTCCAGGACCATTCCAGACCCCTTCCCCACCCTTCTCCCTCAGGCACAACACAAAAGAAATAGCTCTGACCCTGATCTTACAGGTGATCCGCAAAGGTTTTGCTGAAAATTAAAAGCTTGTTTGAGATCCCTTAGGAAGATAAAAGTACACAGCTTGGCTAAAATGGAATTATTGCAGTATTAAAATGAGATGTGAGGGACAGACTGCCAATTACTTTCCCCTTCATTTGGGACACGGAGCTGTGGTGTGTGTCCAAGCAAGAGGTGACTCAGGGACCCCTCAGCTCCCTTCATTTCAGGGGCAGCCTGGAACCTGCTCAGTCTTCACATAATAACCTCATGCCAGGGGTACTGGCTCAAACCCTATCAATAGGGAGCAAAAAGGAGTCATTCCTGCCCTATCAGCCATGACCCTACAAAGCCACCATAGTCTGCAGGCCCTGACAGCATCTTCTCTTCCCTCCATATCTTCCTGCTTTTCTGTTTCAGAGTTTGAGGACAAGCCAGCATCCAGACACCACATCAGTACCGTGCAGGTGTGAAGGAGACTTGACGGGATCGGCCTCCAGCTTCCCCCAACAGAGGGATCTCATGGGCAGGAGATGCCTCCAAAACACACTGTCCCTAATTCATCCCCTCTGGAGCTCACAAAAAAACATTGCCTGAAGACTTGACTTTTCCCTCCTTGCCTTGAAGAAACTTTGGAACACAGTCAGATCCCATCCGACCCACATCTGGAGCCTCTTCCCTCATTTCCCTCAGTTTTGCTTTTTTCCTCCCCTTTTCACTTTTTAAATTTAACCTGACTCGACAATTTACAACATTCTTCTCAGCTTTGCACCTTGTGGAGCCCCATCTGTGCATGCAAAACGCTTCCAAATCCAAATGTTAGTGCTCTGGATTGCGGTTTAACTGCTGGAGTTTGAGGATTTGTGTTTCAGGGGAAAGGGAAGGGTGCTCTGCCTCCCACAGCGGGGAAAACAAACCTTCACTAGGCATTCTGATCTCTTGTTCTTAACTGTGAGATCTGATGGAAGGAAGGACATCTGTAAAAGGGTAATATAGACAGTGCAGTGATAAAGGAATGGGAAAATACTGCTGAAGAAGGAATTAGAACAGCAACACATGAGTTCAGCTGTTCACCGCCATTAACACAGCACGGAGCCTGAAAAAGAACAATTCAGACCCAGTTCTCTGCACTTCTTGTAACAAATGAGAATCCAACAGCCTTGTTACCACAGGCTGCCATGGCCACACATCTCAGCATCTGTGGGTTGAGCCCTGTGCCACTCATCCCCCACCTGAACCCACGTGCCCATGTGTGAGGCATTACCTATCATGGGCCACTCGTGGATGTGGCAGCAGAGTGAAATCTGCTTTATGGCGTCTTTGCAAATGCAAAATCAGCTGTACCTGTGACAGTCACCTTGTACCACCAGGTTCTCCCTCTTTGGTTTTTCCATCTGTGAAATAGTTCTAATTGAAAGGGAAATTAAATTCCCTTTGACTTAAAGAAAACATATATATTTCTAAGTAAGGGGCCAAAATGAGAGAAATGTAGAAAATCCAAATCCAGAAATGTTGATGTAGGTTGGAATTTCATTACTGCTATGTGGTTCAATGAGATTACAACAGCATTAGTTTGAAGATGTCCTTCAGCTACCAGTGCTGTGAAAGGACCATCCTGAGCAAATCCCAATGCTCTGTCTCCTACATTCTCAGCTTCCAGTACTGCTGCTCCAAGAGGTAAGCACCAAGCAATCCTTCAGGCTTGGAGGCTCATGCCCTGGGAGACTAAATGGCTTTTAAAGTGCTGTGCATGCCTTCAGCACAGCCTGAGGTGGTACACACACAGGGCAGAAACCATTGTACCCCAAATAATATATCGGAGAAGGGAATTAAGGGAGACAGTTAAACTGTCAGCTTTTTTTTCCCCCCTGGTTTAGGATGAAAGAATGAAAATCTGGATTAGTTGCATGATCAGCTGTTGGCTTTTCTTTAAAAAAAGTCTCTATAAACTACGTGGAAGGAAGCCAGCCACAGGCTTCAGCAATTCAAACTTGATATATTTAGAGGAACTGTACGTGCTTGTCCTAATGAATATTTCCCCTGAGTCAGGGGCGCATAAGGAAATCTGAGAATCACAGAGAATGAGGGGAAATGGATTTACAGAGTAAGCTGTAATAGTTTCAGGCTTCATATGCAAGAGAAAATAAAGGGGTTTATGCCACCATTTCCCTTACAAAAGTAAAGGTTCTTTACTTAAGGCCAATGGAAAGTTTGAAAGTGAACTCTACCTGAACCGCAGTAATTGTTTGCATGATGGTTCAAATGATGCAGTGTGACATATTCCGAAATGTGCGTGTAATTTAGATTAATTGCACAGCATGCCGACCTTTTACAGCCTGCAGTGAGACTGTGGCTCTGTGGCAACACAATACAGTGAGGATGGAGAACCGAGCTCAGGGTTCACTTAGCAGTGACTGGCGTTTTGCTGCTCGTTCAGGTACCGCTCACGACAACAAATCACCTCGGTCCTCCCCGATCAGCTGCAAGCTCTGTCACTGCTCATCATACTCCTGAGTGAGTCACTTCAGCAGAAGGCTCTGACAGGAGCAGTTTGGTCCATTCACACTGAGGGAACAGCAAAAATGAGTCATATTGAACGGAATAAAAATGAAAAATAATTGACACAGAATGGGTTCTACGGAATTCGCTTCCAAACCCAGTGGGGCTGAACCCTCATATTCTGTAAACAGGCTCCACTGAATCAATAAACTCACTGATTTATATCAGCTGACAACTGCCCCATTGAATTTAATGGGAAATTATCTCTTTTCTATAGATTTTCTCTACTGCTTTATAATTACAGTGTGCTCAAATTTCACAGAATCATTCAGTGACCAACCTTCTTTGTCAGGCCTTTAAGAAAGGGTCTCAATTTTGGAAAGAAATACATGGGAGAGATTCAGAGCAGCTTTCAGACTAATCACAAACCTAAAGTTACTATTTATTCCTATGCAGTGCTATGTCAGGAGCACACATCTCCACACACCCTACATGGTCCCTAACAGCCTCCAGGCTTTTCCACCCTTATTTCCCCACGTGAACTCAATGAGAATGGCACTGGCTGTCAGGGAGAGCCACCTGGGGGTGGGAGTCTCCTTGTGAACCATAGATCATCCTATTCGAGCCACGCACTTGTCCCTTTCCGAACAAATTTGTATGGTATCACAGAGTGGTTTGGATTGGAAGGGACCTTAAAGGTAATACAGTTCCAACCCCTCACGATGGGCAGGGACACCTTCCACCAGGTTGCTCAAAACCCCATCCAAACTGGCCTTGAACATGTTTATGTATTTAAAAGTTAGGAAGAAATATATCAGAAATCTTCAGCTGTCCAAACACATTTAGAACTGAATAAAAGTTCAGAGTTTTGCTGCCAATACTGTTTTAACTGGGGCAGAAAATCTTTTCCCCGTTTGCTTATACAGGAAAAGTAATTTCCTCACAGACAGAGAAAAATTATCTTTAGGACAGAACCTTAGGTTATATCAGCTGAATTACACTGATCTACTGATTGAAGATAAGACTTCATTAACTTAAAACAAAATGGGGGAATTCATTTTTAAATGATAATGCAAAACCTACACAGCAAGTAGACCCTCCAGTGTGGTGAGAAGTAAAAACTGTCTCTTCCAGTGAAGTTGCAGATTCATTTTTCATAAATTTGACATACTCCTCAAGCTAGTGGGAGTTGCTTTGCGAAGAACTTCAGTGCATTTAAAACACTGTTGAAGGCATTAACCTCCCACATTTCATGTTACAGTGTTCCCTAGGTAACCTTGGGGCAGGAACACCTCACTCCATGGTGCACATTCCCCCAAGAGGCTGTTAGAAAGATAATCACCCCAAGACAGCAATAGCATTCAGACATATTCCCTTTGTTTTGCACCCTCATAACGCCAGGAATATTAATACACCTTTCTTCAAAGTAAATCAGAATCCTTCTGTTACAAGTAGATAGACACACACATAGACACAAAAAAAAAAAAAAAAAAAAAAAAAAAAAAACAAAAAAACCCCACTTAAAAGAGCACATATAACTCATATAACTTAAAAAATAAACAAACCCTTCAGCAAGCTAAGGATAATTGTGTAGGCAGATGAAGATCGATGGTAAATCCCAGGGTACTGAAGTAGTAATTAAAAATAAACAAACAGCAGATAAAAATAGAAGTTAAGCAAAACATTTTCCCATAAGGGTTATACAGTAGTCAAGCACCCCATCGAAAACAGCAGGAGAAGAAAAAATTTCTTTCTATTTTGAGTAAAATGAGATTCACTTTCCTGTAGAAAACAGGCTGCAACCTCCAATTAAGTCAATTATCAAAGCCAGACTAAATTCCAATTTTTTGAGATTGGTAAATACTCATCACTATTGAAAAATCCAGAGACTCATCACTATTGAAAAATCCAGATGCCCCTGCTTATGCAGAACTTGTGAGTGTGACTTCTGCAATGTGCATCAGTCACACCCTCTTCAACCACATAAAAGGCCATGAGGAATGTGGTGCTGAATGCCTTGGCCCAGCTCCTGGGCCTGACTTACTTCACACAAAATCAGAACATAAGTTCATATGTTTCTACTTATATGCCACTCCCCTGAAAATGAGAGAGGGTATATTGTGGAATCTCAAAAAACCAAAAAAAAACACCTCAAAACAATAACAAATTAAAAAAAAAAAAAAAAAAAAAAAAAAGCGCCAGAAATCTTGCTTCAGGTTTTTCTGCACTTTGAGAAATGTGGTGATCATGAAAAGTGATACAAGAACTCAGTGCAAAATACAGACCCACAAAAGGACACACCAGCACAGTCCATTAATGACCCTTGTGCATAGAATCTTTGTGTTTTGCCTTTTGGGAGCAGACTCAATTTAATTTCAAGTGCAAAATTCAGAAGTTAAAAGAAAAGGATAAAAAAAACAAGGAATATTAGCTTGCAGTTCTTTTTCCCTTTATTTATAATTTCTGATACTTCATTATAGATACAATGCTCTGTGCAGTTTCACTTTAACAGCTTTCATTAACAGTGCACAGAGTAATTTAGAGTCTTAGAAGATGCTAGGTTGTGGTTAAGTTTAAAAAAGCAGGGTATTTTCTTACTTCACTTGAGAAACTTTGCATCATGTCCAAAAATCCTACAAATATGGAGGGGGACAAATGATTTCAGCATCTATTGTAGCCACCATTACACTGTTTTGAACTATCTACATTTATATTAGTATTGTTCCTGTTAAACTAAAGTTCATTCATATAGGTTCCATATAGTAAGGGTAAATCATGCTCCTCAAGGAATATCCGTGTTCAAGAGCTGTGCTAAATCACTGCATCCCAGTCACTGTAGATACACCATAATTCAATTTTGCATATTGATAGTATCTTTTCTTCCTAGACACTCTCCACATTATATGTAAAATCTGTTATAGAACAAAGGTGAAAGGCAACACAGGGCTCTGGACGACAATAAAGGGGAAAAAAAAAACCCCAACACTGAAGACAGCAGCAGCAGAGCCAAGTGTAATTCACAATTGAGCACCTTAATATCCAGAGTTTTCACACTCTGGTTTGAAAAATCTGCTCAATATATACAGTTTCTCTTTAATAAGATCATGGCTCTGAAATGAACCAAACTTACCTACTGCTTAGCTGGCACTGAATTTTCTAACATATTTTTTAGACTAATACCTGCTAACCAAGTCTTGAAAAGCTATACTGAGGTCAAACAGGATAGGAAATCTTATTCCCTAGTTCCACAGAGTATAGAGGTTTTTTGCATCCAATCAGTCCTTTCTGTATCAACAACATGAGCAGCTCTTGGACAGAGCTTTAATGACAAAATTTGTTCTTTTTTTCATTAGTATTTAAAACTAAGGCACTCAAGCTCCTCTAAAATCGCTTTGACCAAAAATGGATTTGTGATTGCAAAGTGGGGGCAATGAGAACTGTTTCATTTTAAATATGAAAAATTACCAGTGATCAAGTGCAAATTGTTTCACAATTGATGGAGGTTGGCTTAGAATAAATAGTGCTGAAAAGCCCAATCACCCTCATTACAAAGAGCCAGCTGGTGAGCTCAGGGGTGGAATTTCTCAGGAGGGCTCAGTGTTCTGCTGCAACTCAGCAGTCCTGTCCTTGCTGAAGCTCTTGGAACTCAGCTGTGGCCTTGGACCATGAGGCTAAAACTCACAGAGAGGTAAAAGGGTATTTGAAATCAGAGATGCTCAAGTCAGGAGGAATTGATTTAATTTAGAATCATAGAATCACTTAGGTTGGAAAAGACTTCCAAGACCATCAAATCCAACCTTTGGCTGATCACCACCTTATCAACTAAACCTTGGCATTAAGTGCCACATCCAGTTGTTTCTTGTACACCTCCAGGAGTGGAGACTCCCTCAACAGTGCATTCCAATCCTTGCCAACCCTTTCCATGAAGAAATTCTTCCTGATGCCCAACCTAAACCTCCCCTGGCACAGCCTGAGGCTATATCCTCTTGTCCTGTCACTAGATTTAGCTTATTTATAGTCCTCAGGATCTACCTGATATCCTATCCCCAGCCTCTAACAATTGTCTTTGGGAACCTAGGGAAGAGCAGTGATATGCCAGAGGAAGGGAATGCAGCAATAGAAACAACTCACAATTAGAGGCAGACTGGAATACTGAATGTTTTATTAAAAAAAAGCACCAAGTTTTAACTGTTGCAAATTTTTAGTGTTAATAATTATAAGCAATCTGGAGTTAATGGAAATACTCAAGCGTGTCCTGGAAACAAAGGTACAGGTCACCTCAGGCTTCAAAAGTTAAAAAAAGTTATGGAAGTAGGAAAAACTACTGCTGGTTACATGGCAGCTTAGTGCAGGACTTGTTCTGTCTCCTTACAGTGTATATTGGCTTCTACAAAAGCCAAGACTCTGCCAGTGTGATCAAATATAGCCATATCAGTGTCCTGTCACTGATAATGGTCCACAGAAACACTCCAGCAACCCAGTAAGTTATAGGTTAATTCACTTGAATGCATGAATTGAGTTGTCTAGACTGGGAAGACTTGGGAAAAAAAAAATCAGTAAGTGGGATATACTTGTATTTTTTATCATACAATTCTGTCATTTTACCCTTGTTTATTTAAGTTACTTAGAAAATTCAAAACAAGTGTGAAAAAAAATATTGCACCAATCCACGTTGTGTAACTGTGTCAGATACCTTGTGTGAATTAACATTCTCTAGCTCAAAAGCCCCACTTAAACCTCAGTGTAATATTTTCTGTAATCTTTATGCCACGCTTGTGTCCTTGTCAAAGCATGTAGCCATGTATGAACTCAGCAACATAAAAAATTGGACAAATGTAGGACTATATTAAATTATGCATAATAGGAGAGCAAATGGCAGATGGTATTGCAGAGTATGCTGAGATACTGGTATTTATACAATAAGCATTAAAATAAATGTGTTCAGATAAACGAGGCTATTTGCAGGTATGACCCACCGAACACTGAAATAAGTGTTTATTTTCAGGTTGCATGCATCATGCACTGGTTATTTTAGACAGATTTGCATCTGTCAGATTGCAGGATTGATGTGATGCAAAAATGCAGACAGTAGTAAAGGAAGCTCACAGTTAAATGTGTTGGAGAGAGGCAAGTCTAAGGAGACAAAAGCTTCATAAAACAACAGCCTGGAACAAAAAAAAAAAAAATCGACATCAGGGAAAACAGGAGGGACAAAGGGAGGTGGCAAAATGCTTCAAAACGCATGAAAAATGAGATCAGGAAGTTAAAAGGGACATGTCTTGGAAAAAAAAAATTACTGCAAGATATAACAGCAGCAGACATAGCAGCTGCTACGGAATGTGACAGCCACTCAGGAGAGAGGGAAAAACCTGACATTTCCCTCCTGCTCTTTGCTCTGTTTGCACTATTGAACATCACAAAGTAACAGCAAGACTCAAAGACAGGTAACAAATCACACCAGTGTCCACCTCCCCCCAGCACTCTTCAATTCCTCCCTATTGGGCTTGCACTAATACTGGTACTGAAGTGGGCAGTTGAGGTGTGGGTTCCTTCCACTGCCTTAATGAAAAGGATGTATTAAAAAAATCCACTGCAAATAGTAGATATAGCATTGCCTTAAACTACCCTGGCAAGGCTTCCCTGCATATGTCAACAGGGTTTTGACCTTAAAATCTGTTGCCCTAAATAGATGCCCATATTCCTCTGATTACAAAAGGAGGTAAAGATGGACTCACAAAAAAACTCCCATATTTTCCTGACAAGCAGCAGAACTGTAGGAGGAGACAGGTCACATTATATTCTGCCAGGTTTTGCTTGGAAGAAATTCAAATAACCACGTGGGAACAAGCGTTTGAGTGATGGGTGATGTAAACTTGGTGGGAATAACAGTGAGATTTTGGTCATAAGGAATATTAATGATGGAGGAAGAATGCAAATAGCCCAGCTTCTGAATGGAGTGTTCCCCTCTGTAGTGCTCCAGACACATTAACAAACCTGCATGTTTGAACAGTTGTCCAGCCTTTCATCACTTTTTGATAATGTCATTGCTTAGTTTAGCAGGCATGTAAGGGAGGTGAAGTGTCTATACACAAACTAAGTGCGTTTTTTCCTTTAAAAAATACCAGAAATAAAACTAATTTAAAGTCTCATTCCACTGGTGCATTTAGAAGCTCCTCAAATAGTCTATTCCAATTCCACAGCAATTCTATAAAACAAAATGAATAGCACAAATCCAGCAAATATATCTCCTGCCAAGATGAGCTCTCCTGTTTTAAAATCTTTTATAGCATCTAATGTATTTATTTGCATCAAGAGGGCATTATGCCAGTTAACATCTGTGTTCTCTAGAGTTGGTAATTCTGCCTCCCATAACTAGTCATCAATTCTGCATGAAAATACACAACTGTCTTTCCACTATAGATTCTATCTGCTGTTCAAATTTTCCATGCACATTTAGAGAAATATTTAGTGAAATACTTCTGCATAAAGAGATATAGACAGGAAAGATGATTCAAATGTCTTTGGACGCCACACCCCTACCTAGGGATGGCATTTATGAACCTTTGGATTCTCATCTGATGTTTCATTATGAAAGAAATTAAATACCAGATCTTCCACTAATATAAATTGACATGGCTTCTTTGAAAGATTCAGAAAATTTCCCAGATGTCTGTCAGCTAATGATTCAGTCCTGAAACCCTGGGGCAGTTCACAGCATGCAAAATAAGTAAATGCCCATATATTTTAATGTGGTTTAAATGACCTCAACTAACAATAAAAAAAAAAAAATCAAAGCAGGTGTGTCTCCACCTGAAAGGCAGACAGAAAAAAATTTCATCAAAAGTAAGGACATTTTCCCAGTTTATAATAGAAAAACTAGGTGCCAGAATTGTAAACATACTCAATTTCCCTTCAAATGTAGGTGCTTGGATACCTTTCCATATCTAGCATTAAATGAGCAGGAAAGAAACCCATCCTTTGCCAGTGAGAAACTATAAAGGAGAATCAAAGTCATAGGAGACAAAGAAAGGAATTGAGATTTGGCCAAGATCATGAGCACTTTGGTGGATCCAAGGTAAGCCATGTGCCAAGCAAAATTATGTAATTCATTATAATGCAATGAAAGAACCAATTTTGTTTCCAACATCACAACAAACTTTTCTTCCTCAGCCTGACCAACCCCAGGGTGCCACTACACAACACAGCGAACTGGCAACATCCTTCAAGTTTGCAAGCTAAAACTCTGCCTAGAGCACCTAAATCTCCAACTCTCAGTCCTAAAATTCAGTTATTGGGATGACTGGCTTGTCAATGTCTATGTCCTCTGTACCTGGCTTTATGAGAAAAGCTTTTAGTACTATAACTTCTATTGGGAATTACCTTACAATTAAAAACCCAAGAACTCTTAATTTCTTTGCAAGCAACCATTCATGGAAATTGCTACTCCAACAGCCTGGTCTGGTGACTGTCCTATTAATTAGTGAACTAACCATGGCCTAAATGACAGGTGGTTCATAAAGGCTTGGGGAGTATCAGCAGAAGGACGATGGAGGACTTTTCACTGCCACACTCAGCATTTGCAGAGCACATTTTATTGTCTGAATGTTTCCCCGAGACTCTTTATGACTTCATGCTTGGGGTCTGTGCTTGGCTTTCTGCATAGCTTCAATTGTACAAGAAAATAGCTCTGCAACACTTCAGCAATCAGAACAAGGGATTTCAGATGAAGTGCCATGTGCTCTGAATATCCACAGAAGAAGAAACATCTTAGAATGATGAGGTCAACAGCGTGCCCAGATTCTCATCGAGAAAACACATACCAGTTTTTACTATTTCTTGAGAGGTTTGTGAGCCAAATTATAGTTCCTCTATTTTTGTCAAACACAGTACTCAGGTTCCCAGTTTATTAGCTAGAGACAGGCATTTTATTTATCTGTTTCAGTTACTGGGTGGTTTTTTTTTTTCCTTCAGGTTTCTCTTCAACTCAGTGTTTTCTCTTGAAATTGCCCATATTTTGAACAAGAAAGGAGGTTTATTTTCTGTGATATACTTTCAATTGGTGATGTCAGAAAACAAGTAGAAGAATATGATATGGTTTCAGGTTACATGTAGGAGCCAATTTTCTGGGATTAATGGCTCAATTAAATGGAAGTATAACTTCAATATTCTTTTTTTAAGTGTGCATCAAACCCCACTGTCTTTCTCATTCCTGGAAAGTGTTTTAGTTATTTTACAGACCAGTGAACTTCTGAAAGTAAAGTCTTTTTTGTCTCAATCACAACAGACTAGACTTAATTTTCAAGTTTGTGTACATACAGATTTTTTGCAGGACGATTTATAGCAGTCCAACATCAGTCAATACCTTAGTTAAAGAAACAACAGGGCTTTCACACCAGCTATGACTGTAAATTACTCTTGACCTCACTGTTCAGATTATTAATTCATTCTTTTGTCCAGAAATCACCACTTTATCTAGTCTTCATAGATAGTTCACCAACACAGAAAGTTAAAGTGGAACCATTCTGCCAAGACACCTTTTGCCTTCCCAGTCTTAAAAATAAATACTGAAAAAAGTTCCAATTTGGTTTCATGTATATAAAACAGGAAATTGTGTGCTTCTACATTTGCTAAAAAATGGATTATTTTGAGCTTTTTTGGGTTCTTACTGCACAAGGCAAGATTCAAAGGCTAATGATTAATGTAAGTAGCAAGGAAAATTGTTCTTCTCTGACAGGATATTTTGACTCCACCTTTATTTTTTCTTTACATAGCCCAGACATGAATGCAATGAGAAATGGTCTAGCCAGAATCATCTGAATAGTTCTGATACTTCTGTATTAAAAAGTGCCCTAATATTATTTGGCAGGGACTGGTGCCTCCTAATCATCAGAATCAGTTTTTCACAACACAGACAGCAACAATAGGCACTGTCATTTCCCCTAGAATTAAAGCACAAAAGCCCTCAATATGTTTGATTTTTCTGCCTCAGAACTCTAGATTTTCCAGGTTGTCCCTAAACGCAAAATAACACAAAAGTTCTATTGTTCATTTTATAATGAAACATTTCAGCATTGTAGCTTATTGTTTGAATGGTAATTAAGTATTTTTGATCTTCTTTGGAATTCTACTTTTTATTTAAACACTTTTTATTGTTGAGAAAGCTGAGGTGTATTCCTGCCTGCCACACTACAAACAATTCAATCTGGCAGATGCTGCACCTGTCACTGTTTCGTGTGTCTCCACATAAGAACAGAGAATTGTATGGGTGCAAACGTCCCCGCTGATCTGCTTCTATCATCAGTGCCTGCTCTGCAGTTTGTGTTGGCATCAATCAATTCTCACAGATGATACAAAAACACCACACATTCCAGATTCTGGCCACAGTCTCAGTAATACAAACTTAAGCCATTTATTTCTCAAACCACACTCCAACATCTGGAAAAAAAATAGTAACTACAACACAAGTTCTTCAATTACATTACTCTACTAGAAAATCAAGGACTTTTTTGTGCATCTGTATGCATGAAGATCACACATTCTACCAAAAGCAACAGAGCATGATAGAAGTTCATTGTGCTTTAGTGAAAAGGTCATTAGACATTTGAAATAGTAATTACCTGTGTCTATTCACTATCGCCTATGACATCCATAATAAGGGAGTTCTCTTTTATCATGCCTCTTAGACAGTACCTTTCACAGACACTGTAACAACGAGTGCAGGAATCTTTTCTTTATTATTATTACTTTTATATTTATATTATTACATGGTATTCTCGAAGCATCATCTTTCTTATATGAACTTTGAATAAGAAAGTGTGAAGCCTACTAGCAAAAATACTGACAAATATTGTTAGACTTCCCTAAAAAGAGCTATTAATTAAACCACAGCACTGCAGTGAGTTAAAATACCTATTGTTAAATTCTGTATTTTGGAGATAGGAGGAGGCAGCAAGGGGCCAACAGAGTTATCCAAGGCAGAGATATTGCATGATGCTCAGGCCACGATCAGTTGTTTCATAAAAACAAGATCAGACTATGACCAGCAGCAGCTCCTGCCTTGCTGCACTCATCTTTTTTGTTGTTGTTGTTCCTGAGAAGGCCCTTAATATAAAGTTTAATCATCCAAGATTGTCAGACCCAGGGCTCCCTTATAAAAGGTCCCCTCACTGAAGGGTTAAGGAATGTTTTTTAAAATTAAAGTCTTTGTACTTCACATTTCAAAAAGCTTTTTGCTTTTTCTTCCTTTTTTTTTTGTACCTTTAATATAAGCTAAAAATATTTTTAATAGTGATTGCCATGGCAATAAGTAACCTAAGCTCTCAATATTTGAACTTCCAACTAATGCTTGACTCTTCAGTGTCATGCATTGACTCCAATTTATTTATCACATCCAGTTTAACAGAACAAACTCCACACAACAGTGAGGTTCATCATGGCCCCACACAGGGCAGCGCAGTAAGGAATTTGGATCCAGCTGGGAAAGAAACAAGGACACATGAGGTGTAAGTAATTTCCTGAAAGCAGGAGTGGTATACTTTAATATATGGGAATGCAACCATAATAGCTCCTGCTTTTAGCCAGGGGACTGAGGACTGGATATGGAGGAATTGTTCTGTATTCCTTCCAGTGGCACCTCTAACCCAATCCTCCTGTTTTGCCCTTTTTTCTTGTGCATAAAGCCTGTTGTACCTGCATTTTTGCAGAGGCAATAAATCCAGTCCTAAGTGAAGAGGTCTTTGGAAATAAACTTGGAAGTACTGAGAGTGCCTCCATTTCTTTGGTGAAATAGCAAGAAAATGAACTTCCATTGATATCAAAAGAAAACTGTTATTGATAAGGCATTAGGAGCAATTCTATAATTCTGCTTTGTTTTTAATAAAGAAATATGGTATTTCTCTTCAAATCACTCTGAAATTCAGTATATGCTTGATTACAGGGGACATAAAAGATGGGTGATCAAGAAAACTTTGAGCAGTTGTTCCTGCTTGACTTGCAATATAAAGGGCAAGGAGCCTGATTTTATAGACCCTAAAATATAAAAAGGACTCAAAATCCAATATACAGCTTTTTGTTGTTGTTTGCTTCAATAAATCTACATTTTATCTTCTCTGCAGGGCACAAGTTTATCTTCCAAACACCGTCCATTTTGGAGATGCACTCATCAGCACTGCAGTATATTTTTTTTTGAGAAGTGCTGCAGGATTTCTGACTCCTATAGAGTAGGAGTAACAGAATAAGGTAAAGATTAGAGCTTAAAACATAAGTACGGGAGACTACACCACCCCTTGCCTTCTGTTAAAGGCAGTGCTTTGGTATACAGATGCACTGTTAGAAAATGCACAGCCTTACTCAAATCTGTGAGAAAAGCATCAATATCACGCAGGAACATATTCATAAGGCATTCCAGGAGCAGGCAGATATGCCTGATTCTGAAACCACATGTAGCCAAGTCACCTGTAATTTATAATTTCTCACTGAGTCGTAGTTTTGCATCTCTGTATAACTTTCCTCAAATCAAAACCCTAGTTCATCATACTGCACATTACCACTAGGACCCATTACCACAGCTTGAGCCTTTATTAAGGTATCAATATTCTTCCCAGCACTCTTTGCTCCAGAATCCCCAATTAAATTACTGCTTTAATTGTCTGCTGTCACTGACAGATAGGTAAGTGTGTGTGCCTCGTGCACAGCACTAACTGAAGGTACTTGCCTTAGTGCAGAATTACAGAACAAATTTAAATGTTCTCTCTTTATGCATAAGAAATGGTCATAAATCATTGCTTCAACACAGTCTGCTCCAAAAGCTGGGTTTGGGGATTTTTTCCCCCCTTTTTAAGCTATGATTCATGCTTGCACTTGCCACTGGCCTGATTTAAGAGTTAGGTCCTTTCTGCTTTCCAATCCTTACCAATATTCTGAGAGTGCCAATGCTCACAATCAGTATTTCTCTTAAAATTGAGGGACTTTTAAAGTAGTTGTCCATATTTTGTGTGCCTGGGAATCCTTTTTATATTTTAATGAACGTTCAGGAATGAGGAAAGGGATTGGCATTGACACACTGTAGATAAGTTAGAAAGCCAAATTCTCCAAGTTTTATAGTAACTAACACCATTTTTACCTGGGCTAAGCCTCACTCTGTTGCATGCAGAGCAAGACCAACCTAAAATGATTTGGAGTAATGACATCCAGCTGCACGTGGTTAAAAGTGACAGTGCCTCCAGCCACACAATATCCCTTTTATTCTGTTTTGATTGTTTTATACCAGATCAGAGATTTAAACTGTGCTGAAGTGGTTTATAGTTCTAGCTAAGTTAAGAACTGACATTTTAATGGCACATTTGAGGAATTTATATAGACAAGCCATGTGACCCTAATGTGATATCTTCAGTGTAGCCCGGAGTAATTCAGCCCAGACCCCAAGGGGTCAGACAAAATCGTAACTCTCTTTAGTCTTTGAGCCATTAAAATTCAGCTAGACTGCAAAGTTGACAGCTGTTTACTGTAAGGTTACCTCCTGCCTGCCAAATAATAGGGCTGCTGTTGGCATCTTTCCACCCTCTTAGTTGAGAAAAGGCTTCCTTATAGTCAGAATGGAGCTGAAATGCTGCGTTCCTCAAGCCGGGAAGGTGTGGATCTTTAAACAGGCTTAAGCAAGATTGAGCTGGTTCATTACCTTACCTCATTTGTTTTCAAAGTAAATGTTATCACAACATTTGAGGGAAATATAAACTCCAAACTGGAATTCTGCCTAGTAATGCTAGCAGACCCACAGAAAGATTAAGAGTAATGGCACACACTCTTCCAGTGCCTCCCAGCTCACGTCTTTCTCAGGATACCCACATTGCTGTGGGAGAGAAGACCAGGCTTCCTGCCTTGCTCCCTTAGCTATAAATGAAAAGATAGACTTTCTCCTTTACTACATGGGAAAAAAAAAAAAAAAAAGCGCCATAATTTCATACCATCAGCTGCCAAGAAGATGCATATTAATTATTAAAAAAATAAAGACAAATGTTATGTCGAGGTCAAGAAACAGCGCAGAAAAGTCAGCAAAATCCTCTCATTAGAGCCGCAATCTCCATTCCTCATAATTTTGTAATCCTGTGTTTTACTGTTCCTAAAATCACTCTCAAGACTGTAGAAAACATTTTGCATTATAACACCATTAGCTAAAAATAGGGTAGGGAATACAACAACTCCTCATCCTTTTTAGCTTCCTAACTCTCCTGTGTGCTCTCTCTGCAAGCCCATGAGTTTTCACTCCGTGCCACAAAGCTTAGGCATCTCACCAAAGAGGACAGACCCTCCTCATTTTCCTTTGTAGTCAAAATCACATGGTCAAAGGTACAATTTAGAACCACTCAGAACACGTGCAAGCAAAAGAAATCATCCATTTTTCATCCATTCTACCTCTAGAAGGTTACATAAAAGGAGATAAACACACATTCTTCCTCTCATTCTATTTTAAATGAAAATAAAGAGATAACTATTAATTTCTCTCAAAAATGTAGTGTAGCTACCTACCTGCATCAGCAGAGTTGGGCTTCGAATCCTCACGAGAGCTGACAGTCCACCACCCCAGCTGGCTCAGGTGCCCAACCTTGAGGAAAGGTGGAGCCCCCTAAGCACCTCTCCTTTTAACAATTTCTGTTAATCAGCTCTAAATGGCTTTTCCTGCACCTGCCTTGCTTGGGTCTTAGGCTCTGTGTAAGCGACCCCAAGTCCCAAACTCAGTGTGGGAGTTGGCTGTGGTGAGCAGCAACTGCTGTGTGGGTGTTTCAGGAGCTGGCTGGGAGGCAGCTTACTGATACTTGTAGTTTTTAAGTCATTTGATACTTCTGAAAATCTTATCTAAGTGCTTTGAACACCACGAAATGTCAGCAAAACCAGAATGCAACGAAGGTGATACTCCCTGTGAACACAAGAAGCCGTTTTCTGAGTGGGTCGTTGGGGAAGTGTTTTCACCTTAAAACGAGCTGCAGAGTGGACATTTGTACAGTCATATGGAGGCACCAAGCCCAGACTTAGTGCTGGAGTTCGGACAGGTCTAACACCCCAGGCTGCACAGGAGCTGGCTGAAGACAGCAGCCCTAAGTGCTGTATGCCACCACATCCCTCTCCATCTCATCCAGTGAATTTTGCTAGTCTGGGCTGGTACCCTCATTCTCTTCAGCATCCATCAATGGTTGCCTGTTGTGTTCCCCAAAAAAGCAATCTGCACCTTTCACAGGCATTAGGATCAACTGTAACTCCCATTTATTTTCCTTGTCTCATTATTATTTACCAAGCTTTCTTTGGCTTTTGTGTTGTTAGTTCTTCTGTTTTCCACGACTAAGATGGATGTTGAATTCTTAGCAAATGGGACTGTTCAACAGATGGCTGTTCAGTTCATGCTCTATTGGATTGATTATTTGGTCTTTTTATAATTGGATTTTTTTTCTGGTGCTTTGTATTATTTTAATGAATCTTTATTAATGGATGAGGCTAAACAAAAAAGGCTTTCCTCAAATGTAACAACTTTAGACAGTTAAGAGCAGGACTTCTTATATAATAGCAATTAAAGCCATTTTGGTCTGAAAAACCATCTTCAGACTCTACTTGTGCATGTGAAGGAAATTGTTTTGAATGCCATTATTTTTAAACACTTGATTAATTTTCTCCAAACCAAGATTATTTTCTTCCTCTAATGAGTATTATAAAACCTGTCAGGTCTGAGGCTTCTATCTTTAGTCATTTGTTGGAATTATGCAAGTCCAGATTTTAAAATAGAACATATGGAGCCTCCTGACTCGGTTCAAAAATGGCAGAACTAATTCCATAGAAAGATTTCTCAGAAAAAGCTGACTTTGAAGCCAAGTGGATCATGGAAAATTTTAGCAAAAAGTGTATTTTGAGAAGGTATGGGTTGCTTAAAATGCTGTGTTGCATCTTAATCTTAACTTTAGCATTTGCTATCAGGAATGCTATAATAACATTATAATTATCTATAATATCAGAGAATTTTCTGTTCATCCTACTTAAAGGTAATACAGTGTGAGTCACTAAAAATTATGAAACTGAATTGCCATTTTAATTTCAGGGTATCATTTCCTCAACTTGCACAACCCAGATACACCTAGCTAGGAAGCAAGTTTTCTTACACATAAATTAATACACATGTATATATTTACAGATTTTTTTTTTTTTTTTTTTGAAAAAGAGACTCGATAAAATTTAACAGCCCCGATCCTTTGGGCTCTGTGGTGCTGGACACTGAGGCAAAGTTACTCTGTGATGCTTCTCCTCCCATCTGTTATTTCTCTCTCTGCTTCTTGGCAATTTTTCCGGCTGACAACTCGGCGGTGAAGGTCTGAATCCAGCGATCTGAGTGGGTGATATCTATCAATCTTGTGCCACACGTATGCAACATTGCTAGGCAACAGGTAGCAGCATGACACCCACATTCTGCAATTTCCTTTTGGTGACTGAGACTTTTACTATATTAATTATACTGAACTTTATTTCGTGTATTTCAGGCATTAACTTCTATGGAAAATATTTTTAAAAACTCTTTGAGCTAAGATTACTTTCTGTTGCGTATTGAATGAGCAAATATTGGCAACTGATAAAATCATCATTCTAACAATTGCTAGATATGAATGTGGTGCACGACGGCTTCTAAAATTGCAGATAAGGGGGATATCAGATTATTTTGTGTTGAAGATAACTATGCTACAAGGAAAAATTTTTACAAGGCCTTCGAAACATAAAAGACATAAAAAGTGAGAGGATAACTAGGGAGGAAGTTCCTTTATTCTCTACTTGCTTTCTCTACTCTATTTTTTTTTGCTGGCTCCTCTTTTTCAGTGGTTAGGATGCTACAGAGGGACTAAGCTTCAAATTTACTTTCATGCCCCATCACAGACTTTGTGTGTGACCACGGGCAGATGAGGCTCTGTTATATTACAGAGAGAAGGCAAGTGAGCTGCACTCACTGTACTCCTCTTGAATTAGCCAAGCTTAGGAAAAATAGTCAGCCCCTCAGCATTATTGCACCCTTGCAGGTAATGTATTTTTCTATGGATCTGGGATTTCTGAAAGATGTGTTCCACAGTTATTTAAGCTGCAATAAACTGGGTCATTCTACACATTTAATTTTGAGATAATTTGCCTGTCCTTTCTGAATACACAAAGGAAATCCCTGAAAGGTACTCAAATGGAGCTGGGCTATTTGTTGTAAAGTGTTTGTGTTAGCCACTGATGAGTAATAGTAAGTTCAGCTTTAGTTCACACCCTCTGAGAAACCAGGCAAATCAAATTAACGGTAGCAGCATACTCATACTCAAAGTTTTGCCAGCACACAAGACATTATTCAGGGCAACCATTGAATTACAACCCAAGCTACATTTGCAGCAAGACAAGGCTCTTTGAAGGTGTGTTCAAATGATCATGAGTGATCTTGAGCAGTTGAATTATCATTACATGCAGAACTACCACTGTTTTTTGTGTCTCGGCTAAACATGACTATGTCAATATCATTTATAAGAACTTGAATACAACCTTAATCAACTTGGGCTTTGGGTTCTCACCTGTCTCACTTGACTTCCCACAGTGTTTGTGAGTTGCTCATAACCTGTGTGTGCAGGAACTTGTGGTTCTTTGACACAGGCAAATGCCATATTGAGGAAGGCAATTCCTTAACAGCAGCTTAGCTTTTGCTATGCTAAAATAAATGGAAAGAGGGAAGGACTCTCTAAATCTTTAGGTGTTTTTTGTCAACAAGTACATTTATATGTACCGGATGGGTAGCTTTGTTTGAATCCATGAAGTTTTCCAAGATGATGGGTGGATTCCAGAAGGAAAGTCCCAGTGCTCAGAGCAGCAGGTCAGGGGATGGTCTGTATCTCCTTTGCTGGATGAGGTGTAGTGTGAGATTCATCCAGCCGTGATTAATGAGGCTGGAGAACAAGCTCTTCAGTTACCAAACACACCTTCTTAACGTTGAGTCCCACTGGCCTGGGGGAAAAAATGCAGGCTGACAAGCACATATAAAAATCTGGATGGGTTTTTGATTAGATTGTTCCCTGTTGCTGCACAGCTTTGTGCCAGACATGAGCCCAGTGAGAGCAGAAAGCTCTGCCATGTTTGCAGATACAAGCACGACTTGGAGATACAGAATTTATCACTTAAAATACTGTTGTTTAACCAACAGGGTGGTTTCAGTTGCCCTTTTAGTATTTGGATTTTTCTGATTTCTGCTAAGAATTTAGCAGGAAACATCAAAAGCTTTATCTTGGGGAATTCCTAAGCAGGGATATGTTTAATACAATTACAGACTTATTTGTAGAAGATGCAGAACTTGCTGTAGGAATTGATAATTTAATTAGATTCTGGGTTTTGTGATTCATATGCCTTATATTCTGAGTACTGTATTAAAAAATAAATACAAGTTAATTTTTCATAGGACATCGCTTTGTTCTGCTATACAAGCAAAGAGTTGATTACATGGAAGGCACAGCTTTGATTGGCTGTAAAAATTAGGACCTCATTGTACTGTGAAACAGCTTTCAAATACAGCTAAAGAAAACAGGCTGCATATACATAAATACATAAAATCCCCAGGGAAATATTAACACCATATTTGGGAATTTTATGTTGACTCTCACAAATCATATGAAAACTTGAATAGCAGCAGCTTAAACAGAAAGAAAAAAAAATGTTCTTCATAAACTATTTATAATACACATTTCTTAAAATGTTAACTTTCACTTTTGCACCAAGATTTAATGCAGCTGGCATGAGAGTTTTAAGAAGAGTCTCCCTCCTGTCTCTAGGCTACATACTGTGATCAGCAGAAGTGCTGGCTTTATCATTTTCATAGACATGATGCAGCAGTAGTTCTGTGGCAGTCAGTGAAATTACACCAGTGATACTAAGAGAATCAGGCCCACATTAATTAAGTAGAACAGAAATAGTTCTTTACAGGCTCAAAAGATGTTTAATACATGTCTGGATGTATCTAATATTCAGGGAAAACAAGTTTTCTTCTGTATTGACTGTATAATTTAAAATGAATATGCCCTGGGTATCTCCAAAACCTAATATAAAGCAAGTTCACTGTATTTGTGGATACCATGAAGGTCAAAGGGGTTTTATAGACTTTGTTTCCTTGTTTAAACATATATTATAGTGATCAAATTCTAGTCATTGTTAAAACCCTGTACCTACCTGCAACTAGGCAAAACCCTTATAATTTGCAATAAATACAGTGGCAGTGTGTCATAAATCTGGGTATACAGAAATTTAAGACCTGCAGATCTAAGGAAAAAGAGAATTCTTTGGCTGAAAAGACAATATCTGTACAGATTTTCTATACAAATCAAAATCACTCCCCCTCCAATTGCCTCTAGAAAGCACAAAGAATGTCACACATCCCACCTATTGCAAACAGGCAGTAATATTTGTTATAGTCTTGTGGAACCATTTCCATCCAAATTGGTGCCTCTGCAGAACCCCAGCTGCTGTTTTTTGTGCCAGGGAAGAAAGAGACGTGTAGCAGGTGAGCTGTAAAACCACACGTGGGGAAACAATTCAGCACTGACTTGTTCAGCAGAGCACTGGGAGGAAACCATCATGAGGAGGCCACAACTGGGCCCCTCCTGCCACGGAATAACTTCACTGAGTTGTAAACCTGCCATGCCTGGGGAAGCAGAGAGACCAGAGGTACGTCCATCTCACAGAAATCTTCCTCTGTGAAGTGCCTGTCAGTGCTGCAGCTGGAACCCGCCCGAGCCAGGATGGTTTCATGCTTCAGGAGAAGTGGACACAAAGGTGCAGTTTTACAAGAAAAGAGCAGTACGAGGAAGCTGATCCTTACTGTCTGAGAGGTTGTATCAACAGGAAATATTTCTTCCAGCGAGTGTCAGGATTTTTTTATTTTATTAGAAAGTTCAATGGGACTCAGTATGTTTATGTGTGTGATTAACTTGTCTTCGTTTTCAATTTTCAGATAATCTCAGAACTGTATGTTTATAAAATTTAAAACACCAGAAGTACCTCGTCACTCAGAAGACATAAACATCTAAAGCAGCTTGGCTGTTGTTTGCCCCGAATCTTTTCTCATTCTTTCCTCTTCATCAGGGTGGACAGAGAACACCTCCAGATTGCAGAGGTGACATTTTGCTAATTCACAAAGCAGCTGACAATAAAAGAGGCAATATAGGTATGTATTAGGCATATGGGGATTTTTTCCTGGTGCTGTTTGGCTGGTTCAGCTTCACAGAGTGATGATTTTCTATCTGCTTTTATAAAAGCTAGAATTATCTTGAAGCTATTTAGCCATTGCATTTCCTCAGTACATATATGCATACACAGATAATATATCAAGAAGACAATGAAAAGAAAAACGCAGCTTGATTTCTTATTTCTTTTGTTGAATTGTTTCAAGTTCTCTTCGGGGGGGAAGATGTGTTTCTAATAGTTTCAGTTGGAATATACAAAGCTAATGATGTACAATGCTAATGTACAGAACAGATTTCCTATTACAAGGAGCCTTAGACAATAAACATATAATGAGTCCGCGAGTAATTTCTCACTGAAAGTTAATGGTTTCAGAAACCTTGACCTCAGTGTGGGATTTGCTTTATCAAGATGGCCAAAGCCATCACAAGTACATAAATTGAAAAAGGGCAAAATTACTGTATCAGTAAGTTCAGAAAACTATTTAGACCGGTGAATGCAATCTACAGTGAGATCAGCCAAGGTTAGCACCAGATGTTTCTTGTCCCACATGCCACAGCTTGATTGTATTGTAATTAATTCAGCTGAGAAGTCTCTGCAAGAACTGAGTTTTCAGCACAATTTCAAGCTTGGTTTCAAATACCAGAAATCATTTCTGATTTCTTAAAACATCCTGGAAAAATGTGAAACTCTGCAGTTAGAGCGTGCCAAAAAGTACTTATAAAAATTGCATTTAAAGAGCATTAAAGGAGTATTCTCAAAGCAGTTATGATTACCACAAGACGTCTGGGGCTCAGAGCCTTAGGCTTGTATTGCACAAAGGCTTAGGGCCTTATTCAGCAAACTATTTGCCCCAGACCATAGTGCAAGTTCAGAGGTACAACAGAATTTTGAACTTGGTTTTCTGCACCAACCCATAGTAGTCTTTATCCAGTTTGCCACTCATAACATGAACAAACAAAAAAATCAATATTTTCCAGAGTATTTTACAGCTCATCCTCCATCCTTTTGTGGCTTATCAAACCAAAGACCTACTGTATTCTTGCTGGGAAAAAATATGTTTGCAGTTATTTGAAGTTTGAGGTCCATATAAAAATGAATTTCATTAAAGTCAGATACAGGCATGAAGTTAAGACATAAATAAAACAGAACATACTGTATCATAATATACCAATTTATTTTGCTGCAATATTTGCAGAGGGAACACATTGAAATGTACTTCCAAACGACTTTTAAACCTAATTCTGGAATACAAGCCTGAGACAAAATGGCATATGTTAGAAATTATGGTTTTGGTTTTCAGAAGTCTTTACCACTTCAAGCCTGTATTTAACTTCAGGTAGAATTGTGTTCAGCATGTCTGAAAATTGGGCTCTAAATTAAAGATAAGTGTTTTTACCTGGGTAACATCCCTGTAAGTACCACCCACAAATTATATAGTGATAGATCTTCCCCTAGGAAAATTATCTTTTGAATTATTTTAAGATAAAAACATAGACCAGTGTCAGCCCTCTTACAAGCTGCATACTGATGCAAGGAGTGGAAGGAAGGATTTATTTGCAATCTTCTAATTGACCTCAGTGGAATTGGGCCTGGACCGATTAAAACATTTATGAAAAGCAGTTATGGAGCATGAAGAGTACCCAGTCTAAAACATTAATGTCTAGGTGATATTAAAAGTAATTTGTTTAAAAATTGCAGGGAAGGGAGGAGCAAGAGCCTGATTGCATTGAGGACTAAATTCCTTCAACTTTCTGTTGTTCTTTTGTTATTATTATTTTTTTAAACAGTTGAAGAGACAGAAGTTGATGTTTTTCCTTGGACTTCTCCTTCCTCAGCATTGACCAAAGTGTTAGTGATACTCCTTGCTTTCACCTCAGTCCTGTACTATCCTGATTTTTAGACTAATGTGCCAACATATCACGGCTTCATCCTTTCTCAGGAATGACACAGGCAGTTAAAGGCATTAAAACAAATAGGCCTCCAAAATCAATGTGTTTTGCAGGAAGTAAGCGTGGGGGTATCCAAAGCCAGAGGGTGTGTTCAGAACAGGGGAATTCAATTCCAGAGTGTCACAAAGTGTTCTCCATCACCACAGCATGGCAGAAACCTGTTCTTAATGCTATGATAGATGCTCTAAATACGCCACTTACTCAGAGTTATTGGATATGGGAACATGCAAATCTACCAATAGTGCAAGAGCTTTTGCTTTATGAAGGGCACAGCTACCAAAGATAACTGCTTCCCTAAGGGTTTAACAGGAGCTTTTCAGATAGTTCCCATTCCAAACATAAGCTGCTGTTGCTGTATGATCTGCAGGTAACAAATGCCTGCATGGAAATCACCTGGCAAAAGTGGAGTCAGTTAGGAATGGGAAATTCTAAGTTGCAAAAGCAAAGCGAACCAACAGATTGGTGGGAAACATCTGTGACCTTCCCTGTCCAGGACATCTTTTCTCCAGTTCCCAAATCAGTGATTTCTCCTGTGGTCCTTTACTATTTCTTTCCAGAACCTCCCAAAATGAACAATGGCCACGTGCACATTGGCCTCTGAACACATGGATGTTGTACTGCAACCTCTTCCAAGGGTGGGAGGAGCCGAGCAGTCATCCTAGAGCTATAAAAGACATTCATTCAGGAACTAATGCAGCAGTCCAGCTTTTGCCCAGAAAAGATCTGCAGGAGCCTGTGATGCCAACATTTATTTTCTCTCAGAGGGATGTAGCAGCCACGTGACCGAGTCACCTCACCAAGGGCAGTGGCTGTTCCCACCCAAAGGCTGCCCATACAAGTCACTGCCTCACTGTCCCAGCCTCTCTCCAAAGCCCTCTCCTGCCTACCTTTGTCTACCTGCAATTTTATTATGGAAGTACTCAAGACAAAGCATTTTGGAGATGAAAAGCAAAAAACAATTTTGAATTGAGAATTTTGTTTCAATGTGTGGTCTCAGCACCTTGCGTCCTTGTATGTCATTTGTGCTTGGTCTATGCCTTACAGAGACAACTGCAGCCTGTTGCTCAGGCAAATCAAATTTTAATCAAACACAACTAGTTTCTTTTCTTGTTTATTTTTCAGGGGAAAAAAAAAGAGATTTCTTGCAGGGATACGTATTTTTAGAGAAGAAGCAAAGTCTCCACTAAAAAATACCTGACGAATATTTTTCAAGTAGGCCTATTTTTTAAGGTCTGTTCCTAGTGAGGTATCTTTGATGCAGTCAGCAAGACTCTTCTTCTGCCTAGAAAACCTATTGATATATAGCTAAATAGAGAGCAGAGAAAAAAAATCCACTCTTGTATGTCACCGGATTCTTAATCTGTTTTATGAGCCTTAAACACTACAACTCTTTGCACTGTAGAAATTTCAAAAGATCCAGAAACTCCATTTTTTCTCCTTCTGTGGCTTTTCTAAACCTGAAGTTTTACTTTTCATGAGTATTTTTAGCCGGTACAAACCTTTTTAGGCTATTTCTTACATCTGTGCTTTGTCAAGGAGGAAAGAAGCAATCCTGTGAATCAGATCCCATGTGCATAATCACACAACTCTACGAACTAAGCGCATCCATAAAAAGCATTCAGCTCTAACATTGCTGTATAGGGAATGCTTAGCCTTTAAAATTATGCTGTTTGGACTAGCAACTTTGAATACATGTTATGAGCAATCCATCTGTACTTGTACATTTTCTTTTTTTTAGCATAAATCAGGGGAAACATGACAGTGTCTATAATAAACCTGCTGTTTACTTCACCTTTTGTAGTTTTTGCTTCTCTTTTTGTTTCACCTTTCCCTTGTACTAAGATACAGAAAGTTAAAATGTTTTTAAAAATTGATCAGATCTCAATTGCCAGCCAGGAAGTTTACAGTAGTAACCTCAACCACGTTTACAATGAGGTTCATATTTGTTATCCTTTATAGAGCCAGTGCCCAGCACAAATATTGCAGCTTGGGTGGGCTGAATTCACCACTTACCCTGCAAAGACTCATTCACAGCACGAATTTACCAACTTCATTTTTAGCCAGAGCCACGGCCAAGCCTGAGGACTCACCATGCAGGTGAAGGAGTGGTGACTGGGAATGAGGGGTCACAGGCATGTGGACATGATGGGGACACTGGGAAATAAGGTCTTCTGGCCACCCCAGAGGAAACCCACATCTCCTCCTTGTTGCCTTCACACTTAAGAGAGTGGGGACTACTGAGGGAGCAGCTTCTCATTTGCTTCCCCTCAACCCCATTTACAGTCCCGCCTCAGCATTTTCCAGAGAACACAATGGGTTTCTTCCAGTAATCTCTCTCCCTCCTGCCTAAAATCCCTTGTTTCTTTCCATCACCTAAAAGCAATTTCTTTACATTTCAGTCATCCCCACTCAGGGGTCTTGTCCGGCAATAGGGATCAGTTTTAGACCCTTGTCTCAACCCCTCTCCAATCTCTCCATCCTGAGGCTTTTTTCCTCTCCCATTAGTCATTTAAGTTTAAATGAAAAACCAGCTTTGAAGATTTAGGGGGAGAAGGGCCTTCTCCATTTTTATTCCAATTTTGTTTTTATTTTGCACCTTCGTTCCGGTTCCATTTCATTGCGACTACAGCTTTTTTTTTTTCTTTCTTTCTTTAAGGAAAAAGCCTTAATTACTGTTTATCTGCATCTCCCTGGATCCTATCTCTGACTTACTGCACCATCAACAACCACACTAGGAAATCACACGAGGGAGAGATGCTGGGAGTACTCCAGCTGCAGGGAAAGGTTCGATCAGTGTTAGACACCAGAGAGCCCAGCTACACAGGCTCTGGAAGCTCACTTGCATTAGCTCTACTCATCACCCAGGTACACATTTCACATTCCTATCATCTTCCCTTATTTCTCTATTCCCTCCTCAGATCTCCAATGCTTCTCCCCTCTCACTGAATCCTGAGGCATTTCCATTAAGCTTCTTTCCCCTTTTGTTGCTTTAGCCCTGCTGTGCTTTTCCCCACAGTGTTTTGCTTTGCCTTTGGAGCAGGCAGATCAGCAAGCATGGAGAGGATGCAGTGATTCATCCCTCTAGCTTTCACCTCAACTGTACAGCTACAGCAGGGAAATTTAGATGTCATATCTAAGTTGCACCTGGGGAAGTAAATTTGCAGAGGAAGCAATAGGACTGAAGCTACTTGGGGGAAAAAAAAAAAAAGGCCTGTCTTGAAAGTAAATTTATTCATTTATGTGCAAAGCAACGCCATTACTTCATTAATTGTGCTGATTTCACTTTGTGTTTCTTATTCATTTGTTTCCTTCTGGTTGTGGGATTCTTTAGTCCTCAGTGCCTAGAAGGAATGCTTGGCACTGGGATGGGACTGCTGTCTGGGATGTTTATGCCATTTTCTACTCTATTCTGAACTGCTTGTTGAACCCTTGCAGTGTTCCAAGTTGTGGACATAACTCCAGTGTGTTTTCCCCCATCAGCTCTGTTTTGTGGCCTGCAGTTACAAGGTTTATTTCTCTGAGTTAGAGGCAGAAGAGACTTCATATTTTACTGCATTTTTTAAATGCATTTGCAGAATTTCTGTAGAAAGTAAGGTTATCAAGTTGCTCTGATTCAAGTGTGTTCAGCAGTTTAGACTCTTGACAATTGAATAAGTACCCTAAAACTCTTTTCTAAACCTATTTTAGAATTATTTTTTTTTTAATCACATACATTAGTGGAGCTCAAGTCCTGACCAGCATGAATATACTTTCTCAATTGGTCCAGGAAGAAACTTCTGTTTACACTCACTGGTTTGAAATGTGACTGGTACCAGAAGGGTTGTGGGGATATAGATATTCCCTTTTGGTATTATATACAAATAAGGCAGGTTCATTTTTTACTCTTTTCCAAATATTGGGCTGACAGTATTCCCAAGGAGTGAGAGCTGAGCTGGAATTGCTGAGCTGGGGAAGCCTGGAAAGCATTTAGGACCGACTGCCTCAGGGACAGACATGCAATCTGAGTGTGCTCTTTCTCCTGTTCTTCCAGGAAGCTCAAGGGCTTGGACTGAGCCAGGGGTTCACTTCCCAAATGTTTCCCCAGTGGAGACATCCCCTGAGACCCCCTGAGGTGAGTACAGCTGTGCTGAGCTGGCTCAGGACCGTTTTTAAACGGGACTCAGGGAAGGGAACTGCAGGAACCCTGGAAGGGAGAAGCTGCTCTGCCGTGGGTCTCATTTCTGTCCCTGAAGAGGGTTCATTCCTCTGTGCCTCATTTCCATATCCCCATTTTACCTCAAACGAGACTTCTTTCCTCTGCTTGGTCTACTTAAAAACATCTGCTACAATGAATATGTAGCACTATAATAGGAACTTGATCTCAGATGGCACTATTTAGTTTTATTGTAATAGTACTAATAAGTGTATTAAGCACAAGCAATGTGCTCCATGAAGAAATAGATTTAATACGTTTAACTGGATTCTCCCTGAATGGACACCCATTCTTGTTCAGATCACAAGAGGCATCTCAGATGGTACTTTGAGAGATGATAGAATAGCTGTCATCCTGATTCTAGGATAAAGTAGAGAAGGAACATTAGATTTCCACTTCAGGCCTGTGAAAAGAAATTTTTTTTTTCAGATACTCAAGTTTTATTTCATTATGTTTCCTTTTCTTCATTTAATTTAATAATATGTTTCAAATCTATTTATCCAAATGCGTCTGTTTTATACTTGGGGAAATACAATCTGAAAAGAAAATGTAACTTTTTTCCAGTAAAGTTAAAAGAATGAAAGGCAACTAATTTTAACATATTGCCACTTAACGTCATCTTGTTTGCTGATAAAGTACATGGTGAACCGTTTCCAGAAATCAATTCTTGAAACAAAACAGAACTTTCCTGGCTAATGAATGGAGATACATTTATTTATTTATAGGGCGTTCATCATTCTAAATCCTTTGTGTTTCACAAACTTGATCCATGCGGCACTGAACAAAAGGGAAGTCTTATTACCTCCATGAGGCACAGAAATCACATGATCTGCCCACACTCACCAGAAAGATGCATGAAAAGTATAATTAGAATGAAAAAAAATGCTCTTATTACAGTACTTAACCAGTAAAAACCTCCCTCTGCCATCCAATACTGCTAACCTGAAACATTAAACATCCTCAGGCAGGCAACCAGGACTATCTAACTAGATTAAAAGGGTATTTCTTTTTTACAGATACATCCTTTGACTTCTTTCCTTTTATTTTCTGAGCCCCTACATGATACATGAGTTATATTTCCAAGCTTTTTCCTGAAGACATGAGGACTAGAGAAATTATTTTAAAATATCATTGAGATTTGTCATCTAATTGCATGCCTTCTAGAAGCTGAGTTGTAAGCAGCCTCCTAAATGAGAGGAGACCTTTTGTACTTCAGCGTGGCCACAGCACTCGTTTGGCGCTTGCACTGTTTTCAGGAATCATAAAATTGTTTCACATTACATTAGAATCAATAAATAGAGTATTTGATTAGCTGTGTTCCCTTTATGATGCCTAGTCCTTAAAAGGTCATTAGTTTTATCTGTGCAAAGTGGTAGTATTGCCAGGATATCCATACCTAAGCTTGCAAAATTATTTAGGAAAAAGAGAAATGTTGTGGTAATACTGTTCAAATGTGACCACTGACAAACTTTTATGGGCAATCTCCAGACACATGTAAAAATTAGTCTTTTAAAGTGTTTTGCATCTTTTCTCTAACAAATTCATTAGGGCTTTTACCAACCAATTGAAGTGGTGAGGCCAACAGTGAGGAAATTCTGCTTATCATTGCTGTTTTGAAAGAATATGCGGAAAATTCAACATAAAATGTTTTGCTGAATTCCATATTTCTTCCTTATGAATGCAAACTCTCACTCTGTGACTCCTTGTTTGCATGTTTAATGTTATGCAACTCTGTGAGACTCCTCATTCCCATGGAATTCAGATGCTGCACATTTGCGTTTTCAGGGCCCTGACCGCGAGCAACACTCGCTCAATGTAATAACTACCAGTTGAAAAACAAAACAAAAATCAACTCTAATTGTGCCCATTTAAATTCAAACATTGAAAAATGGCTTAAATATGGTATTTCTGAGTGTAAATTTTATAAAAAGTCTGAAGATTTTAGGATTCTGTTAGCTCTTTATTCCTTCTGTAACGAGGCTATTACATGGCATGGCTCAGATTGATGTTGAAAATAATGCAGCTGCTCCTGCAGCTGCAGCAAGAATTCACAGAAGCCAGGATGCAAAGCAAGCCTTGCTCAAAGTCCTTGCCTTTAGCTTTCTGTTGTGGGTTTGTTTTTCCCCTTACTTATTTATTTGCTTAATTCCAGCATCCTCTGAAATGATGCCTTGTTGGGAATAACTGAGGGTTAAAGCTTTAATGGCTTTACTTTGCCTCACAAAAATGAAAAACCTGAAATTTACTGTCTTCTACAAACCAAACTCACTGTGACAGCAGCAAATGCTGGGTTCGTTTTGGGTTTTTTTTCAAAATGAGCAGTTCAGGGTTGGTCACCATTAAGACAGGAAGAGTCAAGAAGAAAACACAGCATCAAAAAGGAGGGGAGATACTTCATGGTGAGGTGTGCAGGTGTACAGGAGCATCTTTGTGTTTCTGGTATTTAAAAAGACATTTATTCCTTTGGGCTCTCACCTCAAAACCCTAGGCCCTGGTTAAACCTAGATTTTGGTAATCCCAAAGGTATTTGACACCATTCTCACCCCATTTCCTAACCTTCAGGTCTAGGGAGGACAGCTGACACCTTGTTGATTCTTTCATGGACAGGTTGATATTAGATAAAAACAATTATAAGTAATTTTGAAACTAAGCCTTACACATAACTTAAAACCAACAGGAATAAATCACATCACTCAGTCTTTCATAGTCACCTTGTAAAGCCTTCAGAAAAATAGTTCCCATGGAGATTTACAGTAACAGGTGATCCAAAGAAGCATCATTCACCTCCCAAATCTGAATGTCCTAATGCCAGTTAATTTGATATATTCAATTACTGGCCAAAAGTGACCTGTACTCAGCACACTAAAGAAACTATAAACCTCTGCTCCTCTTTAATTTTAAATTTCAGAGCTAAGAGAACACCTTGGAAGACTTCTGCTCATGGCAAAGTTCATAGCTCTGTGCTTGCATTCCACGTGTAGCCACACCAAACCCTTCAAGCTTCTCCTGGCAAAATCAGCTGGATAAAAGGTACTGATATAGTTCTCTTTCAATGGATGTAAGACGTTTGGTCACCTTAGTACAAGTTAGTATTCAGGTTGGAGTATCTTGCATCCACTGAAGCTTTGCAGAATTTTCTCAGGAAGGTCATAAAATGAAACATTAGAGTAGTGTAACTTAAAGGTTACAAAAGCATGGGCTACAGAGTCAGCATCAGTCTGTGACAGCACTGGCTTCAGTCCCAGTGTGGTTTATAGGAAATAAAGGCAGGAACCAAGCACTCATTTAATAAAATGAACAAAAACGTGTTAGAATCAATGGCTGGATCTGAGTTTTGGGTGGGGTTTTTTGTCAGTGGCTCACAACCACCATGGGATTTCCCTTGGCTGTCACTGCTCTTACAGATTTGTGTCATCGCAAGCAGCAATGGTGGAGACTGTGGTTTGATCACAAATCCCGAATGAGAGATTTGTACCTATAGAACTTGTGCCATGTACATTTCTGCTCATCAAGGGAAGAAAAATTTCCCTACTGTTCTTGTAGCACTTCAAGGTTAAAATTCATATTGACAAAAATAACACAGGAGAGGTAATAAACATTCGTAGGGATTAAAATAATTGCACAAAAGACAATTTCTGTACTGGAAAATGAAGACACCAAGCTAAAAGAAATTAAAAGCAGAAGCCATACTAAGAAACTAAAAGCTGTCAAAGGACTGCCTTGAATGTTAATCTGAGCTATTTTAGCCAGTCCTTTTTCAGAACCTTTTCTTTCCTGCTAACTTTTATGTTACAGCTCTATTGCCTGTACAGAGTTGCTGAAATGAAGCTCTGCCTGTCAGGAGCTCTTTTCTGTGTGTGCTTTAGCTTCCAGTTGTTAGTGGATTTGCTTCAGCTGCCATATTAAACCGTTGCATGTCAAATTACAAAGCAATTAGGGTGAAATGCATAGTCGTAATACACAGGTTAAAAAAACCCCTGGAAACCCTAACTCTAAATTTTCTGGGTTTGTAATGATGACTTAGGAAAGTATTAAAATATCTCTTTAATTAGTATAATCCCCAAATCACTGACATGTGCTTCACCTGGTGTCACATAAGTATTTTATCTTTCCACCTTTCTCTTTTTCCTTCCTCACAGGCTTTTTTTGCCTAAGAATGTTTAAAGCTCATTATTTCACACTGCGAGAAATGGAATAAGCATAACGTGAGTAACTGCTAAAACAGCTAGAGATGGATAGGTAAACTGTCCAAATGTTTTGTCCTATATTCTGACCCCTATATTTTGCCTCATTCTGTCTAACATGACTGCAGGAAGACTGTCTCTAAGCCCAAAGCCCTGGGAGCCATGCCATTAACAGAAGGCAGATGTGGTGGTATGAAGAAGGAGTCTAGAGGATGGGTCAGCAATAGCTGCCACCACTGTGATCCGAATCAGAAGCCAAAGAGGGATGGATGCACAGCTATGGCTAACTCATTTAATATCTCTGCTAACCATCCCTGCATCCCAGGGGAACTCATCAGATTTAATTACATATCTAATGCAAAATTCAGCCTCACCCTGTGAGTTATTGCACTTCCTCAATTCCTCTTGCACTGTAGAACCACAGCACTTCACAGGACTGGTCCTGCCATGAAAATTAATTAGTTTATGCCTGAACAGGGCTTTCAACATACAGATCATTCTGTATGACAAAGTAGCATTAGATAACAAACCAAGTTATTCAATTGAATTACAGAGCCATAAGAAAATTATTGTCTCTCATTTTTAATCAAGCAGGCTCCAAGCCAGATTAGTCCCTGATGATGATGCTTTGGTTATTTCAACAGGTTTTATTGCCACCAGAAAAGTTTCTCCCTCCTTTTGCTCCTGTGCACCCTACAGTTTTCACTGCTGTATATTTAATACGTTCAATAAAGCCAGCTCCAGGTGAGCCATTACCTTTGGTGAGCATTAATTGTTAAGACAGCTTGTTGAAGGTAACTAAAAAACTTTGTTGGTTTGGAAACAAGCATCTCCACTGTGTTTCATTTTAAGTTTTTTATAAACATCCTGTTTAACAATTGCTCACTGCAGAGATAACCTGAGTTTAGAAACAGCTCTGAAAGTTCAGGAGAATTAAGCACCACTAGTTCTGTATTTCTTTCCATGGCACCTGAGAATTCTCAGGTTATAGATGTGCAGAGGATTTCCTATGCATGAATGCTTCAGTGCCCTCCCAGCAGTTATCAGACTCTTTATTAGTCTCCATAACCCAAGCAGAAGAATTTCACTACTGCTTTTGTCACTTGAGTAGAAGCTTCAAGACAAACTGTGTTGCTGAGGTCATAGAAATCAGTAGTTAACTTGGCAAAAGAGAACTTAGTTTTGTTTGCTGAGGGATAGAGGGTGCATATTGTTTGCCTGGTCCTCTTTGCAAAGATGAATTTCTGATCATAGGGACTCTTCTGTAGACAAAAAGTTCATCAGCTTCCATTTTTCTGGACTCGCTAAAATCTTTGGGACAGATCAGTGTTAATTTATACCACTGGAAGATCTGGACTAACTCTATAACATTTCCCATTGCTCATTTGGGCTGTAGTATCTATGGATCCCTGCTGCATGAGCATCCTTCTTAGGAGAAGAGCAGTAGGGACTTGCCAGCACCCATCCTCTGCTCCCTTGTTCCTTCACCCTGCATTGTACTCTGCTGGTTTTTACACTTTCTCTTTTATTTATTACTCTTACATTGGAAATCAGATACAACAGTCATAAAGAACAGCAGCACCAAGGAAATAAAAGCTGCAACAATGTAAGACAAGAAAAAACAGTGCCAGTTAATGACCTCTATCTAGGGAGATTCCTCCTACAGGGAGCAATACGAAGGACATTCTTAAGGAAAAGAGACCCTCAGTCCACTAAAATTCCCTTTCCACCTTGATATGATGGCCTTTTTAAACCTTTCCTTAGTTTCTCAGTGCCCTATTTGCAGACTTCCTTTTCTTCCCAGTCTCATGCCCTGCTTTTCTCCCTGTTGTTTCTTTTGGTGGACTTTTCTTGGGGGAGTTGTTGTGCTTTTTGTTATTACTAGAGAAAAGAATAATGTACGCAAAGAAAGATAGTAGATTTCTTATTAAGTGTTCAATAAAATTATTGACTTAAGCTCTAGCACTGATTTGTCATAGAATCATAGAATGACCTGAGTTGGAAGGTACCTTAAAGATCATCTCATTCCAACCCCCCTGGCAGGGACACCTTCCACTAGATCATGTTGCTCAGAACTCCATCCAACCTTCCCTTGAACACTTCCAGGGATGGGACATCCATGACTTCTCTGGGAAACTTGTTCCAGTGCCTCACCACACTCACAGTAAAGAGCTTTTTTCCTAATATCTAAACTAAACCTAATCTCAGCTTGAAGTCATTCCCCCGTGTCCTATCACTACATGCCCTTGCACATATTTAATTTTTATTAACTTGACAAATTTCTGTATGCCTCAGCTTCATTCCAGTTCCAAAGCGTAACCAAAAGGGAGGATCTCTACCGAAGTCACCTTTGTTCAGATGGGGTGGTCCCAGTTAGGAGCTTGGGAGTTGCAGCTAACTTTTTATCATAAAAAACACCACAGGAGTTAGTGGTGGAGCTCTGCATTTGGTGAACACCAACAGCTAAAATGGTAGCTCTCATCTAACACATCTCTTTTTAATTAATGAGAGTTAATGGCAGAACTGAGTAAGGGGACACCCAGCCTGGGATGGTGACCAGCAACTCAGGTTGGGTTTGATCAGGTTTGTCTGGTAGAGCTAAAGCAAGGAAAGGATCTGTACCCCCAGCCACACCTCTCTGGCTGTGTTTGATCCAAGTGCCTGCTGTGCCAGGAGTCAGGACCCTTCTTTGCCGTGGATCTGAGGCCGATACGTTTTATTACTGCACAATAGGTAATGGAAGTCACTACAGGTCTGAAAATGTCTCCTGTAGGTTTGGGCTTTCCTAGGGCTTGGTCCCATAGGAATGTGATTATTTTGTGAAGTGAAAGAGAGCTCTCTCTGTACTGTGAGCTCTCATTGAATTCCTGCCTCATCCTGGAGGCAGGATTGCCCAGAGCAGTTCTGAGATGCAGACCTTTTAATAGCATGTGGGCAGATCTAATCAAGCCCACAGCACAGTCTGCAGCAACCCTCCTAAACCAAACTTTGCCCCTCTGCACTCGTTCTTTACAAGTACTCAGCTCCCACCATTTCAAAGCAATCTTTTCAGAAAATCAATAGTTCTTCATCTCCTTCAGAATGAGAGCAAGTGGGACACTTGGAAGTTTGCTTTGTAATCTCTTCAAAAATTGCTTTCTTGTCTTCCCAACAGAATTAGGAAATATTGCAGTACCAAAAAAAATTATATATAAAACCTCAAGCTTTTTCAGCACAACGTCTCAGTGGTAGGACCAATCTTTGTATTCCTTTTCATTTAGGGATTACCCTAAGCTCACTGCTCTGTTTATACCTTAGGCACACACACACACATCCTTCTTCCTCACACAGAGAAATTATTTGTTCTCACAACTCCGCTTTTCAGGAGCCTGCTGTAAAAACCTTTACCATTTTAAAATTTCCGTTTTCTCTCCCTCTTTCCTCTCAGTGGCCCTTTAGCTGTGAAAATGAACTGCTCTGCTCCCGCCGTGCAGAGCTGCTGAATCCAGTCATGGAAGGCTGGCCAGGCATGGAAGGCTGGCCAGGCTTCACATCCCGTCAGACACAGCGCTGACCTTTTTTCCCTAATTGACAATGCGGGGCTTTGTGCTAATGGGGTGACATCATCACGCCGGGCTGGAATGCTCTCCCTGCTGTCTCTTTTGTCTCTTGGTATTTTGCTCCCACACTTTTAGAGGAAGTATATCCCTAGGAGGGAGTGTAAGGAAGAGAGTTACACAGTGCCTGAAAAACATATGCAGAAAACATACCTGATTTTTCCTTCTTTATTTTTCCCTAGTCACACTAAGTACCAACCATGTATCCTGAGCCCTCACTGAATCTCACTTTTCAGCCCATACTGAATCTTTCTTTTCCTTCTTCCAGGTTGTGATCACTGATGCTTCTTCTCTGTATTTGCTTTCCCTCACTGTCCTGAGACATGCTGCTGGGGAGACTGGCTCCTCTTGGGTTTGAATTATAATTGTAGTTGTTAGCCTACTGTCCTTTTACAGCTCTAATTTTATTCAAACAACTTGTTACTAAGATCCTTGAGCATCTCTAAAGCAATAAATAGTTAATTGAGGTGCCTAATTTTGTGTTAAATTGCTGGCAGTTTATATTACTGAGTATCACAGCAAAAGTTAAGTTTTAAAATAACACTTTAAGGAACACATGGAGGGGAAGAGGCCCCAAAGAAATGGAAAATATTAAGAGCTTTATTTAGCCATCTTGTGAGATTGGCTCACTCGTTTCAATAAATACTGTTAACTTTTAGAGATACTTCTTGTCCTGGTTTCAACTTCCTTAAAACTTAAAAAATTTGTCTTAATGATTAGTATAGATTGGCAGCCATGTGCCCAAATATGCAGTCTTGTCTCAGCCAACAAACCAAATAAATGCATGTGGTGGGCTTTCATTGCAGAAGACAGAAAGAGCAGAAGTTTCATGGTCTATCCCCCTCCCCTTATCCCCTCTCCCATGTCTGACATACTGGGTACTCCTAGTTCATGGTATATATTTCCAGCCTGCTTCAGCACCAAATGAAATGGATTAGCTCAGATCCCAGGTATTTTAGTGGATCTGTTTTCCCTAAGCTGTTTTAATTAGCACAGAAATGCACTGGGAGCTGCAGCAGTAGGAGAGAAGGGAAGTATTGACCATCTGGAAGAAGCAGCCTCTTAAATCACTCGGGCCAGCTCTGCAGGACCATGGCTGGCTGTATCATTTCTTCCAGAAAGCAAGAATGATAAGACAGATAAAACATAGAGGGGAAAAGGGAAAGATTCAGAAGGGAGAGGAAGCAAATCCCATTACTATTCAAGACTATCCAAAGTTGGAAGAAGAGCGATTTATCTATTTTCCTTTTTTTGCCTAAACAATGCCCAAGTATTTCATAAGAGTATCCTGGATTCCTGGACACATTACAGTGATCTTCATGTTGTCTTATCCCTTCTGCATCTGAGCACTGTTCAAGAAGGCTATGACAACTACATTATTAACACACCCAGTGAAAACTTCTCGTGGTTATTTGAATTGTATTTCCCGTTTAATTTTGTGTGTTATCCTTAAAGACACAATAGGTATTTTAACCAGGATTTGTTTCTTACATTCTGTTTCAGTCATATTTACCCTCAACTTTAGTTAGCTACCACAAGCTATTGTGAGTAATAGAAGGAGTTGGGGGTTGTGTTACTTTGAACAGTAAGCCTAAGCTTAACCCTAACCCTAAGCCTACTGTCTTTGCATGGGTGTCTAGTAAACTATCTGATAGCTGGGAACAGTAATTATTAATACAGTTCAATATTTCTCTTATGTCTATAGCCTAAGGAGATTAGTGCTTTGTCCTATTCAGCACCACATAAACAGTTGATACATGAGCTTCAGCCTCCAATAGCAATTAGCATAATATGGTTAAATCCCTACTATGAAAAGCCCATGATTAACCTCGCCAAATTTCAGCCCAGAGCCAAATTTATTGGGATTTTTTTTATATAAACAGGTTAAATACAGTGAGAAAAAAATAGTGTTTAGAGTGGAAGTGCTGACAAAACCTTTACTGCAGCAATGTGGACAATGCAGCTGTAATAATGGCAAGTGTGCCCTTATCACAGCAAGAAAAATGTAAGGAGTCCTGAATTTGCACTGAATGAGCCATTACTTATGTCTATCACAAAGAAACAAGAGTACTGAACAAAAAAAGATACATTAAGGGTTGGATTTTTTTTTTCCCCAAAAGAAAACTAAAAATAAAAAAGATCAGATGTGACTCAGGCTTTCAAACAATAAAAATAGCAAGATAAAAGAACTAGGTTGCTTCATTGCCTAAAGAAATGGCTAGAATCTTAAAAAGTCTGAAACGTGATTGTGAGAGACTCACTTTATGGGCTGCTAAGGAGGTGCTGACCTTCGTCATCAATAGATTGCCTGAGCCTTTGTGGTATTCAGCAGTAAAGGAAGTGCTTAAAAAGTCATCCTGCTGAAAGATGGACTGGAAAAATCTCCAGTTCAGATCTCAGCATAGCTGTTGGCAGTGCACATGCTCATTCAGAAAGTCTGTCCGTAAATCTAATACAGATAAATCTTGCTTCATTTTTAAGTGATAAAATCGGAGCATCCTCACCTTTAGAGATGGATCAGGATATCTGGAATTCAATATAAGTGAAATTATTATAGAGGAGGGCAGCTAATGACCTACCTGCTGTGGGGCTTTGGATGTGTTTTGCTGTAGCACTATATTTCCCTGTCTGTACTAGGGGACATTGAAGGAGTGGGATAACACAAGTACCAGTGGTGTAATTTTATTCCTCTTGCTCCACAGTTCCAGACGCAGTTTTGCCCGTTCCAACAGTTGCACTGAAATGAACTGTAGCAGACGACTGCCCTGTGACTTCAAATGGCCTTCTGGGAGAAAAGGACTATTATGGATGAAAGAGTTCAGTTCCTATAACTTTCTGGAAAAGTCCCATCCTTGGCTAAGCAGCACAGCAATATGGCAGTTGTCATTATATGTATCTTCTAGCAGGGTGAATTAGCCATGGTGGGGTATGAGGCTAACACAGCTTTAGGGCTGCTGGGAGGCAAGGGAGCTGGCTGACAGACAAGTGGGGTATCCTTGCACAAAATGCACGTGTGTTGCAGATAAAATCACGATGTGGATGAAAAATGCTGTGACGTTATCCCTGAGAAACAGTGCAGCATTGAACGTTCACAGCAGAGAGCACAAAGTACAGATGGGACACTAATGACTGGAGCTGCTGGGACAGCAGATGAGGTCCCAGGCCACCTTGTGCTGCAGGGCAAGTGAAAGCAAACCAAAACAGTGACGACAGCAATCTCTGCCAGTTCTGACCAGGGAGGGGGGAGGGAGATTTACTGTTATCTCCAGATCTGATGCTTAATTTGTCTCTGAGTCCTAATAGGGTGCGTTCAAACTCAGATCATGGGTCTCCTTGGACTGCTGTAAAATGGTCATTGTAAGGGACCTGCTCCAGAGTAAGAAATGTACTGAAGTTCTGCTTCCCAGCTCTACAAACCACGCCAGGGTATGATCCAGCAGGCCAACACTGACAAATCCCTCCTTCAATTTGCCTCTTCCTCCACAGACTCTGCCATGAAAGGCAACTGCAATCCTCAAAAACAGAGACTTGTGCTGTCTACTGACACATTTTACTGAAATTGGGAACCAGATCTTTTTCTGAAGTGCAGTCCCACAGAATTCACATCCCAAAGAGCAGGTAACAGCAGTGCAATGGTTCCAGTTTCAAGGCAGCTGAATTCCCTCTGGGAACTACTGAAAGAAATTCCTCTCTCCTTCCACTCCACGACAATCAATGCTGAATGGTTCTGCCTTGCTATATGTAGATTCAGGAAGATAGCACTGCAGCCTTTGGTGTGTAGAAAGGTTTTACTTCACAACTGCAAGGGCAGAAGCTTTTTTTGGTTGAAATCAAAGTTTAAATTTTTAAGAAAAGAGGGCTCATCAAAGAATGGCAAAGAATTTAACAACTAGGTGCTGTCTGAAATGCCAGTGTGATTTATCAGCAGGTTCTTCTCTAATCTGATGTGAGATAATAGGAGAAGGTGTTGAAAGCAGAATCAAACTAGATACAGAACAAAAAGCATAAGTAATAGAGTTCATAAAAATATGCACATAAGGAAGTTTACATTATCGAGTAGGCAGGCCACTCTCCCGTGGAAGGTTTCTTAGATAGATTGGGAAATCAACAGATAGGAGCAGATTTTAAAAGACAAATAATCTTATGTTCATTTTACATGTTTGTGGGGTTTTTTTTCCCTCATCAGCTTCTCCATTTGTAGAGATGTGAATCACTTACTGATAGACCAAACAAAATACTTGGCTGTAGTAGCTGGTAGTGCCAGGGTCAGACATCTCTTAGCAAAGATTAACCCTCAAATTTACAGAAAGCTGAATTTGCTTATTAAAGATCAGGAAGATCATTCCTGACAACTCACAGATTTTGAGTAGTTTCCTTCTAACTATAGCAGTAAGTTGTCTATATCTATTCCCCTGCATAGTGATTCATAAGAAGCATTTTACAGTAAACGCTTGCAAAATAAAAACCAGACATTTTAACCAAAGTCTCAGGGAAATAGACAACTAACAAAGATAATGATTTTCTAAAAGCTTGTCCCTGGAAGTGTTTTTTTTATTGAGGCAGTGATTAAAGTGAGCCTGCCTGAGTTATAATGTGCCTCCATTGCACAACCCAAAGTCATGTTAATCAGCTTGAATACCTAAAATTACAGTAGGAACAGTGTAAATCCACTTGATACAGCAAAGTTCACTTCTCTGGTCCACCAGAGAAATGCCTAACTGACCAAAGAATTATTGGTCTGCATTTTAATGTTTCCTCATTTCTTTTTATTTCAGGGTAAATTAATTTTAAATTCTTAAGACAGTCTCATGCAAGCAGTTTGGTCCAGCCAATTTCCCATTTACACTGGTATCAAACCCCCACCAGATACAGGGCTTTGCCTTTGTTAGTTTTCTGGCAAGAAGAAGAGCCTGCTAATTCTCCTTGAAGGCTCTTAAGTACTATATGGCTGCTCAGGGGAAAATTCCTGCAAAAATCTGGTGAAGACCCTTAAAACTTATTTTTCAGAGTTCTATAGGGCCCTCAGGGAGCAACCCACTCAAGAGGCTGTCAGAATCCTGTATTTCCCCTCCAGAACATTCTACAGCCATATGCTGCAGGGCCACATGGAGCTCCAGCACAGGTCCCATATGTGATGGTTTTGTTGGCATGACATGGCACCAAGATCATCAGGCTCATCCCCTCAGCTGGGGCTGGGACTGGGACTGGCTGGAGCCTCCCTGCTCTGCTGCACAGTGTAGATAAATCATGATTTCCTAAATTACCTAGTGCTGAAGCCAGAACTGAAAAATGGAGCTTCCAATCTTTAGGCTAGGCTATGGTTTGTTTTAAAAAGGGATTGAATGTCTTACAAACAGGTAAAATTGCTGCCAGATGCAAGTACATTAGCCTTCTCCAGCTGCTTTACTGCTGCCATTCAAAATAGCTTGCTATAAATATGATTCCTTTGAGCTCCATTCTGACAAGTGTGGAGCACTATCTGGGAAGGGCCAGTGGTTTTCCATCACCATTGAACTCAGCAGGAGTTGTGATTGCTCAGCATATTGCTGAAAAAAGTCTGTTGAAATTACCTTAAATCACACAATTATCCCCTCACCTCTCGCTCCTTTTCTTTCAGTCGTGGAAGGAGGCAGAGAAACAGAAAGAAAGACAACAAAGAAACAGTGCAGACAGAGGAAACCACAAATGGAAATGGGAAAGCAATGAAAAACAAGGCAGGACAAAAGAAGAAACACCATTAGAGACTCTCAAGTGGATATTCCCAAGCCCTCTGCTTCATATGTCTGTGACAAAACTAATGGAAATAGAAAGAGAGTTGCTCTACACTGATGACTGACATTTCCCTTGAGTTTGGGAGGGTTGGTATCACACAAACAGCACGTCAGCATCTTGAAAAACCACCTAAGGGACAGCACTTTGCAGCACATTGGAAAACAGTTCCATATGACCCTCTGGGAAGGCAGGATCTGCCACAGGCAGCAGGAGTACACAGCAGCAGCAGCCAAGTTCTCCACAGTGACTGGGTTGAAGAAGCACAATCACCATATCAGAGTCACTGCAAGGCAGTTGTTGTGGTAACTGGGTGCAATAAGATCAAAGTGAACCAGGAGCACAAATCTGGGATGTGCAGGCTTGAATAAAAATCCTGAGATGCAAATTCATGTGAAACCTGAAAATTAAGAGCTATACATAAATAGTAGAAGGGCACTGGAATGAAACAAAAAATCTCAGGTGATTTTGTATTTTTCTCTAAGGCTTCAACTGTATTTGCGTATGAGGGGAATTGAAAGGCCACAAAATGAAAAAAAAAATGCTCCACTTTTTAATCTCAGCTCTATCAGGGACAATTGACACCTCAATAATCAGGGAAGTTCATACTCTGCCCCACCTGTCCAAGCACTAGTGGGTCAAACATTCTTTGGTTAAACAAAAAGTCCATTTTAGTCTCCTTTTTCCCCCCCTACGGCATTTCCATCGTGCACTCCATATCCATTTTTCCTCTAAAGCCACTGCTTCTAAATCCTTTTCATTCTGCATGAGAAAGGAAGGGTCCCATAGTGAGCAGCTCCCCTGGGACTCAGATGGCCTTCTCTTCACCAGCCAAGAGTCCAAAAGCTGGGATTTTGTGGAAAGACTTCTTGGCTGTCTGAGATACTAAAGAAATAATATGAACTTGGCTATGATCTTTGAAACTAATCTGTGATTTTCATGACATCCTGCCTTTAAGTATTCAAACTAGAGCTGTCTTAAATGGTCTTGTTCTTCAATAAGTAGCTATTTCTGAGTTTTTAATAGCAGAGTCCTTTCCAGTTTCAGGCTGAGCCCCCTAAAGGAGGGATCTACAAACCTTTGACTTTCTTCACAATCTTAGCCAACCTTCAGTTTTATCAGTATAATATAAGAAGAAAAGGGTAAAGGAGTGAATATCTAACACTCTGGCAAGGTTGCAATTAATTTCACAGAGGGGTGGGAAGAGAAAGGAGGTGTAGGAAAGCCCAGCAGGTGGGTCACTGCTCCATCCACCAGCCTCCTGTTTCCTGGAAGCCAGAGCCAGCAGCACTTACAGTAAAACTGATTGTTCAAAGTTGTATCATTATTCCCAGATTTCTCCAGTGCTGCTAATCTCAGTTAATTATATTGGAAATCCCTTGTATTATGACCATGTAATTCATAATGTGCCAGTAGAAGTCATGGTTCATAATAATCACATAATGGGCAAGGACTTAGGCGTAATCAGATTTTAGTTACCCTGTCGTGTTTCCATAATGCTGCTATAAAACCAACATAATCACAAAAAAGCACCAGTTATTTAAACATCTTTATCAGATTGATGTACAGTATCTTTCTCTCTCTCTTTTAAACAATGTAAGTTAACAAAAATTGGATTACAATTGCTGGGAACAGACTACGATAAACTGTTTGCTTGTGTGCGGGATGAAATTTAATAATGGCATCAGTGTCTCAATTTTTAGCAATGTTAAACCTGTTAAATAGTAGTATTCTGCAGCCAGAGGCTGCTCTCAAAGAAGCAGCATTAGAGCATTGTGAAAAGGATATCTCCAAGATTTCAGCTGTCTTATAAACCTTGAAAGATGTCCTATATTCTCACAATTAACCTGGCTGCTAACATTTACTGTGCAGATGAGGGCTTGACTTTTTCCACAATACATGATGCAAAAACCCCCTTAGTAGCTGTAAGGATTTTAAAGGCCAGCATCTGCTCCTCAAATAAAATAAAATTTAAAAAAAAAAAAAAAAGAGAGCCATTTTCTATTTTACAGAAACATAGTTGGTGAAGAGAATAGAGGACTTGCAAGATGGACTGTCTGGACTGTAATGTTTTATTTCCACTCTGACCCCAATCACTTCAGCTCTGCACTTGACATCCTGAAGAAGGGTCCAACTACACTTGTTTCAGCAATGAACTGGCAACCTTAATTCAAAAGAATTTCTAAAACATTAGATGTTTTCAGTTGACAAGCAAATATCTGATTCCTTTTTTTTTTCTACAATTGCTTTATTTTAAAGCAACAAATATAATAGCAGTGAGTGAGTAAGATCAGAGAGTGTCACCCTTTTTAGGTGCTTTTTTTCCCCTTACACTGAAAAATGAGCTGTGATGGGAACAAAATCACTTGCAACTTGAGAAGAAAGAAGGACTTGTCTCCCCCTAAGAGGAAATGAAAAGGATGTAAAAGAATAACTGGAGATTATAAAATTCCTGCCTGGGATTGTGGGCAGAGTGACTGAGAAATTACAGAACTGTAGGGCTGGGGCTTGTCAGCAGTCTCTTAATCCAGCTGTCCTCAGAAGCAATACACAGAACATCCCTGAAAGACACTTCTGCACTCTGTTTCTAAAAATCTCCAGTGAGACAGATTTATCTATAGCAGCAAGCTGATATAGAAAGTTCTTCCACATCTTCCATGCTGCAAAATAGCCCATAATGCTTTTGTATCCTTACCTGACATGAAGGGCAACTAGTCACCTGATTCTCTGTGAAACCTCTTAGCAGATCTTTTTTCCGTCTTCTCTGAAACAAATAAATTCAGTCCTCTTAGTGTTTCCTCCCAGGCCATGTTTTCTAAACCTCTGCATTTTTGTTGTTTTACTTGCATTGTCTCCAATTTGCTGCTTTGTTCAGATATAGACAAATTGGAGATGGTGCAGAGAAAACCAGAAAACTTAAAGCTGCTGGATTGTTTTGCCCGTTGTTTTTGAAGAAATAAACAGAAACTCCTCTGCATTTTGCAGGGATGAAGAGACACATGGTATGTAAAAAGCTCAAAGGTCAGAAAATTCGTTTCTGATGCAAAATGTTTCCAGACATTTTTCAGATTTAAGGAAATTAAGGCTTTAGTCTGACCTTGTAACATTTTGAGGTAGAGATTCTGATTGAGGCAAGTGTGTGCATAGCATTAAATGTGCTTAATATCCCTAAAGTTAGTGCTACCTTACATATTGCAAATATCATACATTTCTTGGCTCTTCTTTAAGCCAAAATGTCTTTTCTAGTTCCATCTATATACTCATACCATACTCTTTAGAACGTGTTATTTTACAGGCATGCAAATAACAGGCAGTTCTGAATGTCTAGCACTGAAATCATTGGATTGGGGGGAAAAAAACAAACAAAGGAAATTTATTAGAAAGAAAAATAGAAATGGTTGCCTAATTTAGAGATTTTATATGTTGGACAGCATGCTGCTGATTATGGCTGACATCAGGAAGGCAGAGTTATCAGGAGAAGAATTGGTGACTTCTCACTATTTCTGCACTATTTAGCTACCATTAAATTAATCAGGAGGGACTTAGTCAGCTTCATTATAGTTGGCCTGGGAGAGGAAAAAATAATGCTCCCTTGGAGAACTCTCACCATTAGGGCTTAAGAATTAAGGACTTTCTGCTGCTAGTGAGGAAAATCGCTGCAGAAATTGGGCCATAGTCTTCACTCTTCTATAATACAGAATATTATATATACACTACACTGAGAAACACTGCAAATTTTACTAAATTTTTGGCATCCATCTGTTGCAACGTAGGGAGATAGAACTTGAACATCTGGACTGGGATATGAAGGGTATGAGAAATCACTCTTTAGCTTAAAACCTCAGTGGAAACCATACCATATACGTATATCTATAAGACCTCTAGTCAATTATTAACAGCTTAGCCACAAAATAACAGTAAACCTTTATGAGGATCAAAAGATCTTGTCTCACACTAATCTCCTAATATCAGACAGCGTAAAAAAAACTTCAGAAACATCAGCCTGTTTAAAACCTGCCCAAATTTATATTTCAGGCCCTGTTGTTCCGAAAATAATCCTCCTCCCTGATTTAAAAATAAATGAGGAAGGTTCCTGACCGCTGTGCCCAGGAAGAAGTCCACGGTATCTCGGCACACAGCTTTCGGCGCAGAGTATCCGAGAGACACCGAGTGCATCCCGTGTGTGAGGCGAAGGCCTCGAGCAGCGCGTGATTAATTCACCAGAGCGCTGTTGTGGCGCCTTCCACACGCTGGAATATCTCCATTTTCCACAGATGGCTATTACAGGCACTGTTCCTATGGCAGGGAGATAAACATTAGTGCCATCTCTTTTGCGCGCCTCGAGTTCTCGGATTAACCTTTCCCGCGGCTCATTGCCTCGTGATTCACTGCTGGCAGGGAAGGCTTTGTCAAGACAACGCGCCCTCTGCCAGGCAACAATATCTGCAAAAAAGCTTATCTTTTGAGAGTGGCTGTGGCACCAGTGCCTTGTGGGCATCGTTACACACCCATATAGAGTGAGGCCACGTGGTCCAGCCAAGCCTTCCGTCCTTTCCCTAACATGAGAAGAAAAAAAAATGAGTATTTCCTGTATAAATACCTACATGAACAGGAGTTTATCTTAAGCAGGCTATCCACTGGCAGGGCACATCAGAAAAGCACAGGCAGCTTTCTTGGCATCCATGCTGCAAGGGCAGTCCTGGGAGCGCCGTAGGATTGGGATCCTTAGATGTGCTCCCTGTTGTGACCATTGGATCATCACAAGCTGCAGCAGAAATATCAGGGCACAGCTACATTTCTGCCCACCCCTCCTGCCCCAATGCTGACATTTTTTGCAGGTGGCCCTGAGGTCCAAGAAGCCATCAATATATAACAATGTGTAATCCCTTCCTTTTGCTGCACACAGACTTGAATTCCTGGTTATCCACTAGAAAGAAAAGGGTAGAAAATTATAGAGTTTTCCCTGTGCTCACTCACTAAAAGAGCTGTGCAAGGACTAGACACAGTTTAACACTAAGAAACTCATCAAAGGAGAGCAAAGTTAAAGGCTGTATATTTGTTTTGAGAATCAACTTTCTGGAGCTAAAAATCAGATTCAGAAATTATCTTATCATGAGCACAGGTCCTCTGGAAACTTCCTGGAAGTATACCAGGTCTTAGATAGAGAACATCAAAGATGATAGTCAGTGATCCCCCCAAAACCTGAGTGGAAAATGCTGACTTTACTCTCTAGAAATATTCTTTAAACCTCTAATAACAAAGTAGTTTCTTAAATAGAGCCTACTCATTTAACTTGCTTAAAAAAAAAAAAAAGTTTAAAAAAAATCAGCAGTTTTTCTTTCCCTGTAGTCCCATCACTATATTTTTAGGCTGCAAAGCCAAGAAATTGATTTTTTTTTTTCCCCACTGATACTTATTGTCTTTTATGGCTGCAGAAGATTTTAGACCAGGAATATGAAGCTTACAGATGGCTCATATCTGCCTTGTGCAATAGATAAAGTGGGAATCTGTTATAATGATCCATTTGGACATGCTCCCATTTTCTGATCACTGAATTTGAATCTATTAATCTTCTAGACATTTCCAGCATGCCCATCACCATGAAATAAAGCTGAGGAACTGCACAGCTATTTGTCTGTAAGGATTTGTGCCCCTGTTCTTCTTGCCTGAACTGCTGTTACATATATGGCTTATGAAGTGCTTTATTTCTCATAGGAATACTACATGTTGGCCATAAAACAATATATTTCCTCACTCATGTGTGTGCACAAGAGTAAAATCTGTATTCCAGAAAGGACAGGACATATTTTCCAATAATTTTGGTGCCAAAGCGGATCAGTCAATTTCTAATTAACTCTAATTGGCTTCCTCACATGCTTTTAAATTATTTACCTGGAGGTGACAGGTGCTCAAAAGCACCAAATATTTTCTCCATACTTTGTAAATGTTAAGCAGTATATTTGATTAAAAATAATCACCCAACACTTGTCACTTACAACCAAAAGCCTCCTTGACCTAAAAAGATGCAACCCACACGTTTTACAATCACTGAGAAATGGAGCCAAGGTCCCTGCAGTAGATTCCTCAGTAGGTAACATTAAAAAACATAAATAAAGAGAGAAAAAAAAATGTTTAGGACAGCCTTGGAGGAGGTATTAACCCATCTTGAAAGACATGGGCTCAGACTTCTGCTCAACATTCACGATCCTGCACAGCTCAGGGCATGTCTGGCTGGACCCACAGAGGGCTTCTCTCCAAACAAATGCTCCTGCATTTGTTGAAGGCATTGTGATACTCAAGGACAGATAAGCACAAAGGTGTGATGCTGCCTCATCTCTCTCAATGTAAAGCAGAACCTTAGAGCTCATCTTGAAACAGAATTTCTTTTCTGTTCAGAGCCCTAAGAAATGGGAGGTGTTTATCCTCCCAGCTGCTGTCTGCCCCTGGAGGGGATTGTACAGGAACAGGGGGGGCAGAGCAGTTCATGTTTAATTTGTGGCTCTGGACTCTTCCTGGCTAGAGCCAACACTGAGCAAAAATTCAATGTACAGTCAGCTTAATATACAGCCCCAAAATTAGGCAAGCTGGGAGAAGTGTCCAACACCAACAGCAGCTAATACAGGCAAGCAGCAGCCCGAGAAGGTGCACTGTTAAAGTATTTCTGACCTGAAATGTCTTTAAATCATACTGCTGCATACCTACACAGACTGCAGAGGAGAGACAGAGATGCAGGCTGAAATGGGCACCGAATTGGAAAGTGTTCATGGACTGATTTGAGAGTAACTTTATCCATGAGGACAGTTTAGAGAAAATGTGTTATTAAAGTACTTTATTTCCATTTAGAGACTCACACAGGCATACACAGACAGTAGGTGGTGACAGCTGCTACCAGAACCATTTGTTATCTTACTTCTGTTCAGCTTTTGACAGTGTAAAATGAATATAAATGCTGAAAAGCTTTACAGAGGTGAACCAAACAATAAAAAGTAGGGTGGGGAATGAATTCTGGTTAGGTTACTTTAGGGAAGAGCTTTATTTCTGTTTATTCCTGAGGCATGGATGTCTGCTGTGTTTCTAATGCTGACAATACTGTTGCGAGGATTCTTAGTGGAGTTTACCAAATCCACACCAACCTGAGGTGGTAAGAGCTGGCCTTGCAGCTAACTTCAATATCATACCCAGAAATGGCATGAAAATAAGGCTTCAGCAAATTATTGCTTTTCCCTAATAATCTGTCCGTCAAAATGGAGTGAACCTTTCACATAGTTTGCCTTAATAAAAGTGCTGGTGAGATATCTCTGTGTTTGGACTTAGCAGTAGCAAATCTCTTGGCATCAAAGGGATTAAATTAGTTGGCCTGAAATTATATTGCTTTTTCCAAGCAATCATGACAGCTCTCAGAATCTTGCTACAATATAGTCACATCACACCAGCTGACAGTTCCCTCCAAAAAAACACATTCATTTTGGCCAGCTCCTCCTGTGAACACTATCAGCAGACTGATGCTCCTGCTTCAGAGTCCAATAGGCTTTTTGAATTACACCCCAATCAAGAGGAGGTCCTGCTATCAGTTTGGACTTTTGTCTGATTACTTGGTTCTCACATGGAATATTTACACCATCCTCACTTTGGTTTGATCTTGGATGGACTCACAGAGGAGGACAGACAAATATTGTGTTACAAAGGCAATCTGTAAAGGAGATTTTGGTGTATTGTACAGAATACCAAGTTTCTCAGAAACTGTTGTAGTGTAATGATTCCACTATATATGTTTCATCAGAGCTTTGGGTTGGGTTTTGATTTGTTTTTTTTTAGTTCTGTGACTACTCCTCTCACCCTGGCAGTACTGATATAACAGGAACACTCCATAAAATAGTGGCTAGTAATGAGAGGCAAAGATTTATAGCATAGCACACAAATTAAGCTGAAGCCAAACAGATATCTTCCTAAAACCTTTGACCCTGATTCAATGGTTGTAAAGCAAAATATTTACTTTATGAGAACGACCCCTAAGTTTGCATGGGGGAGAGGTAAAACCTTTGTCTGAAGCTGGGCCAATAAACAGGAATGACTTAGGCTTGGGAGTGCTGCAGGGAACATCATTAGCTCCTGTAGGTGGAAAAGATTCACATCAAGTTTATTTTTATAAAGTAGCATCCACCTAGAAATGAGCACAAACTGAAATGTGCTCATCCTCTAAATCCTCTGAATTTGGTGGGCACTTGAAATCTCATTTTTGCAGAGAGCTCTTGATTCCAAAAAAGGCCAAAACAGTGACAGGTATGCAAAATCTGGCAGCCTTTGGGGAGCATAAAATTTGGGTTTCAACTTCTCTAACATTCTGCCTCACCCAGTCACCAGGGAGAGCAGGCTGTATCCTACCCCACCAGACCCCACAGTGAGGGCAAGCAGCCTGTTAAACTCATCTGCTAAAGTCAATACTCACCAGATCCATGCTTTTCTGGAAAGCAGTGGCTTTCTGAATAGAAATAGGGATCATTTCTCATAACTTAGCATATCTGAGGTATAGCTGGCTCACAGCCAGTACTGGGTAACCAATAGCATGCTCAAGATAGCAAATGTGTCCTGCACACACATTATTATTACAGAATCCAGTGCTAACTCTGCACAGAGCAGCTAATATGCCAAAAATACCATACGTATATATTATTAGAATTATCCATTGCAGAGCACACTGCAGGAAGGCTAGTAAATTTAGTTCCTCTTACCTGCCATCTGCATTCATATTTAGTAGTGAATTATATGTTTTCAATATGTTTTCTAGCAAGTTATTTACACAAATCTCATTAACAATAAAGACAGGGGGTTTATATACAATTCCTGATCTACTGACTGAAATTGCATACCAGGATGTCAGTATGACTTTGAATGGAAGCTGGAAAGCTAAGCTGCATGAAACCATATCACTGAGAGAAAACCCTCATGCTTTTTATTCACCATACTGACTTTTTTTCTTCCCTCTCTCCACTGAAACAAAACCGCCTTTAACTGGTTCTTTGTTATGCTGGTTTCCTGCAGTATTTTTGGTAGTGCCTAATAGTTGTAAGGGCTGGATTACAGTTCAATATACAAAAAGCAGTTTGTTTCCAGCCCTGTGAGAAGCTTGCTATCACGTTTTGAAAGTAATTTTCAGAAGTAGCCTTCCTTAGCAGACATTTTCTGGGAGGCAGTCAGTGTTCAACTTGCCAGGTGCCTGATGCACGATGCAGTGACGTTACCAGGCTGATTACCTGGATGGCTCTGAAGTGAAGGCATCTGGTTAGGACTGTTGGCTGGTCAGAAGAAAAGGCACTAATTAAGTATTTTTTGCCTTTTCAGGTTTGTCCCTCTGATTAACCACTTTAAAAATCACTCCAGGGAAAGCCACACAGTTATCTTTAAAACAGAGAGGGATGATTAAACATTCCTCTGCTAACACAAAAAAAAAAAAAAAAGAAAGAAAGAAAGCAATCATCTCCAGCAAGTCTGGCAGGTTATTGCCGTATTCAAATTAGCTCTTAACCCTTTCAGCCTGGCAGGGGAAAGCCCGAGTGATCTTATGGCAGTTTAAAAATCTCACTGCCACACATCATTTGACCAAATTTACTTGCTTTCCCAAGCTAAATTTGCTGTCAAAATGTATCTATATCCATACACATAGATGGATATCTATTGGCATCTTCTTTAAGGCAAACCATATTCCCAAATTTAACATACACCAAACCTATAGCAGTGATCAGTAAACTGTTACCATTGCCAGTTTCTGACAGTTGAACCTTTCACCTTGTTTTCAGTGAAAACAATTCCAACATGTCAATGTACAGATCACCAGAGATCTTATTTTATTCTTCCAAATTACACACATGATAACTAGGAGCTACTGTAATGATCAGCATTTCTACTAGTTTTGTATCAAAGTCACAACGGGTTTGAGATCTTTTCCTCTCTTTCTTATTAACTAATGCCTGTGAGATCTTTACTCATAACATTTCCTTGCTTACTGCCAAAATTAAAGCCTTAATCCCACAAGATCTATGCTGAGTTCACAGTGTCACAGATTTGTTCTCTGACCTTTGGCAAACTACTTAATCACAAGCCTTTATACAACTGTGGTTTCAGCAATATATTTTTAGGGTCCTACACATTGCAAGAGAAACCTCCTTTATTAGTGAAAGTTTAATATAATTAGTGTCAGTTCACCACTAATACAAAAATTTCAGGTAGTGCTTTCATTTCTTACATTTCATTTATATACTGGGTAACTCTGAAAGGTTTCCCAATTGGTCTGCAGCAGTCTTCTAAAGGGCACATGTACACAAAACTTGTACAGTGACCTCCATCTGTAACAAGGCCCCCTTTTTAAAATTAAACTATTTCTGAAAAAATATTCCTATTTACTGCATGGAGTATTCTCAAGTACACTAAGTCTGAAAGTAAAAGATGCTGTTAGGTTTGCTAGCTGTGGTTAAGAAGGACACTAAATGGCACATTTCAGCTTTTTAACCCCAGATTGGCTGTAAAGCTTCAAATGTTTAAATTGTTTGCTTCAATTTCATAGCCTCTATAACCCTTCGGATTTTTGGCAAGATTTCTGCAGACTGAAAGTCTTAAGTAAGATGTATACACAAATTTCCCAGATTGAAACTAAAATAAAATTCTGTAACACAACTCTGGGAAAAGAAACCCTCAGTGGTACATGATGGAGCTGCCTCTCCAAGCTCACACCTAAATTTGCCTGTCCTTGTGACAAGACCTAAAGGTATTCAGAGGAGTGTGATGGAGATGTTTTCACCTTTTACTTAAAGCAATCCAAACCACCAACAGCCCTTTTTATCTTCAGAGTTCGTGCTATTGGACAGCAGACTGCAGAAAGATAAAGAAAGGTCGGTTTTTCTAGATGGAATGTGGAAATTGCTAACAAATCTCCTCCCTGCTCATTATGTCTGTACATGGCACAGCCTTTATTGTTCCCTTGCTCTAAGTACAGCAGGCTTTCCCAAAGTTACAGCTACAGAGGTTCCTTTGGATCACCAGGAAATTTCCCTTCTTCTCTTCCCCTTTGAAACTCAGATGTGAGTGCTTCTACAATTCTTCTCCACATCCCCAGCTGTGCTGACAGTCCCAGTTCACTGTCTCCTTCCTGCCTAATTCCTCCCCTGGGAACTCCCCAAATGAGCTTTTTCAGGTGCATTCTGGCACTGTCTTTGCCTTACCCCCCAAGAACACTCAGTCAGACTCAATATTCAGTGTCAGACAGGAAAATGCCAGGGAACAGTCCTTCTCCTGCAGCACAGCCAAGTTCTTTTATCAGAAAAGCCAGGAAAAGGGTGGTGAAACACACACACAGAAGGCATCATCTCCATCAGAGCTTGGAAAACGATGATGTGGTTTTCAGGCTGCATAGAGGCAGTTCATCCAACAGAAGCCTTTACCAGTGGAGTCTATATTGCTACCAAGAAAGTCCTTACAGCAGTGAGCAGACTGAATTGTGCACCTCACTAATACCAGACACTAGAACTAGACTGTACATTCACAACTTTTCTGCTAAGTACAGAAGGAACCATTTCTGCAAAATTAAATTGCGTCTTGCTTTTTGTGCAAGTTGCTGTTGTTTGTGTGAAACTGGTCTGCATTGATCCGCTGTGGAAATGCTACAGAAAAACCAGGAGAGTGACTGGGACAGAAAAGGTCCCAAACACAGGCACATCCCTTTAAAATATGACTCTGATTTTGTGAGAATAAAGATTGAGTTATTACTAATTTCTTTGAACTCTTACTCTGAGATGTCTCAGAGAAGACCTGACAGAATCCAATCTTCACTGTATTTAAACATATTTTCTGAATCCTTATCTGTTCAGATATGGTTTAGAGAGACTCATGTCTTGGTTTTTGCCAAAGATAACTGAGGGGTTATGTAGGTCTAAACATAACTCTTCATATCAGCACTAACACTCGAGGAAATTCTGAATTGCAGCACTTTATACTGAAGGGATCCGTAAATGATTCTTTTCTTCTCACAATCATTCAAGAACTTGAAAGTTCAGGGAGTAGCCTCAAATCTCTCATTCCCATAAATTTAACAGAGGTCACAGCATGGCCAATTCAGCTGAAAAGTGTTATTACAGAAAAACTTGATGATACTTTTATGTTCACTGATGTGAACATAATTCTCTGGGTCTTTTAGCTACATATAGCCCATCTTATCCACAGAGACACTTCAGCAGATATATACAGTACCATGAGCAAAGTTAAAAGTGATGAATACTCTGATTTATAACTTCTACTGATAACAAGATGATAGAAAATCTTAAATGTATGGGTGTTATTATATACACTGTGTAACTTTGCTCAGCAGAGAAGGAAGGGGAAAGAAAAAATATTTATCACACCTGAACTGTGGGGACACTCCCTTGAATGACCCTTGTTGCCTGTAAAGAATTGAGCTGATCTCTCTAAGCAATGGACAAAAATATGAAAGATAAGGTTAGCTCTCTAGGTGCTAAGTGTGCATGTGAATCTATAACCTTTCTTGGGTTTAAGGACCACACAGAGGGAGGAAAAAGCAAATACAGAAGAGCTTTTCTTCTTGACAGATTTAATCATATCAAGAGATCTCAACCTGCTGAGTTGACATTGCACGTCCTAAAGATCAACCACTGTATTGTAAATACATAGGCACGAGAAAGTAATTATTATAACTAACCTCATTAGGGATGAGGAGCTGGACAAACAGGCCAGATGCCCCTCCTTCCATTTTGAAGCTGTGGTGACTGGTGAAACAGATTCAAGTGAGAGTCCCTTGGTAATACCCCACTTAAAGCAGAGGCCGCCTTCATCCACTTCATCCACATCAGCAGGTCCTCAGCATTGGTCTCATTGTGATCCAAGAGTTTAAGCACACAGCCTAGAAAAATATTACTTTGTTAATCTTCATTAGAAATCTACTTTTTAAGCTGATTCTCAGTGAAGTCACTTAGTCAGACAAAATCATTGCACACTAAACAATCGTGTTAGGGAAGCTTATCCAAGCAAAGGGCATTCAATTGCATTTTCATTAGTAGCACTATGTGGTTATTGTCCTGAAAGACAGGGCTCTTAGACTTAATCTATTTGCTTAGAGTTGAATTTTCTCAAGAACTGAATGTCAATTTTTACTACTTTCTGGCATTGCAAAATCAGGTTGCCTGTAGATCAATAAAACAAAGATTTGAGGACTGAAGGAGGTCCTGCCCAGTATCACAGCTCTGCTGGTGCTGAGAGCTCTCTGAAATTTCAAGAACTTGTGGGTTATCTAATTCTAATGATGCACATTACTAATTAGAACAGTATTTAATGAGAAAGTCACTGGCTGTGGTGAACAGCAGGTGATTGATCTACTAGAAAAAAAGAGTAATTTTAAACAGAAAAACATGATATTTCTCTCTTCTAAGTTCTGTACAGCTCAAGAAGATGGGAAAGGTGCCTAATCTCATCCCTTTTACTTTCCACAGCAGTTTTCTGGAAGAACAAGTCCTCCCATTAAATGAGGGGGAGAGTTTCTGCTTTCCTTGCCTTGTATCACTCTTTCATTTCCTGCCTGTGGGACAAAGCAAAGCCTAAGGCAGAGTTTACCACTGGCTTATGGAAGTAAGTAGCTCTTAGACTTCTTCAACCTTGACCCAAAGACAGCCACGGATTTGGGGAGCCTGAAGTTTAGCTTTAATTTTTGAAAATAGGAAAGAAACTGTATCTTTGTCAAACAGTGTTTTTTAGGTTTTAGCTCATTCTCTGCCTTTTTTCCTTTCCCTTCTGCGAAGGTGACACCACATTTTGTATTATGTTCCCATATATTTGCACCGAGTTCTGTAGGGCTAACTTTAGTTAAAACCAGGGTATATTTTATTTCAGTTTTCTCCATTTATCAGTGACAAAAGGTGTTTTTACCTAACAGTGTATTATAACATTAGTAATTAGTGGTTTTGTTTCTTGTACACCTTTGCACTAAAGGCCATCTCTTGAAGACATCTCCAAAAGATGTTTGCACTGTTGCCAGTGATATTGAGGCAAAGCTTCTAATATGCTACTTAAAAACTGGGGAAACCTGATATTGCCATGAATCATTCACACAGGTAAAAATAAATGTTGATTCTATACACAACTAAGGCTGAAATAAAAAATTTAGCAAAGACTATGAATACATCCTGTGTAGAAGGAATCAGTCTAACAATGAGAAAAAGGGGAATCAAGAAAACACAGCTTACATATGGCAGTGATGTTTAGATTGGACTAATTCTCATAATTTGAGACATTCACCACAATAGCCATGTATGCATTTATTGCTCTGATAATGCAGAAGGTAAGGATATTACAGGGAAGTCACATCCATAGTTCATGGCACCCTCAAGACTGAAGTTAGACAAATATAAACATGATCAGCCTTATATGACAGTAAGCATATTATGAGCTCTTGATCTTTTTCAAGCCAGATTAGGTCAGGGATGGCTTGAAATTATTTCCATTGCATAATTCCTCGTGGGCTCACTTGTGATCCACATCAAAGACCAGCACCACCAGCAGTGCTTAAAGAAGCCAGAAACAAAACTTGCACATGGTGGAGATAAAATTCCCATTAGTTTCAGACGAGTTAGGATTTTGCTGGGTTTCTGCTGCCTTTAATTATCATTCAGACACAATTATAGTTCTGTTGAGCGTGTGCATGTCATGCCAGCAAATCTTCATTATTGAGGCCTCCGTTCATTTTTTCCCTTGTTTGAGATGTATTAAGATGGACACTGCAATTAGTGCAGGGTGAGGCTTTTTCATACAGTCATCTCAAATGAATGTAACTACAGAAGAGTAGTTACAACAGAAGAGGAGGCACAGGCTCATCTAACACACAGGAGACAGCGGGGCAGAGTATGTTGGTATGGAAATGCAGTGCCATCCTGGCAGCAGGTTCACTCAGCCACATACACAGTCATGGCATGTCTGAGAATCCTGCCCTAATGACAAGGTCTTCAGCTCCCATCTCCACTCATCCCCCACCCCTTTCCCAAGAATTTTTGGTCTGGAAAGCTCTGCCTACCTGAAGCCTACACACATTATGGGTGCACATCCTTCAGACTAGTTCCATCCTGGGCTGTCAGCCCGAGTAGTGGGGTAGAGAACAGCAAAAACTTCAGAAAACACACAACTTATGCAAATTAAAAACCAACCACACTTTTTCATGGCTTCTCAAAGAAGAATAAAAAATATATATAAAGATTGACTGGACTCCCAACTTTTGGGAAAATTGTATCACTCTCTTATTCTGTGATTTCCAAGGACACTAAAATACAAAAGCTATTTGGACAGTTAAAGTATTACTAGAAGAGGAAATACTTTTTTAACCTAATTTAATTTATCTTGATTTCTAAACAGTCTTTACCCCAGTGCTACAGAAACTAAAGCCTATTCAGACATGCTTTGGTTCTTATTGTCTGAAAACAGAAAACATGACCTACAGAAACCCCTGATGTACAGAGGAAATAAATGCAGTCAGATTGAGATCACTGGAAAATTGAAGGAGGGAAAAAAATGTCACCATTTTTTCTTATATGTAATTCTTGTATATAACAATTTGTTCTTAACTCCTTTATTTACATAGCATAAAAAAAAGTGGCAATCAGTAATGCCTATTTTCAATACCATTCATTTAATAACTTAAAGAATGGGAATAAATCTAGTGATCATAGTTGGCTGGCCCATTGTAAAATGCAGAAACTGATACAATACTATACCAGTAAAAATATTCTGAGACATAATTATCATAGACAAAACTTGAAATACAATCAATAGCTACTTTTTTTTAAAGAACAAATAAATTAGTCTGAGCTGTCCTACTAAAAATAGCTTCCTTCCATCAGTTAACTAGTGCATATAGAATTTTTATTCCCATTGAGTTTTTATGTCATCACATTGTAATGGTTTGCTGGTAATCCTTTGGCGTTAATCATGAATCCAAATTAAAATATTCATTTCTGCATTTATTTGCATTTACTGAACTATTCTTTCTTTAATTTCATGTAAATTTCACAGCTCCTGCATTCATTTCTGAAGCCTTATTAGCCAAAAATCAGCTTTAATATTCTCACACATGGTAGTATCAAATATATAGAAGTGGGTTTGCCAGGGAGAAATCTCACAAAATATCATAACTAGAGAAACAGAGAAAATAGAGGAAAAATTCCAACAGCTCAGTTTTATAGTGTTCAAGAATAGGCATCTGCAGGGGAATAGCTTTCCCATTTTTAGGAAAGGAAGGGGAGTACAATTTATATCATCAGCTTTAGACCCTGCATGAGAAGCCAAGTCTGGATCCTCCTGAAAAATGGAAATTGTATTCTCTGGTTTCTTATTTTTCAAGGCTGCCTTTAGCATCACTGGCACAACTAAGGACACTGGCTGGTTCCTGATCAGTTGTCAGGCTGATACAAAAAATTTACCCTTTGTGATCAAACACCATTAAAACCACGTCTCATCCATCACAGCTCTGAGCAAACATGCCATGGATTGACCTCACCAATCAACATCTGCTGTAACCTACTTGACCAGCACTTTTCATCATAAGATAGCCATCAAAATAATTCCTAACTTGCAGTCTGAAGCTATAAAATGAATCACACAATATTTACATGCCCTGTGGTCCTTTTGGCCCAGGCATTATGGCATACCAGGGTTTAATGATCTTAATAACCCCATATGGCTTGCTGAGAAATTAGATTTTCCCTTTGGTTGCAGAAGGCAATTTTCAATTATAGCAGATGGCAAAACAGTGAAGGTCTGAGAAGTCAAGAACTGACTAAGAAACCTCAGATTAGTACTTAGGCCTTATGTTGCTCAGCCTAATAATGCCAGTGGTTGAATATTTGCCCCAAATGAAAACAATCTTGAAGCAGAGCATGGCATTTGAGCAGAGCAGTCCCCCAATTACACCTGCTCTTCAGAGGGCCAGGCCCAACTGAGATATCCAGAAAGCCACAACGGCATATGGAAAACAACCCTTGGTGTATCACATACACAGCTCAGCAACTGTTAAGACTCAATTTTATTTGAAATTGGAGAGAATCATGCTGGACTCCAGGACAATTGAAGATGGAGATCCTTCAAAACATTTTATAAGTAACTTTCTCAATGAGACCCTATATACCCTTAAAGTTTCTTTGTTTATTTTGGTCCCCCCCCCCAAGCAAGATAAAATAAATCTGCATTGAGAGCTTGGGACTTTCTGTCTGCACATGAGAAAATAACAGAGAACCTTTCTATTGGAAAGATGCATTTTGCTGCTGTACTAACCCTGCTTCTGTGGTCCTCATGGCACACAGGGTTTGGGGAATGACAGGCATGTGGCTTCACCAGTTGTTCATACAGATTCTGTACATGGATCAAGCACTAGAAAATGCAGAAGAGGTTAATGCCACCTACCCAGCAGCAGGTGACAAAAAGGATTTGGGTTCGTATCTGCCTCTTTGTGACCATTCCCAGCCCAGCTGCAGAATGGCTGCTGGTGCCATAGGACTCCTCTGGAAATTGGTTCTCCAGTGAGGACACGAGTTTGCCCACCATAGGTGGACAGTCACACCTCTTACCAAGGGGATAGCTGCCATGCCATAGGAAACCCATGACTGGTGATGAGAGGTGCATTGGGAAGTGCCACCTGGAAAGATACTTGTGTCCTCCCTCCTCCTGGAGCATCCCTGGAGTTCAGTCTCTGCCATCCTTTCCTTGATCTGCAAATCGTGGATGTAAGGGTTGAGGAGAGAAAGAGGAACCAGACTTTGTGGCGCATTTCTTCAATGTTATCTCTAAGTAGCGCCTGAAAAATATGTACATGATAATAAGGACTGCTGTACAGAGCTATTCAAAGTCTTTGGGGGTTAGCAAAGATTTTCCTGTGTCCTTGCAGACTCTGCTCCACAGCAGGACCCTCTGCCAGTTCTCTCCCTCCCCCCTAGAAAGGCAATGCATAGAGAATGCAATAAATCTGTAAAGCTTTTTCTGCTATGCCTTTTTATGTGTTCAGTGGAAGGCAGGGTTCTCTAATGCCTCTTGCACAATTCATAGGGAGACACATGAAGTAGAAAATAGCACCTCTGTTAAGTAGTACACAATTGCTTTAGTGATGAGTTAACAGAGGGAATCTCTTATGGAGGCACAGTGGGGGAAAAATCTGAAACAGCTAAAGGCTCACAGATTTACTTCTAAAACCTCTGCATTTTTCCCAGTAACTTTTCAAACACTTACAAAAGGTTTAAAATAATTTACACTGATCAAGCTTTATGTAGTATTTGTCAGAAGAAAAGACATCTCAAAAGACATCTCTTATTGGTCAGTGTATTACAGGCAGGGCCAGACAGGACTCTTTAACCCTGATTATTCAGAACTTTCAGGCTAAAAATTCAATATTCAGCTAATTCTTCAGTCTCTAGCTTCCTTATTTGGCACATTTAAAATTACTATATTGAGGTAATTTGAGAATGGAATTCTAGTGAAATACTAAATAATCAAAAATAAGTAATACAATGATGAGATGATGCAGTGCAATCAGTGGGCATTAAAATGGAGGCAGAATAAAAGAAGAGCTCAAGAAGTGCATAGATTTTTAGGCTGAAATAGAAAAACAGGAAATGTAATAAATGATTGTTCTAATCTGTGGAAAGTCTGTAGTGCAATGTATACTTTTTGCTCTACACTACTCTCCTAATCTCTTCACCTCTTCAGAAAAGGGAATAAAAAGAAAGAGAAGAATTAGCAGCACCAAATTACTTCAGCAATTGTGTTAGGCATATTACAATATACATAATAGATGAGAAATTATTAATACAGAGCTATTCCATTGGGATGCTCTGGATAATATAAACCAGAAGTACTCTTAAAAAATAATTCCTTCTTATGCAGTATTTCAAATATTTCTATGTGCTTCAATTTTTTATTACCTTTTAAAAGAGCATCATTTTCTCTGGATTCTGATTCTCAACTCTGAATCATCAGTTATATTCCAGGTCATCATATCAGTGACATGGTTCCTATTTTAAGGGCTGAGACTTCCTCCATTGAGGTCAAAGGCTACATCCCCCTTGACTTTGATGATGCTTTATTGCAAAAACATTTACCTACACACATGGTGGGATCCTATTACACAAAGGGACACTTGAAAAATAAAACAAAAGCCATGAAGACATACAATTCCTTGTAGAAAGAAAAGTCTGGCAACATTGACCTGTTTTAGAGTTGAGATACCTGTCAGCAGTCCTAATGACAGCAGAAAATTTGGTGCTACAGCTGGAAAGCTAGTGGGCAGTACATTGTGCAAACAAGACAGGGAGTGCAGAGTATCTTCACTTGTGTTAAGATGTTTTGGGAGCTTTGAAACAAGATATTTCTAAATATCTTTTTGTTCTGGACCGGAGAACATTCTCCTTTTTACCACCTTCACAGCTCAGGAATTGAGACCTGTATAGCACATTTATCTTATGCTTGCAATTCAAAGCAAATTGCTGCTGCAAAACCTTTTAGCATGGCAGTTATATTTCACTTCACTGACAGAGAAAAGGCGTTGTGTGAAACCTTTTTTTGGGAACCCACACTTCCTCCCTTCCTGTGTCTGTTTAAATATGAAAACATCATGAGATGGTTTATTCTGCACACTGACAGTCCTTACCCGAAGATGCCATAACTGCATTTATTTCTGATGGGTCATGCAAAAAAAAAAATCCAGCTGCACGAAGAGAAGTCAAGTGTCCTCCTTCAGTGTAAGAGGATTTGGTCCTCTTCCTTCGTCCACCCAGGTTTGGTAGAAGATTTTCTCTGTTTGGTTCAGTGATGATGGCTATATATAAGGATTTCCTAATGATTTATCAGTTAACCAGAGAGACCCATTCTGGACTCTGCCAAATTTGCCTTGGTAAGCAATATTCCATGCAGCTACTCTTATAGCTACATGTACCAAGCAATCCTGGCCCCTTTGTCCTCCAGCTTTTATCTTTTTTTTAATACAGATGCTGTCTAATTTTGCATATCACTTCTTTAAAAAGAGTGGCCAAGGCAAGGAGGGAATGGTGCTCCCTCCTTCAGAGACCAGAGCGTTCCTGCAGGGGAAAAACGCTCCCAAGTGCAGGGCAGGGTGAGCAGGGTCACAGCCAGGCACTTCATGGCAAGAGAATGAAAATTCCACGTGGACCAATGGTTCTGAACCTGTGCAGCCATCAAGAGACTGAAACCAAGCTCAGAAGAAAGGCCCTGCCTCCTTCACATGTCTCTTCAGTGGGTCTGCTCACCACTTCTTAATGCCCAGCAGCACCCAAACCACCTCACTCTTGTCCTCTGGGAGACAGAGCTTCCTCACTCCTGCTCTCACAAGCCAACCAAATATTTCCACCGGCTTGTTCCAACAGGGAGATTTTTTTTCCTCTTCAAGGTGTCATCTTTGGTAAACTCTCAAATAGAGGAAAAATGTTTGCAAGCTTTTGTGCATCCAAAACACATCCCTCTTAATTCCCTGCAACAGCACCAGGAATAGAAGTGATTTAGAACACAAAGCTGGCTACAAGCAAATGTGCCACCATGAGATCCTCAGATAAAACTTAAATAAAATCTTAATTTCACTGCACATGCAAATCACAGGAAAATACCATGAGGTTGATTCCTGGCTACCATAGGGTTCAGGAATCTGACTGTCTCTATTAGAGCTGAGCTCTTAAACCAGCCCTTGGGATCACAGAACAGAGCACAGCAGACTCAAACAGATGTTAGACTAGAACTATACCACAGATAATAAGCTGCCTGCCACTCAGATGAAACAAGGAAAAAAGGAGAAAGTTGAGGTTCAGTGTAATTATACAGGATTTATCAGGTTCATCCACAAGTATATTGGGGCTGGATCACCAGCTGTACTGATTGACAGTGTTCACTGAAGATAAAAGCATTGTATTAGTCTACAGTCAACAGCAACTGAACACATGGCTCTGCTGAATGCTGGTTGACACATCACTTGCACTGACATTGTCTTTAGTGCTGTGGTGAAGAATGGCTCAGCTACTGCATCTGTGCAGTCACTCAGCACCCACCCCTGCAGCTTTACATCTCTCTGCAGAGATACTGCTTTAGCACTGAATTTTTACTTCTGATAAATCACCTAATTCCTCTCTAACAGTCAATTATAATTGACTATTAAACCACGCTGTATCTCAGGAAAGTGTGGATAACTAGGAAAAAGAAAAAGTCGCTACTCTAATTAAAGAAAGAACTGCACGCACCTCTACGAACCAGCTAGCTTTTACTCACAGGACTAGCAAGAAAAATGAGTTTATCTGCTTTAGTATTGAAGTGTATTTTTTCACTTGTTTCATCTATAGTATCATCTCATTGACTTTTTCTTGGCCTGTAAAGGCCAAACACGAATGATGTGGTGGATTGTAGCAGAGGCACTTCTTCATGTCAGTCAGATTAGAGTTAAATCCCTGTTGCATTTAGGAAGGAATTTGATAGAGACTGGGCACCTTAGGGAAAAGGCTGTGTGATTTCCAGCTTCCAGTTTTGATGTAGCAACCTGAGTTTCTTGCCACACTTGCTCTCTTAACACTGGGCAGTAAGATTGAAAGGAAAACCATAGGCTGACGAGTACATCTTTGATTTGCATACTCCAATTGCTGTGATGGGTAGAAAGTTGATGCCTTCCCCCCCCTTCATCCCCCCCAATCTGAAAAAAGATAACAGGACAAACACTGTATTATTTTTAAGGGAAGATGTCAAGATGAAAAAATGAAAACGTCAGAAAAGAGGCTGATATACGGCATTACTTAAAGACTGTTTTGTTGAGAAAAACTGACCAAATGATTTACGAAAGGCTTTTAACAGGGCAGTCTTTGGATTACAGTGAAGATGAAAAATAAATGAAAATCTATTTCAAGTTTACTTTAGCCTAGTCATTTGACAGATGAGGGCAAAACCTGGGGAGAACACAAGTTTTAATCTTCAGACGTAGTGACTTTATTTGCAGTTTTGCCGATTAGAAGTTTTCTCTGTCCAAAGTAAGAGCTTTTCAGAATATTTTCAGGTGTTTTATGTTGAAAGCACCTTTTTTTTTTTTATGTGAAGATACCATGAAAGGCACATGAGTAAAAAGACCAAAGATGCTTCTGCTCATGGCACAAAGCACACAAAGAAATTGTCCTACTGTGCTGCAACCGGTGTGTCCACCACCTTCTTCCCTTCCCAATTCTCCTTTCAAGCCTCACTCTTGAAACTCATCCCTCCTAATTAATTACTGGATTAACTAGCCTAGTATCAAGATGCTCATGGCTGGAGGTGGATCTTGGAGCATGGACTTGTTCTCAGTATGCCCAGCCTGGCACATTTCTGCCTGGCCAGATGGGTCCACCATCTGCTCCTATTTGAAGGAAAAGTTCCTGGAATTAGGGTTTTCCACTTAACCTTTGTTTGTGCAAGTCTTTTGTTTCCTCTTTTCTTTTTTTTTTTTTTTTTTTGCCTTTTCACCAAAATCACCTGAAACACATCAGAGTCAGATTTAAAAACCAAAGGGGCAGCTCCTCACAGCTTTGGTGGCATGAAATGAGCACTGATCTGCACAAAGGCCACTGAACTGGAGCTGCATCAGCACAGCAAAGGGCTACTTTGGAGGAAAGTAGGAATACAGCAGAAATTATTTCTAATGTATAGGCTACAGAGAGTGTAGCAAAATCAAACCAAACTCCAGGAGTCAAAGGTAGCCTTCTGCTGTTTGCTCATGCTATTTAGGGCATGCTATATTATTTTTCAGTATAGAATTTATAGATCAAAAGAAGCAGTTGATCTCTTTGAGACATGTAAAAAAAAAAGATGGAAAAATGAAGAGCTGATATCTAATTCTATGAAAATCTGCCACAGTTCTATATTTATTATAAGCCTATCTCAGTACATCCTGCTCAAAGTCTTACAGAAAATGTGTTGCTAACTACCAGGGAATCATTGATTTTTTTATTTTTTTTTTAATTTTTTTTCCCCTTGCAGTGCTATTGCTCAGCTGTGGTAGAAGCCATAACTTGGAGAGGGGGGGTGAAAATGAAAAAAAAAGAAATCAATACTACTATTATCAACTGTTGACTACAGTTTACAGCAGCAATAATCTTTAAAACAGCTTGCAGAGTAACCAGTTGTCATCTACATAAAGTATTACTGTTTTGGTCAAATCATTAAACGATATTATTTGATGTTTTGGTCATTTTGATTTGGTTGAATTAATTTTTGGTTACCATCAGTATTGCCTAAACTTCAGATCTAAATTATGTTTGGAAGAGAGCTGCAGTGTTTGCTGTTGGCTTTATCTTTTCGTTGCTGCTAAGGGTGATTCATTCCCTCATTAAGAGCAACTAATTTTTAACATCCTGTGCTCATTCTTACATTGTATTAGTTCAGTATTTAGATGTGCTCCCAGTCACTAAGGCCTGTGCTTCCTCCAGTAATGCCTTAAGTTATGAGCTCATTTATCACTGGTTTTGTACAAACACACACACACAGAGCCCTTCTTCCTACGGTGGTGGCTCCTGCAGAGCGATGTTTTCTCTCAATGCAGTTTTCTGAGCGTTTTTTTTTCAGATGCTGGACTGTGAAAGCAGAGTTCTGAGGTGCTTCCTCGTTCCTTAGGATGGTCTTCAGCACAACTGCATCTCCAGAGCACAGAGCAGCTCTGCTCATACAGAGTAGAGCTCTACTGTGCCAGAACAGAAATGTCCTTATTTATCTAATTAGTTGTAAATGCAGATGTTACCATTCAGAGCTTCAGGCCTTCTACTGTGTGCCTTGGAAAAAGAGTTAATTTGATTTACAAGTCTACAGTATCTTGGAGATACTTTTAGGTTTTAATGTATTTTAAAAGCCCCTTCTGAAGGCCACTTTCATACAGCTCATGAGTGCTGAACACATAGAGAAAACAGAGTGTTTGGACTTCTAAAATGCACCAGTTTTTTCCATAAATGGGAATTTACATCTGAATGTGTTTACATATATATTCATACCACAGTTTCAAGATGATGAATAAACTTTAATAAATGATCTGGTTAGGAAAAGGATTAGCTCTGTAGTTATTAATGTACTGAAATCATAAAGGCAGTAGTTTGTTAAGCTAACATGATATTCAAAACTCTTAATGAGGAAAAAAAACAAAACCTGTTTCTAAGTTTTCATTGTACCAGAATGTAGTATTAATCTCTTTGTTGATGTCCTAAGCTAAAAACCTTATAAAACATGTACGTAGTGATAAATGCTAAACTTTGCATCCTGGAACAAGTTCTATGTAGCTTTTTTTCCATGCACTGAAGTGCTGCTGATCAGAGAAACCAGTTGCTTGCTGGAGATCTCATAAGTGGAATTAATTAGATATAGGAGCTGTCACTCCTGCCTTCCCCTTGCCCTCCTCAGCAGGTCACCCTGCCTGCCAGTCTAACTGCTGAACCTCTGCTATTTTTGTCCTTCCACCTTTTTCTGACATTGTCTTAAAACCTGGAACTGCATCTGTTAAAGTTAAGGTCCAAGAAATATGCCAAGGGGCACCCATGTAGAACCTATGCCTTGTGCAGAAAGTATTCCAGAATCTTCCAAGTTAACATTAAATACACCCTAGATGCACAGTTTCTCCAGGTAGATGGGTCAGACACCTGACACTCCTGTTTACAGAGGAAGGGCTTAACAAGAAGTTGTACTCTAGCAGTGTTGCTTATGGTATGATCATCAAAACCCTAATGAAATTGCATTTATTATATACCTCAATAAAAATTTTATTAATGTTTGTCTGCATATCAAAGCTGTCAAAAGACAGAGTCCATATTACATTTGAGATATAATGTTGAGTTGTATATAATAAGTGCATACAGTATGTCTTAAACTGTGACTATTAGTAGCTTTTAATGATTTAGAAATAAAAATTTAAACACATCCATCTCTCTTATCTTTTAAAGGAGCATTATTCCGAACTCAGCTTCTCTCCAGAATCACCTGCACCAAGCTGCTTGATTTTGGTGCTTACAGAGATATTTTGGAGCTGCAAGGCACTGCTTGTGGCTCTCTAATGGATTCTCTACATCCCTTTCATTCCAGCTCTCAGTAGTAAGGATATCGTCTTATATCCAGGCTTTTCCAAAATCAGTGGGAGCTTTGTGTTGGCTTTGTGTTCACGATCTCATGTGCAGCAGAGCTCCAATCTTCCTGGTTGTCATAACATGAATAATCCCAGTTACAGCCCTGGTTGTGGTTAGGCAAATGCATGTAGGAACATTCACTGGTTCTTGGGCACAGGGGTGAGCCCTGATCAGCAACCAGGGCTGTGCTGGGGTAAAAGCTACGTGCACAAAGGCATCTTTCACTCTCTGGTTTCTCTGTAACCCTGGGCAGAAGCTCAAATGTGCTCCAAATAGATGATGGGGAGGAGAAAAAAAAAAAATTTAAAAAAAAGAGAAGAAAAAAATAATCAAGATCTCAGGGTACACTGTGTTATGCTGCAAAATTTAGCCTGTGTGCAGCTGATGAGATTGCTGGTGTGAATGGGAACTGCTGGCAGGAGGAAAGTCTGCAAGAGGAAGCTCCACTTGTGTGCTTGCACTGATGCTGCCAAAAACTTAAAGTTTCATCATACAACAGAAGTTTTTAACCACTGAAAGAAATGCATGAGGACATGCCATGGTGACTTGCTATGTATCACCATTACTACTAATATTGGACACTTACAAGGACTGTTCAGCTGAAGACCACAAGGTATATCACAAAATATTTCACAAATCATTAGGTAACTAATGGCAGAGCAGTCAGTGTGAATTAGGCAAGAGACTGAAGGGGTCACTTTGCTCATCCTTTGAGATGGATGCTTATGGTACAGGTCTGAAGCTGTTAAAATAGCAGCAAAACAGTACAGGGGTGGAAGAAGGTTTTATCCAAGCAGACAAGCAGAGTTGTAGGGAGGATCTGGGAAGATGAACTTCAATTTTCTGTGCAAGGCTTCTGCCAAAGACACCAAGACAAGCACTTTTCCTTCAGCAGAACACACATTGAGATTATGCCAATGTAATCTCCACTGGCTTCCACTCCTTAGTACAGGCAGAAGAAATCAGCTCCCCAAGCAAGGAAACCATTTTTTCTAAATTTTTTAAGAAATGCAATTTCAGATACACCTGGAATATTTCAGTTGAGTGTAAAACCCTCAGAGAGAAATTGTCACCATCAGGCTCAGCCAGATGTTTTAGACAGGTGAGGAATCCTTCCCAGGATATTTTCAAACCCCCAAATTCACCAGTATCTTAACAAGTGAAATGATAAAAGGGGAATTTTGGGGCGGGGGGAGGTTGGGAAGGAAAAAAGGGTTTCCCCTGTAAGTCAGGTAAAGATTTTTAAAAATAATAATGTTTGCTTCAAAATACACATTCAAAAACTGAGCATTCTTAAGAAGTAATACAAATAAATGGCCATATTTGAGAAGACAGTATAAACCAAGAAGGTGTTCATAAATATGATTTCAAAATTAATATAAAATTGTGATTGGTGTAACTGCAGATAAGAAATCAGTAAGTTTACTACATCAGCAGGCAAGAGGGAACTCTGTTAGACTTTTCTCCCCACATGGAGTAGCTTTCAGGAAACGAGATGATTTTAAATGAGATTATGTATTTTGTAAAGGAGAGGAACATTCCGACAGACTGACTCCAGAGTGGTTCCAAAAGCAGTGACTATAGCAGTGTTCAGAGTTTAGCCTAGTTTAACATAGTGTTATAGCAACTGTGCAGAACTGCTTCTGCAGATTGTGTTAAACTAAGCTTAGCACTACTTCTGTCATCTCTCTGGAGTCACTGGTCTTAGTCAAACCCCACTCATGATGCAGAATGTACTCTGCTCATTACAGACAGCTCCTGGCACACAGATATTCAGTTGCACTTTCTGGAAATACTAAATTGGGGTTTTTTAACATAAGCCATCATTTATTTATGTTTGGAGTTTTTTAAAGAGAGCATGGTCATCTATTCCTTTTTCTGTTTTTAAGTATCCCTTGCCTTCCCACCCCCTCATGTGACTTTTAAGTTATTGCATACTGCATGAAAAACACCCAGAGCAGTGTTTGGGTATGTGAACAGGAGTGGATGGTTGACAGCAGCTCAGCTTGGCACAAGTAATGTGGATAATCACATTTAACTCAGCCTACCTATCAAGCTGAGATCCCCTGAGATTTTGTCTCTGAAGACACGCCAGACCGAATTCCTCCGTTCAGAGAAAGTCGTAGGTTAGAGCAGGGTCAGCTGTAATTTAAGCATCTCTCAAGTTCCTCTGTGTGCAGTTTTCACTCACACAGCCCAGTATCAGGAGAATAAGCATAGGAAGGAGTCTAAATGCAAGGACGTCTGAATTAATGTAAGGAGTCTGATATCTGCATCTCTTCTGAATTTTGTCAGCTGCACAGCGGTTCCTCCGGGATGGCACTGTGACAGGATGCCACCATGTAGTGTGCAGCCTAAGGCCATTTGGCATTGTAAAGCAATCCCAGAAACACCACTGTGGGGTCACAGCATCTGCAAACGATGAATTCCAAAGTGCTGCAACCACTTTCACTGAAGTGTCAGTTAGTAAATATATTTCTCCTCTTTTGGTGTCTCTGATGTTGGAAGACTGGTCTTGACAAGCACGGTAAAGATTTAAACCTCAGCAGGGAGAAAATCTATTTGAGTTGAAAGACCATCTTGGCCCTTGAATAAATGGGCATCAAATATGTGCTATATAAATTTAGTCTGGAAGTTACCAGGAAGTTTTAGGCATTTAAAAGGCATTTAGCCTTAGGATCAGCAGCAACTGGAAGTGTCCTGCCAAAGGACACATTGTCACAGCTGATCAAAAGATCCCTGAATAACCAGAATGGGAAGTTCAGGAAAGGGCTCTGGGCTCAATTCTGTCCTAAAACTGAGAAAATGTTCTTGGAGAAGGCCAAGGAGAACTCAACCTTCCTGGCAATGTAAGGATACCATCCCTGGAGATGTTCAAAAAAATGACTAGATGTGGTACATAGTGCCATGGTCTTGTTGACAAGGTGGTGATCAGTCAAAGGTTGGACTCTCAGAGGCTGTGACTGCTGCCTTAGGGAAAGACAAGATAAGGGACATGGGTGTGCAAGGGGATGTGCAAGCCACAGAAGAACCTCTATCTGTCCACACTATCTGTAAGGACAGAACAGACACAGCACCCACCCCTGCTTTCAAGGACTAGAGTTGTAGAAAAGGAATGTGCACCCAAGGGTGAGCCTTAAATCTCCTGGAGAAAGTTATCAGAGCCTACACGTTCAGGTCCCCAAGCCCACGGTCTGTGATCCCACAGCTGCCTGTTATGCAGCTGCAGGAAAAGGTCTAACCAGATAAGCAATAAGGCATGAAAGCAATTTTTCTTCTTTACTCCATCAGTGCAGGCTATTGCTGACACTGAATAGCCTTGAAGCAGTAGTAAGGTGAAAATGTGTAAGTTACAGAAAAACACCTATTTCCTTTGAAACTGGAGGTTTAAACCTACAAGTACTAAAGGTGTTTGGCCCCTTTTTCTCATTAAGCTGCATAGCTCTCATCTTTCTGCTAATGAAAATGCTGTGCTGATTTAACAGTGTCACTGTGTTCTGTGAAAAGCTTAAGATAGCTCTTTATCACCAGCTAGAACATCAGTGACTTGAAATTAGTTGTATACATGTAGGGAAAAACAGACTGTCTGTCCCTCTGCCAGAACAAACAACTCATCTTCATCTGACTGCGTAGAGTAGGGGTAAGCAATCCGTAAGAAGGAAGAAGTTTTAGGATCTTAATAGCTGGGGGATGGCTGACTCAGCTTTTTGAGATTCTTATTAAAAAAAAAATAAATAATAATCTGGAAATTCCTGTCAGCTGAAAAGCAAACTAGGTCTGCAAGGAGTAAACCTCAGCTCTCCATAAGAGTTCAGGTCTGTGTGCCCTTTTAGTCAGGCTTGAAAAGTAGTGTGAGAAAGCAAGGTGAATTA
>JAWWLV010000011.1:4900501-4910647 GCA_035041135.1 Platyrinchus mystaceus | reverse complement strand
GTCAGAACCCATTGACCACCCAGGGGTGAGGGCTGCAAAGCAGTGATTCTTACACTCAGTGCCCGCTGGACACATGGCCCAGAAATAGGAGTGAAACAGGATTTGTTTTTCTCACACACGTGGAAGGGTTCCAAGAGCTTCTGCTGGTTTGTGATCTCCATCCTCCCCGGAGGAGCACTTCACAAACTGGATCTAAGAGAGCAGCTCTGGAGAGTGCTGACATCAGTTAAAGCTTAAAGGAGAACCCACGTGGCCTATTATTAATTTTAACACCAACATACGATGTTAGTCCATGTCTAAAATGTACCATTATCTCAGTGCCACACACATTATTCTTTATCACCTGAGACTGTCCAAGTGTCAAACAGCAGCTTGCTGTCACATCACAGGCAAGACACAGCCTTCAGTGCTAGTTTTTCCACACCCCCTGCCAGAAGTAGATCTTTGACAGCACAAGGTCTGTCCCAAACTCAGATAGCATGAAGTAGAATACGAAACAGGAGAGCTGAGCAAATCCAGGACAAACATGGACCATGTACCTCTGAACGTTTCATTACACTCCTGTTACCAGCAGTTCACCCCAGCCATCCCATCCCTTCTCCAAACAGCTCCACTGTGAAGTCAACATTAGCACAGGGTCCTCCCAGTCCTCCTGGCATTTGTACAGCACACCCATCCTGGGTAGTGTTTGTTTTCTACCAGGTCGTGGAGAGCCCAGGCTCTTGCTGGACTTAGTGACCTGTTTTCTTGAGCATCCCCTGTCATTTTAAAAGGCTTGTCATTTCCCTGTGCATCGCTCAGATCACATTTGGAAGGCAATTTCTGTGTCCTTACGTGGCACTTGCCATTAAATGAGGAACATTTGTTATCACAGCAGAGCAATCTCAGTATCGTGAAGAAAGTTGTTACTTTCACGCAACCATGGGACAGATAATAATAAATACAATAAAGGTATAATAAATACAATAAAGGTATTCTAAATACAAGGGCCATTTTCCTTGCAGGAAACTCGTTTCTGCTTTCTAGCAATGGGCTTATGACCCAGAAACTGCAGCAAAGACAGCAAGTATACCCCATCACCAACCTGGGAGGGTTTGACAGGACGGAAATGTTTTATAGAAGCTTCCCAGTGCATTTAAGGCTTCCTAAGTGAAATGTTCAAAAGAAAGTTTAAGTCAGTCCTCTGCAGGAATTAGCAACATCAAGATGTTATGCATACATAACAACATTTTGCCCCATTTTAGGGCTAGTCTACAAATAAGTAAAACCAGACATAAACAATTTCACACCTGCTCAGTATTCTGAAGTGCTCTTTACCATTCACCATGTAATGGTTTCCAAATGTCTCCATAACGTCAAAGTAATGAGGGTACACTTATTTATGATATATGAAGATATTTAAAAATCAACTGTTCATATTTTGTTCACTTTTCAAATAGGATAATTGCATTAAAAATACTATCTTCTACTCATTTCAGTTATAAACATCACTTTTATTTTCTAATCTCAGAAGAAAATAAGGAACGTCATCCAGAAGAGAGCAGCAGCTTATTTTGCTTTTTGTATCTCAGGGTCAGTATTATTGTGTTAGAGATCTCAAATACCCAGGTGTCTGCATCAGAGTTGTTCTAAACAGGAATATTAAAGTTCCTGTTAAGCTGAAAAAAGAGCTATACTTACCCTTTCCCAACAGTAGGTCTGCACAGGATTGACAGCACAGTGCAGTGGCTGAGGGCCTCTATTAGTACCACTTACTGCAGATCTAGGTGAGCTCACTTGAAGTAGGGAGCAAACGTAATTTTCAGCCATTTATCAGCCTCTTGATCTTAGCAGCAATTAGGGCTGAATAGCATAGGAGAGTGAAAGTTACTCTAATGTGCATGGACTGTGATTATTCCTGAGGCTCTGCCATCTGCAGGGAAATCCTCCTCTCCCCTTCTGGGCTTCTCTCCTTTCTCTGCAGCTCAAGGGGAGCAGCCAAGGATTAAGGAGCTGACCTTGAGTCTTGCCCTCACGTATTTCCAGTGTTTACAGTGGTAAATGAACACACAAGCCTTTAGCAACAATGTTAATTTCTTTTATTCTTCGGAAATGTAGCACTTTGGTGCCTTCCAGAAAATCCTGCCTGTTTCTGTACCCACACCATCCATTTCCTTGTCACAGACCTGCGTGGCTGCTGCGAAGGATTTGGCTGGGCACTGGCTGTGGTGTCAGCAGCTGTCACACACCAAAGGCTGCCTTTGACTCATGCACAGTCCTGTGCATGACTGGAGATGGGCTGAGGGAGACGGTTCAGGATCTCTAGTCTGCTCTTCCCTGGCACTCATAGAAATATATCTTATTATTCTGCACCACCAAGTGGCCAGATTGAGCAGGGATTGCAGAACACCTTTGGATCCAGGCTTACTACATCGACCCAGATGGGTTGGGTTATGGTGTGGAAGTTCTTACTGGCCCAAACTAGCAACTAGGAAATAAAAACATTAGAATATTAAGTCATATTTTGAACATGCCCTAAGGTGTTCCCAGAGGTGTGTTGTCAGAACTGCTTCAGTTCTCATATCAGACAGAGTTCTTTGGTGGGCTGCACACCTGAAAATCAGGAATATTTTAACTATTTCAAATTCAGTGGTGGATGGTTTGGTAAATACAAGGCAAATATTTCTGAGTACCAATGAATAATCTTGCCAGAAGAAGGAATAATGCATGTACCTTTGCTCTCAACCATTAGAGATTAATCCCACTATCTTTAAAAACTGTAAAAAAAAAAAAAAAAAAGATGGCATTTCACGCAGAAAGATGCATTACATGGTCTAAATGAGAGCTATTTACCCATTCTTTTGTACCTTATGTTTCTTGTGCTCAGGAGGATTCACGGTTGAACTCTTATGAAGTCACCCTCAACATACAAAGAGTGAGGTCTGTTGCTGATCAACATTGCTTGTCCAAAATCCCCACATGACATAACAGCTGATTCCAATGCATGACATTACATATCACGTTTAATACATGATATTGTATTGGAACAGGGCAGGGAGTGGTCCCTCATTCTGGTTTGGGGAATATCAGATTATCTATCAGGAGATTTCTTCTTTCAAGATACTAATGAGTTGGGTCACCGGCTGAGGATCTTAAATAATAATTTCATAAATAGTATTTCCTTAAGTAGTACTTCACTTAAATCTTATTTCAGACTGTCTCACAGGCTCATCAGTCTCTTACTGGAAATCTTTGTTACCTGGATTTCCATGGGCCATATGGAGAGGTACTCATTGGGAATCAGGACCCCAGCTCAGTGCTTTAAGCCTTCTTGTATTTCAGTGGGAGCCAGGCTTTTAACCTAAGTACCTCAATCGGTCCCTTGTTTTTTGAATGTTCAGGTTCCTAAAAATTTTTCAATGCCCAGCTCTGTAATTGTATTCAGGCAGTGTAATTTTGCCTTTGTTCCAGTGTCTGGAAATTCATAGTTCCCTATTGCACGTCACATTCATCCTGTGCACTGAGACCTGGAGGCCTTCAACGAAAAGTCTCTTACTTGGGAACATTTGGGGTTGGACACAGGCCATACACATGGAGCCTTAATCCTTGTGTTTCTTTTCAAAGTGGAATTTTTAAAGTCCCTTGTAAGCTCTGAGGTCACAGTGCATTGGTCCTGACCTGTGTGTGTTCCCTGATGACCGAGGAACTGAGAAGTAAAATTGGGATGGAGGAACTCAAAAAGCTCAGAGGGATTTTCTTTATGTGCCTCACCTTTCCTGATGTAATGCATGGCAGTACGGGGGAAATCTAGCAGGGATAGCAGCAGATGTTGAAAAACTAAGCACGAATGCTGGAAATGTAAGTGTGCTTCTGATTATTTAAATAAGGACAAATTAAGAAGGAAGAATAAAGAGAAAAGGCGTTTGTCTGGAGTGCAGCAATGCCTGGAGACTTCTGCCACGATCAGAGCAACATTGTGCTGTGCAGGCTGTGAAGGATTAGCAAAAGGTTGAGCCAGGGGGACTCACACAACAAATCAGTAAATCAGTCAAATATGAGCATCTGCATTTTACAACTGGAGCTGAGAAATGAAGAAAGATGAAGTGACTTGTGCGAGGGTTGATTCCAGGTTAGTCCAGGGCGCTGTGCACCTTTGAAAGCAGTGCCACGCTGGGAGAAGCAAGTGTTGGCTACCACTGAGGAGTGGAAAGTCACAAACCAAATGTCATGTTGTGCTGCCAGTGGGATGGATCCTGATTTCCCCAGCCTACAACCTGCAGTTGGGATGGCAGAGAACTCTGTCATAGTCTCTGTATTGACTGATGGTGTTCGACCAGTGTCAGGCTCCAGCCGCGACAGGGTGACACTCAAGGTTAAGGACTTCAGAGTTTTAGTCTTTGAAATGACAGCAGTTGAGGGGGCAATATAACTATAGGACCCCAAATTGTAAATGACCATTTGCAAATGTCTTTTGACTCCAAAAAAACCACAAGGCTTCAGTGCTAAAGACTTGCAATATATTTAGATTAGAAGTCCCTTCTTTCTGTTGAGGTGGCTGCAGGAGACATCACTGCTCCTGTACACTGCTATGGACCAGCTAATGCCATTGCCTTGGGAGCTGGAAGCTTTGCAGGAGCTCAAATGTACAGAATAAGAGAACACGTTCATTCAATCTTCCCTCAGTATTGGGCCACATGGTTTTTTCCCTTTTGCACCTCAGGACACAGTGAAGGTCTTTCCTCAAAACCAACACCAGGTCAAGCAGGCAAAGCTGGATGCTTTGCTTACCTCCTCTGCTTCATCCGTGGGATCCGTATGTCATTCCTGAGATTAAACCCTGGCACCATTTGGAGACAACGAGCGGTTTGCCAATTAGTTTCCAGGCAATGAGGATTTCATCCTTTGTTCATCCTGTGCCGGCTGGGCTAACGATGTTCAATTAGAAACTGCTCTTTGTTCTAGTGCAGTCAAGAGGATTCTTGCCAATGATTTGAATGAGCATTAGATAAAGCTTATGGCTAAATCCAATCCTTATGCAGAAATCCATGGATCCCACTGAATTGCTTTTCTTCCAGAGAAATTAATGGGAGCTGTATGAGAACATCTAAGGGAAGATTTAGTTCCTGCTTGTAAAATATGTTACCCCCTGATACTGGGCCTGCTTTGAAATGTTTATTGTTAAATCCATGAATTTTTGGTTATATCTCATTAAGAACATAATACAGCCTTGGAAAGTACATTCTGAAAGGGTATTACAACCGGATTGGGATTACTGTTTGTGAGACATTTTTAACTAGGGGGAAATTTCAAATTCAATTTACAGTAATGTCAAACCACAATTAATATATAGGCAATGATAAGGGGAACATGCAGAAGTACACATTGATAGCACTACATCAACAAATAAACTTTTGGTGCTAGTAATTAGGTACACAAGATTATTATATGTTTAATTGACTAAAGTGACAATTTGGAATTACATCTAGTCACATTTAATTGGATTTGGAATCTCTAGAGGAAAAGAAACAGAGAGCAGTGTAGAGAGGCAGCCATAAAAGCAAACTGATTTTCTAAAGTCTGTTAAGACTCTGCATTAATATCCTTTGCACAATAGTTTTTTAATATCCCTCAGCCTAGAAAGAGTAATGCAATGATTGTCACAGACAGTGGGAGTACCAAAGCGTACTCAATTAGATGACAAGACAGTTGATTACTTTTAGTTTGGGGTGGGTTTTAAGATATAGTTTAAGCAAAGGTGAACTATATCTGTGTTTGCCATAGATAAGTGATATTCCAAGACTGTCAAGCCAAAGGGTATTATATACATTGATGCTGTCCCTAGAACAAATGTACTTACATATCTTTCACCCACAAATAACTTTAAGCCAAAAAAAGAAAAGCCAGACTAAAATATTGTATAGCGGCCATTAAATATTTGCTGAGAGCAAAATACTGGGAAGTTATTAAAATAGAATGTAGAGTTGCTTGTTGGCAGATAGCTTAACGAGCTCAAAAAATGTTTATCCTAAAGCCGGACAAAAACTGAAAGTTATGTGTAATCTTTTGGTACAAACCTCAGGTTGCAGTCTTCTAATATTACCTCCCTTAAATATTGCTGTATGCATCCTGCTCTCACTCATTTATTCTGCTTTTGTGATCAGGAGCCCCATGATTGCTGACTGTACGTTCATCACGATGGGAGGCACCGCGTACGCAGCAAGCGACCTCATCCATCTGTATTGGCAGGTAAAAATTGATAGCCCAATGAGGAAGGAGGTGCCTATCTCACTATTAAGATCAAAATGAAGGATTACTGCTTAAAAGACTGCCGACAAAGGTAGCTCTTGGGCATATCAATCAACAGGACACTATACAGTACCGTGGTATTTATAATGAAGTAGATTTCCTTGGACTAATTTTAAGGGCAAAATTCAAGGTTGTTAACCCTTGACTCATACTTCAATTTTATGGAGTGCTATAAAATTTAATTCTGGGTACTGTATAGTCCCCTAAGCTATTTTTTTGTGACGTCATCCTACCTTAGTGACACTTTCTTTTTGCAATTTGCATGGTACTAATCCTCTGATGCCTTTTCAAACTCTTCAACCAGAAGGGGAGCAAAAAAATGCCTGTAAAAACTGGTCTCAGAGGAACCTGCAGTGCTCTGTGAAGGATGACTAGGCAAGACCCCACTCTACAAAGATTACTTATGTGGGGAGTAGACCATTGACTTTAATGAGACTTGTCTGAGTGATACTTATTTGAGAAGGTTGTTCAGCCCCATCAGCACAAATTTAAATTTAAGGGTATCCCTTCTGCTCTGAGCAGAGCTCTCACACAAACTTGAAGGTGAACAGATGCTGGATCCTTTGCTGGGAGACGCTCACTGATGCAGACTCCCAGAATGTACCTGGTCCTCAGGTTCTCCACACAAAGAAGTTAGGAATACTAGGAACAGTATATGTCCCGTGCAACAAAATTTCAGGGTTTGATTCTGATGGCATTTATTTTGGTTTATTCTATGAGATCATCTGTGACATCTGTACTGTATGTGTAGTGGTACAAAATACGTCTGACACAAGCCAGAGTAATAAAGTTCAGAATGTGATTTTTATCTTCCCTCACACGGTAAATTCTTCCTTTTTAAAACTATTATTAGTTGCATTCTTATTGGTGAAATTGAATAAATCTCATTCCCAGGAGCTGCTGAATTTCAGTACTGCTGTGAGTGCAAAGTGCATCTCATTCAGAGAATTACCCACTGGGCTACTGTTTGCAGTGCCTGTGAACTTTCCTATGTGCTTTCCAGCAGAGAATTTCTTCTGTACAAAACAGTTTGATTTTTTTTTCCCCACTGGGTCAGACTTGTTTAAAACCCTGAGTTCACAAACACATTTTATGAAGGGGTCATTTCTTCAAATGGAATATCTTTTTTTGTCTCTTAACACTGGAATCCATTGACTTCCCTTCTTGATGTCATGGACATGAAGCTTCAAAGAATAAACCTTTAAAGGGGGAGCTGTCATAGCTGTCCTCTCCCCCAGGGGTTTAGGCTGTCCTGCTATGTAAGAGGGATGAAAAAGTAGAATGAAGGACAAGATTCATCACAGTTCCTCCTTGTAGAGTCTAAACCAGAAGCTGTGGTTGGGTTAAGGTGGGAATGAACCAGAACTGAAGGGGGAATGGAATCACTTCCAGCCATTACCATCATCTGCCAGATAGCAAGGGCCAAATGATTTTGGCAGTGGTAGTGCTATGGCTCATCATGCTTCACTCCAGAGCTCACAGCTCATTCCTCTTCCTGATGGAAAGTCCATGTCTGGGCCTTCCTGGACCCCTGTGGTACCTCGAGGCACCACCATGCAGTTTGTGCCCCGTTCCCACTCCTTCTCTGCGTTTCTCCCAAGTTTGCTGTCATCTTTGACTGCAGGACCTTTGAAGTGCCAGTAGAGATCTAACCATTTGTTTGATTCCCCAGTGCACTCGATTTTCACCAGGATACAGAGATTGCTCTGCAATTTTGTGCTTTTTGTGTGTGTGCCTGAGCGTGGGCTACGCGAGGGATTCAGCAGTATCGAGATGCTGACACACACGCAGGAGAGGCAGCTGGGTGCCCAGTTCTGCTCCCACTCAAGTTAATAGCTGGCACTCAAGAGAAGCTGCTCCTGAAGACACATCCCCAGCACCAGTAACAACCTTTCCCCCCCACAGCTGATGAGTTCTGTGCACTCAGCATCGGGGGTGGCTTCTATGTCGTTAGAGTGCACAGCAACAATTATGCAGGATGATGCAGCATGTGACACTGCTCTGGGACTTTCTACCACAGAGAGACTGAGCAGAGGTAGCATAAATCTTTTTTTATTAATATTCTCTCTATTTCATGGTGTAAAGCTGAAAATAACTTGTCTCAACTATACATGCTCATGTGCTTTTGTAACCAAAGCAACAGCTATTGATGCATGCTTTCCTTGCTAACTACTCCTCTGCCCCAGAACTCACCAGGATTGGCTCACAACCATGAGTAACATTTTCCAAAAAGGAAGGGAATAGAAGGGGAACAGGATGGCTTGTTTTTTCCTTTTGTGAAGAAAGATTTTTAGATTAGATACATCACTCTTCGCTTTGATCAGTGGGTCATGTATTTAATCTTCTGGTGTGTCACAGACTACTTTTGTTTCTTCTTTTCATGATTCTTTTAACTGCTGGGAAAGGCTTTTCCTCCTCACAGCCTGTCTTCTCCTTCTGCCATGGCTTCAAATCTTTGTACAGACCACTTGAATCCTTGAGCTGACAACTTTACTGCAAAAAATTCAGGGCCTTAATTTACATCTTCAAAACTCTTTATTACTTATCCTACTTCTAAATCACTGGTTTTTTTCTGTCCTGATCTATTCCTCATGCTCAGAGCAGTCTTTATCTTGTATCTCCTCCGGTTTTCTTCTCCTGATATGAGTCTCATACTTTCCTTTGAACTTCTCCTATCCCTGACATCAACTGCCAGGAGTCCTCTTTCTTCAAAATCCTTCTTAAAACATCTTCAAATTGCTCCCCTCTTCATTATCAACTTTTACATGTTTCCTCTTCTCCAGCAGTAACCTGTTCCACGTGACTGTGTACCTCCTCTAAGGCACGCTGCAAGGTTTGTACTGCTAGATTTTTAAGCCAGATGGGCTCAAACTGGTGAATTATCTGACTTTCTGCATAAAAACACCACAGAATTGCACCCTTAACTGCCTGCATTGGTACCACGAGAGAAAAGCAGAGACTGGTTTTGAGAAAGTTACCCAATCCCCTTTTAAGCAGTTTAAGAACAGAATATTTACCATTGCCCACCTAATAGTTGATTTGTTGCATGGTTTATCCCTGGTTTTCCCTCCAATTTACAAATTGGGATCTTACTCATCCAGTCCAAACTTCCAACAATTTATATTATACATTAATTTCTGAAAGCTTCAAGGACCTTTGTTATCTTCTCCCTGTATATGTATCTATGGATCATGAATCAAGGCAACTTTAAATATTCTTTTTGATTAGCTTTTTGATTAGCTTTCTCTGATTGTCCCCTTTAAAGTAAATCATCTATTTCTGGATCTTCTGTACAGTGATACGTAATATCTAATGCCCTGTGTTGGTTTTGAATATTAATACCCATCTTCCATTCTACTCTGAGACGAAGGTATAATGCAGATGAGCAGTGGAAAAGTAATTTGCAATGGATAATATTATTCAGTAAGTTGGGCCTTTTTCTCTGTTCAAATATTTTATTCCGTGGATTGAAAATATACATTCCAAGTTAACACATCATCAAATAAATGGGCTTTTTTTCATAGCTCACTACAGATATGCACTGGATGATTTGTGTATTGGCTGCTAGATTGAAAATAGGTGAATTAAACAGAGTTCATCACAATAAATAATAACAGAAAAATTAAATGTATTATGGTAAATACCTTCAGAGTGATAGCAGCAAGACAAAGTTTAAACTTACTTATTACTATAGTCAGATAAGCTCCCTAGCATCTATTGTCAGCAGTGCCATTTCTCAGCTGGTAATAGCAAAACAAACAGTAAGCTTGTAGCTTTTATCCTACAGAAAGAATCCCTCTCCAAACTGTCCAGTTTTATTCACACCTCTGCAAACTATTTCCACTGGCTAAAAACTGTGCA
>JAWWLV010000011.1:4823033-4895562 GCA_035041135.1 Platyrinchus mystaceus | reverse complement strand
ATCCAACCTGGCCTTGAACACTTCCAGGGATGGGGCAGCCACAGCTTCTCTGGGCAACCTGTGCCAGGGCCTCACCATCCTCACAGGGAATAAAATCTTGGATATTGCATAACCAAGATGCTCAGAAAAGAGTATGAGGTAGGATTGGATCAAATATATGTTTAAAACCTTTATCAAAGCAAACTGTGTTGTTGATGAAGGAGTTTTGGCTTTTTATTTGTCGTGATAGCAATGTACATCCCTCAAACCTGTATTTGAGGCATCCCTCAGGCTTGTGCTTCATGAAGGAATTAATTGGCATTTTAATAGAAGTGCTGACAATATAAATACTCCTTGAGACACTTTGTCTCCAGATGGTTTCTCTGCAGACTTTCTCTGATTCCCCACACTTCCAAAACAGGGATATAAACCTCCTGACATTGCAGAGCATGAGTCAGTCCCATAACTACAAAAAGAAATCTTTCCTAACACCAGATTACTCTGCAGCCTCTTCTTAAACAAGTTTTTGCATATTTTCTAAAGCTGGATTCTGTCCACTACTGAGGTAAATCACCCAAATCAGTGGCCTTATGTCAATCATACTCCTTACATTATAATACAGTGCTAGAGGAGCTCTTTCTTCCATTTTAAGGTCGCCTCAAGGACTTCACATTTTCTAACTCTGCCTGAGTGAAGGGCTGGAGTGTAGCACCATGTGATGAGATATCACTGCAGAGATCACTTGCAAGATACACACCAAAAAAAAAAATCATCTTTCTTTATCATTTTATCAGTTTAGCAGCTGCCCCCACACTCAGGAGAGAGCCTGACACTTCCACTCCAAGGGCAGAACAGCAATATCTTCACTGCTGGATCTGACAGGACATTGTAGAAAGGACCCTTCCAGTGTAAGGACATCAAACCACATGAAAATTGGAAAAAAAACCAGTTGTCCTGCCCACTTTTACAAGGACTTTCAGGAAAGTCCGTTGAGCCCTTCCAATCCTCTCCACACTGTGACTGTGTCTTGAGTAACTGCACAGTGTACAGCACAGAAAATGTTCTGTAGGCATCCCTTTTCCTGGATATGTTGCCAGATATTCATCCACAGTGATGGACTTCACTGCATAAAGGCTTAAGGAGAAAAATCCTTCGGGATTTCATCGTAAAAAGTTTTCTCCTCAAAAGTTTTTATGGGCTGAAGTTCCATAGCTTTAAAGACTTTACCCCATAAAAATCCAAGAGGATAGTAAAACAAATAGTGGCTATGTCCAGGGTCAGTAGCCTGGGGAAAATAAATGCTCTTGGGTAATAATAAGAATACCTTCAGTAACAGTATGGACCAGAAATTGAATCTGTTCTTTTCCCTGCTGGCTGACATTTTACCATTATAGTCCTCAGAGCTGGTCACTATTTTGTGTGCAGAGTAGCCATGGGCACATGGCAGTGCAGAGATACCATAGGTGTGACTTTGAGCTGTTCTTGAGGATGATAAACCCAAAAGTGAACTTTGCAAGCAGAATACAGAGCTTGCCTAGTCCAGCCACTCACTTTTTCATCTTCCTCATTCCCCTTATTTTAAATCTGAAGAGTATGGATACACCCCAAAACCACATTCACATGCTCCTACCAATCCAGATTAGGAAAGGGTTGCCAAGATATAGAAAATTAGCAGAATAACCAACATCTCACACAACATAAGGCTGGCCTAATTCTGAGCCAATATTTACATGTGAAATTCAGCAAAACTTGAACAAGTAAGACTCTGCTTTTTAAAAATGTCCCTTGGAAAGTCAGATTGGTAACATTGTTTTACTGCTGATCCTCTAAGGGCCCTGAACAACAAGATAATTAAAGTCCACAGAAATAAGAAAACCTAAAATCACTTTCCTGTGAATCAGTGCAGACTGGTAAGTATTCCCACAGGAAGGAATGGGCACAGATCCATTTGTGTGTCCCCAAAGCCCTTGGCAGGAGAACACACTTGACATTTTCTGGTCTGATACCTCCAGATCTGTGGCATTAACCACGGATAATATGGTTGTGCCCATGGATAACATGGTTGTGCCCATGGAAAGCTGGAACTTCTCCTCACCCGGGTGGAATGTTATTATTGCCCCAGGTGGTCATGATACTATTACACACATTTGAGGCTTGTTAATTCTCCAGGGCTAACCTGGCCACTCCAGACTGCTTCCATTTCAATAAATACAGGATAATAGGCTGACTAAATATAGACTTCTAAAATATAAACGGATCCCCAGTGATAGCCTTGAGATCCAGGCAGAGTATTGAGTGTAAGAGCACTCAGGGTGCACGTGTGGCAGCCTATCCCAAAATCTACTCCAAACAATTATAGCATTTCTATGGTATTTCTGCACAACCCATACCAATAAACAGGATGGAAATCAACTGGCATAAGACCACATCAGAAGTTCTGTTTTCTAAATCCATTAGAGAGAAAGACACGGATACTTAACTCATTGGCACTCTCAGCCTTCCATTCTGGGCTGGTGGGAACAGTCATCAGCTAAACCAGTGACTCACGGAGGCACACTGTGTCTTGGATAATTTTACATAGGTGGAGGATAAACTGGAGAACAAATACGAGGGCTTGTCGGTAAAACACCAAGCTGGACCCCCAGTGATACCTTCTGTGAATCACTTCAGTGGATAAGAGGATCTGGGAGATTCATACACCCTGTGAAAACACATATATCTTTTCATGTCGTGCTTTTCTGACCATCTCTATTAACTTTGTGTTAGCCCTGTCATTATTAACCAAGTTAATGCTTTTGCCAAGATACATTAACAAAGCCTTGCAGTTCCCCCAGTTTTCAGAAAGCAATGCCCACCTCAAGAAGACAAAATTGTTGTTATCAGCAGATGCAGCAGCAGCAGCACTGAACATGGTCTTAAGCCAAAGCCCAGCCCAGGAGGAGCTGCAGCTCAGCCTCCCTTGTCCTGATGGATAATAGGGCCGAGCAAGGCTGTTCCCAGTCTGACAGCTCCTCCTGGCAGCTCCAGCACCAGTTCATTGGGGTCCACTGAGTGTGAAATCCACCTCTCCACATCACACCAGCACAATGCATCATTTAAGTCATTTTTAAGGGATGAAAAGGTTCATAAGCCTCATGTTGCCCTCTGCACAGGAGTGAATTTTACTCTTAATGCAAACGGTGCTTAAATGCAATATTTTAAGACTAATATTCCATACAGGCACAGGGTCTGATTCATGCCAACCCAAGGGGTAATGTGAATGCTTAGCATTGTTTAACCAACTCCCAAGGACTGAATAAAACCCTCAGATGAAAGCTGTGACCTTCAAAGAGCATGGAATCACTTTTTCTTTTCATCTGAAAGATAATTTAGCTAATACTTTTCTCCTCATTGAGGACATAGGCTCACTGCACTGAAAACTGTTTACAAATGTTCTTTCTCCATTAAATTGATTTTCTGAGTATAGATAGGCAGTGTTTTCTGGAACTAATTTAAATTCCCCTCTAATTAATACTCAAGATCAAAATATGTTATCTTTTCATGACTGTGCAATTATTAAAGGAAAAATATCATCAGAGAAGGGGAGGGGGTTGTATTTTATTTTTTTTAACTAATCATTTCCCAATATGAAATGTATCATTTCTTTGCCTTTTTTCAAGTTTTAATTCAAGAAGCTTTCCAGAGAGAAATATCTTTTTTTGGTTGTGTACAAACCATTTGTGAAAGGAGATGAGAGGGCCAAAATAAAGGAGGCAGACAAAACCTCTGCTAAAAAGCACCCTGATTACATGCAGCACATATTTACAGGTAACAGCAGATTTCACCTGCTCTTAAGCATTGTGTGCTGTTTGTGTGCATGTCTGACTTAAAAAGAGGTTGAGAGACTCAGAAGCTTGAGATCCAGACATTTCTATACTTCTGGAGGGAAAACTGTCTTCTGAGATCTGCTCTGTGATTGTCTGTGATTTAGGTAATCAAATGAGTACTCAGGCAAAGCACAGACTTTATACTGTAAATCCCCATAAATATTATTTTTATCCATGAAGTGCCATATTTCTGTTGTTGGATTTCATTACTGCAATTAATCTTTTGTTCAAAGGTAGGTTTGCAGTGTATTGTGGTGACAGGGACACTCAAGCTCATTCCCATCTCCATGGATTTCCACGACCACCGATGGCCATACCTGCAGTAGGGCTCTCCCTTTCCAAAATTACCTTTCCCTTTTATGGGCTCTACTGGGCTGACCACCACCTCTGAGAGCATCTCAGCTGCAGGGATGGGAATAGACAGCCAGGTTTCCTTTAGCCTGTGGATGATAAGTAGGATCCAGAGTGAACAAGAGGTTTATCAGAGACTGTTATCATCTCCCAGCACAGTGAGCACAAATACCATCTCCTGGGGTAAACAGATGCTTAAATTCTGGTGTCTGTGGGCTTGTTTCAAGAGGAATGGACAAGACATTTTGGCAAAAGAAAGGCAGGAGGATAAAAGGCATTTCTTCCTGTCATTAACCTGGTGATTTGGAACATAGCTGACCCTGATAACGCTTGGCTTTGAGTTGCTGATTGAGAAACACAAAGGGAAAAGTACATTTCCCACGTCAAATTCTGGAAAGCCTCTATTTTCGTCACACAAACTGGCTGTGTAGCTCACCTCCCACTGCCACTTCCAACACAGTCATCCAAAAGGCTGAGAGGCTGCCTGATCCCTGCAAGAGTTACCCCCAGGTCAGACAGCTCTAACCCTGCTGAGCCCAGCACTCCCTCAGTGGATAAATCAGGTTTCCAAAAGGAGACACACTACATCTTTGGAGAAGAAAATAAAATCTACTTCTAAAACACAAATAGGAATTAAGAAACCAAGTGTTTACCATAAAACTGTGCAAATAGGTAGCACAAGTAAACTTGCTTTGTTCATGTTTGTTTCACGTAAGAAAACCAGTATAAAACTAGATCATGTTTTGAAAGTTGCCTGTACTGGATTTCTGGCAAGAGCTTTGGGGTTGTTCAAAGAGAGAAAATAAGGACTTATTTATCATGAAAATTGTAAAATTCCTGTCTTCCTTTTACTTGCTGATGTGACTGAGGAGAATATTCTGGGACAAAAGTAATGGCATAAAAAAGGAGCATAAAATAAAATATTTTAGTTTACAGTTTACAGCAAGGGTGAGACTTTCAGAAGCACATAAGCAAACTAGGTGATTTTGAGTCCAAAAACATCATCAGTCATTTTCTTATGCCTCCCAATAAGGAAAAAGAAAGAAGGAAAAAAACGAGGGGTAAAAGATTCAAGTTCTACAGAATTTTATAAGTACATAGTCAATTATAAAACAGATTGAACAGTTCTGCCTTAAAATATGTTTTAATCTATCAGTTAAAATAATTGCTTCAATTTTACCCAAGTTTTTCTGAGTGCAGGTTTTGGGACCCCTGAAGTTTCCAGGAATAAAATGGTATAGAAGGAAAAAACAATATCTGTATCAGGGCTGTCCTGGAAACCCTCTCAGACAGACCTCCTTTTCCTACAGTTGGTGCTAGGATAACTCAAAACAGTGTTAGGTGAAGTCAGCTGAGACAATAGATGTTCTTCACCTTAACTATTCAGATCTGACCTAAAATCACAGTGCCCACCCAAAGACAACACAAGCAACAAGTTTAGCTCCAAGCTCAGTGTGGTACCAAGTGAGTATTAAAAATGCAGGTCTGTGTCTCACACAGGTGAAAATAAAAATAGGAGCTAAGTCCCATTTTAACAGTGGGTGTGAAATACCAGGCACCTCACAAACATGTTATTTTAAATAATCTTCCTATTGCGTAACAAATATCTGTCCAATTTTAGTCCAAGTTCTGCTGGAGTGTAAGGACTGAATTGATTTCAAAGTTTTCTTATTGCCAGGGAAAAGGAGCAAGATACACATCGAAATCCAAGTGTACGGTGCAGTTTGTCACAAAATTGGGAATCCATCAGAAGCAGAATATGCTGCAAGGGAAATATCAGGTCCACTTGCTTTGATTTATATCGGGGTAAGTCCAGAGAGCGCCGAGTGGGGTTGTCCATTTGTCACTGTGACCGCACAGCCTGGCATCTTAAAAGCAGAGCTCCCTGCAAACAGAGCACTCCTTTGTGAAAAGTGACACTGACATTCAATCTAGGTTTATTTTCTGCAGGGGAAGGGGAGGGAGGATAGAACTGGTCCAGTTTTCTACACAAAGGTGGTTTGTACAAGTGCTCTGAACATCTGTCCTTGCCGAGGTCAGGGCAGACCCACTCAGCTGACACACAGGGTTTTTGACAGCAGCAGTCACAAACTCTGGACATGCCACAGCACAGGCTGTCACATGCCAGCTGGGTGGATCAGAAAGGACATGCAGGAAACTTGGGATTATGGTGGTGGTGATGGCAAAAGCACAAATCTGTAGGAAATTAAACCTCACAAATTCAGGGAACAACAAAACAGCATCTTTTGCAGTTAAAAGATCCGGATGTTATGTTCTGAAGGGTTGAGTTATTAATGCTTTGGATGATCAGCATTGAAAAGTGCATAGATGGGAAGAACATGCTTTATCTTTTGCATCAGCAAAACTGAAGCTGTAGATGCAAAAGGTTGCAAAGTCTGAAATTTCAAAACACTTTTAGAGCTGGATGGGTTGGTTTCGTCACCTTTTTTCTGTCAAGCTTTCTAGAATCCATTTCACTCCTTTTTAGACTTCCTTTTTTTTTTTCCTCAAAAAAAGTAACCTCTCTTACAACTGAAAAGAAATTGCTAGTGGAAATTATTTTCATTTCCCTATTCCAGATCATCATGGAATTTACATGTGGCCAGACATGGCTGCATCTCCACCTACCCAGCAGTACTTACTGACTCCAGGTTCCAGAAATAAATATATTAGAAAAAACTTAGAAAGGTCTTTAACTAGAAAACAGCCAATATTTTCAGGTACACCAACCTGCTTAATGGCTGGAATAGCTCAGTGGTGTTCTCCATGATCCTTGATGGATGAGGAGAGTTGAGGGGTTTCTTGGGGCCCATTTCTCTGTGCTGGCAGCTCTGACTGCCCAGGCAGCTCTCCCCATCTCCTTCACTCCTCCTCCAGTTTACCCTCAGCCTGATAGATCCTCTATGGAAAAAACACAGTCTATGGTTTTGTGATTTCATTTCCTAGACCAGAAAGCATCTTTCAGTCCTGTCATGGATGAAGAAACAAAAAGACTGGGGGAAAGCAGTGGGAACAAGATCATGCCAGTAATGGATTTTATAAGAAGCACCAGAATAAGTGAGAGTATAAGATTCCTTTCTGGTGTGTAGTGTGTGTGGTGGCAGAAGCCTCTGTGTGTGTGTGTGTGAATGACCTGTACTTTTTGGTGGGTACTTCATGCTGCATGTGCTCCTCCTGTATCCAGAAATTGTGTTCCATGAATTCCATTAGGAGCTGAGTTCAAATGGGGTTTAGATACCTTTAAGAAGTGGTCTTAATTATTTAACAGTGTACCCAGTTTATTTAAAATTACTTTACATGAAATCTTCTCAAATCTTTATGGCCTATTATATAATATCCCTCCTTCACATAACCACAAAAACTACTGTTAATATGTTTAACACCCATAGTACCCTACACCTACCACCAGGGTCTCCACTAGGAGTTAATAATTGCTACTTGAAGCATTTCTAGTGGTTCAGATCCTGAACCCTATGTGTTGAAGCACGTGAAATAACCTTCAGATCTGGTACAAACATACTAAAGGTATAGTAGTTAGTTCTACTCCATACTTTCTTCAATAATGTAAACAGCTTTTTAGCACCATGGCTGTTGATTAGCACAAAAGGTCAAAAATCAAATTTGCATGTAGACTAGACTGTTTTAATGCAATTCTTAAATTATTCCTCTGAAAATAGGAGGAAGAAGCCTCTCCTCCCCAGATTGTGAATGCTAATGTTAATGCTTTTTCCCCAGCAATAACCGGTTTCGAGTTTTCTGCACGTTGAAGGAATCAGAGCCATTTTCTCGTCAGGGGTGTCTTAGCAAATCACAGAATTTATATTCTTAGATAGGAGGTTGACAAAAACTGCTACTTAGCAACCCCTAGCAAGGAGGAAACATTAGCGAGATATTTGGAGAAGCTCTATCTCCTTTAGTCTCAGAGAGCAGCTGCTGAAACAACAGTGAGTGCCTGCACTCACATGTTTAGTGGGAGGTAAAGGTGCTTAGTACTTTTCCAAAACGGGTGCTCTCGAAGTGTCTGCATTGCTGGGAGGCAGCAGAAGCAGGCTGAGGTCAGACATCCCGAAGGAAGCACAGCTGCTTCTCTCCAGTTCCTTCCTGAGGCCTTGTGCTCTTGGCTTTGAATGACCAAAAGCCCAAGTTATTGATGTGCAGGCTAATAGAAGTGGCATCTTTGAGAAAGTGAAATATCTGTTCCTGCTGTGGGCATTGCACTTCAGTGCACTTCAAGAAGCTACAGGTGCAAACAGGCAGTGGGTTGGGCACTGGATAGAGAATAAACCCATTTTTTCCAAAAGCTCCAGTAAAACTGCAATTTAAAAAAAAAAAAAAAAAATTGAGCCCACAATTCTGTCTTTGGTTATAACAGAGCTTTTAGAGGTGAGATTCCTCTATCACAGTTATATAGGCAGCAGCAAACTTGCCTTTTTTTTTCAAGGAGGTCAGCACAGCATCCCTGTGACTCAGGCCAGGGCAACCCCAGTGGCACCTCCAGCCACACCAAGAACGGGATAACGTGGCTGAACCACAGTCCTGGAGATTTATAACCAGCCCTGGGGGGAGCTTTAATGGAGAAGAGGGAAGCTCCCAGGTAGAAGGAGTTACCACTGAGTACGAACACCTACTAATTCCATATTCATTATCATCCACTTTCCCTTCAGTTCTCATAGGATTACAAGATCCAAGCAAGAAAGAACCTCTGTCTGACCCAAAGAGCAAATGACAATGCCAATTATACCTGATAATACAGACAGGCACAGAGCCAGAGCTGCTCTGTTACTGGGGAAGAACATCTCTTTATGGACCTGACAGATTTGGCAAATTTTGCTTCCTTGAAAGTATTCCAAAGTTTTCTTTAACTAGAAATATTACCCATCACACACAAACTAAATTATAAACTTCTCTAAGACAAACTTCAGCTACAGACTTGAGCTACACAACGGACTTTAGGAAGATAAAAAATAATATCTTTGTTTTTTAATAGAACCAACATTCTTTTCTGTCCTCTTTTTCATTTAAAGATGCAAATGTGCAATCCAAATTCTTGTCCTGATCAGATTTTTTCAAAACAAACATCTCACTGCTAAAGTAGAGCTTATTAAGGCATGGCAACACTCAGTACTTGAGTCAATTCTGCCACCTCAGTTTTGCAGCCACACAACCTAGAGTTACTTATAAGCTTTATACACACACCACTGTCAGCAAGATGTGAAGTTTCATGTTAAAAAAGCAGAGAATTTTCTCTTGCCCCCCCCCTTCTTCATAAAGAACAGCCAGTCCCATTTAAATCAAGGGGACATTTGTGTATCATAAAGCAAGAAGCATTTGAGAAAGAATGTCACAGTCTGGTCCCTGTGCAGCATCATCTGTGGCTGGTGGGGAAATGCCATAAACCTGCTCTACCCAGAAATAAATACCATGGCACAAAGGTTATTTGATTTGCCCTAAAAAAATAGCTACTGGCCAGACCTTCAACTACTCATATCCCAGCCAAGATTGCCAGCACTGACAAGTGGTTATTCTATCAAGGTTATTTCACTGGGGTAATTTCTGCTGCTTTGTGCACACCAAGTCTGCCTTTCTCCTGCTGTAATCCCATGCTGATGGCACATGATGCTACTTAAGAGGAGAAACAGTGGCCAGAGGGCCTTATTATACTGCTCATATCATAAAGGTGAACAAAACCTACCATATGATTCACAGCATGATGCTCATATTTACAGATCTCACTGTTTTGTTGTCTATTTTTTAAGTGGGGGGAAAGTGTTTATTTCACACAGATTTCAGCGCACAGACTTTCTGAAGGATACCAAGGGCATTAAAGAAACATTATGATGGATTTTTTCCGCTTGTTACTGCAATACACTACAGAGCTGCTTGCAAGGCATAACTTCATTCACATTTTTGAGCTGAAAAATAGTGGCAAAGACTCCACAAAGGAAAATAAGAACTACTGGGGGCATTCCAGGCTTTTGCAAAATGCTGAGAATTAAACATGCCATGCATATTGGATACGATACATCCTGCTTAAAATCCAGGCTGACCAACCTCTTTGCTTTTCTTTTTCTTTAGCACTCAGCAATTTAGCTTTATTTATAAATAGAAGTGGCAGAAGGGATGACTCCTTTCTTGCGTATAGAGAAAAGCAAAAGGTGGGGGTATCGTGCCGAAATTCTCAATACATGAAAGGACAAATGATTCACTCCTCTCACATGCTCTTCAGCTCCTTTTTGCAGTGAAAGCCTGTCCCAGCTTTGCTCTGGTTGTTAGTGCTGAGTGTTTAGAAACAGCAGGTAAGCTCCCTCCAGAACTGACTGATCTGCTTTGTGTGGGTGCTCTTTCATCCCAAGGTCAGAGGAAGGAGAATGTCACAGGGCTGATCCTCGGGCATCAGGACCTTATTTCTCTCCCAGCAGGAAGGTCTTCAAAGATGCCTCTGGGAACAAACACCCTTTTTGGTTTTATCTTAAAGGGACTTTGTACAGTAAAAAGTTTGCTAGAGAATGCTCCCACTTGGGAGGACCCCTGTCTCAGACAAGACTGCCCATTACAAAGTAATTCCTCAAGAAATAGTCCATCAATTGCTCATTTTTACTTTTTCCTTAAAATTCTTCTTGCCATACCAGACAATAGGGGTGAGACCCACCCAGAAAGTAACAACATCATCATTTAGTCGTTTATTATCTGAATATGTTACTGCATTTCTAACCAGGATACAACTGTGACTCCATAATACTGCATTTGTTGATTCCTTTGCTGCCTGATTCTTTTCCACTGGAGTCTCCATTTAAGTTTGCTATTTGCTTAACCTTCACTGTGTCTACCTGAGCTGATTTCATCTTCATCTGATTGCCAGGTCACTTTATTATGTTTTTTACTGCAGCTTAGTAGCCCCTTGAATTCTGCTATAGTTCATGTAATTCTCATCATGTGCATCAGCTCCCTGTGGAATTCTTTTCTCCTGCCAGCAGCAGTTATTTACTTCCTCTTTCTGCATTCCTCATTGTCACTGCAACACCACCTCTGACAATGTTCAACCCCCTCTAATCCCTTCAAAAAAACACCTGGTTTTGGTTATTTATTTACTTCCAGCCTACTCTAAACTCACATAGCATTGCTGTGTCCATAGAGTGTGTGTTGTCTCAGATGCCCAATTTGTTTCCCATGGCTACATGGCCTGCTCTCATATTTTTCTGAAGAGTCAAGCAGAGGAAGAATTGTTTTCTTTTAGCCTTTGCTTTCTTAATCACTGGAGAAGCCCCCAACAGACACAGCATGATGAGAGAGGATTGTTACCTGCTTTCTTAGCTGATGACTCAACGTACTCATTTCTTAGTGCTCACACAAAAAGGGTTTGGGCGGATTTCAAGAATAGCAGGGAAAAAACCATTTGCTGCATCTCAAATGTTGTGAGACTATTTCATGTTGATAAGAACTCTCTTTCTCATGAACTGTTGGCTTCTCCTTATTTTAATGCACACAGCTCTACCTGGGGAAACAGCTATCTGGCTTTCAGACTTACAATTTCACATATCAGAGAGCCCAGAAATCTTCTTTCTTGCCAATATCTCCTACTTATACTAGATCAGGTCCTCAGAAACTGACTCCTCAAATGATAAAAATAGTTTGTAAGAAGGTTGTCCTGGTCTGCTCTTAGAGATGGGTCAACAGAAATTCGTGAGAAGGTGGGTTCAGAAGGACTCTCCTGGCTCCTCAAGTCAAATCACCTGCTATTATACACCTTTGTGTCACCAAATATCTTATTCATAAATTGAGTAAAATTCTTCTTAGAACTAGTTAGGCTTTCTTTCTTTTCTGCTCTGGGTGAAACACACTGCAGACCTTCAACTTGAATTATCAGAAGCTTAATTGCCACCCCAGTCTTATTTGTACCTATTTATACACAATGGTCCTTCTGCTATCATTGTCTTTTATGTCTCCTTCCCTTTTCAGTTGTTTGCTCTCTTTGGAATTTAGCCCTGCATTATGTTTATTGAGAAGAATAATAAGCTCTTGGCATTTTCATTAATAGACTAATCAAAGCACACTCCTCTCAAAAGAGGTATCTCCTACCGTGCTGGCTTCTCTGCTCCATGATGCTTGGGTTTAAATTAACCTCTCCAAACACAGCTGATTGGAGCTATCTGCAATACTCAGAGAACTGCTGACCAGAGCTCCTTTTCCCTATGCAGTGCCTGATTCTATCCTTCAGCTAATGGAAACACCAGTTCATTGGCTCAGCTCTTTCTTTTCCAGTTGCTCTCACATCTGGAGCTCCCAGTCTACAGCTCCACTCTTGTCATTGGTCTCCAGAACACAGTCTTTTATTTCATACTATTTTACCATTGACTTAGGTATTATATTAAGAGGGGTAAAATTAACTGTATCAGGACTATTTGTATTTTTCTAGAGTTAAAGAAAACTGAGGGTTTTTCCATTATTATTCCTGTAAGATGTATAGAAAGCAGGATCAGAGCTGTTACTAAATTCTTAGACTTGATAAAAGAACCACTGTCATAGTCATTTTGGTAACACTTGATGCTTGCCTAGTGAAAATTTCTGCAAAACCAAGATCAAGATCAAACCAAATGATCAAGATTATTTGTGAAGAGAAGTTCAATTTAAAAACAGGACAACATTTATTGAAAAATAAATGTAATTTCAAACTTACCTTTCACTCTCATTCCAAACTTTCCTTTCACTCTCTTCAATATACAATTGGACATAGAATCACCTACCTGAAGTGCATGGAAATGGCAGCATCAGGGTGCCACCATATGGAACTGCCAGAACAAAGGTCTGCTAAAAATACTGGAAGTGGTTTTGAAAATTGATGCCAGTTCTTGGAATTTCAGGCACTTAAGTGCATTCAAAACCCTGATTAGATGAATGGAAATTTCACTCTGAAGGGCTGAGCATTCAGATATGCAATGGCTCCATCTCGTCGGGAATCTAGGCCAAATTGCTTTTGAAAATCTCAGTAGGGTGCTTATTTGCATTTTTGGCATCAGAATACTTCTGAAAATATGGTGGCAAGACTGCCATCCATCAAACACTTCAGCAGGTGCTGAGATTTTATGCAAGCACTTGGCTGAGTTTCTGTATTCACACACTTAAAATTTACCATGTGCCTGGCTGCCTGGAGGATCAGAGACCACCTCTGCAGGTTTTAGTCCCTCAAGGTTATATATTTGAAAACTCTAGATTTGCCTAGTCTGCAAACAAACCATAAGCTGATACACTGCATGCTTCCTCAACCTCTTCACTGAAACTTTAGAAGCAATTCATAAAAGTCAAGTAATATCTGAGGGGATTATGGGAAAGCCATTTCCAAATGAGAAAATTTCATTCAAGTTTGTTATCTGCTGTCCCCCTTCACATATGTTATGACTGCATATTTATTTTTCTAGTACTGCTAGCAAGATTGTGGCAAGAAAGTCTTTTTTTTAACCCTCTCTAAAGATTGTCAGCAACATCATCTTAAAGGTGATGGAAGCCATGTTGCTCAGAGCATTACCAGCACAAACATATAGGTTGATAAGCCTCAAGGTATAGGGTTTATAGGATAAGGTTTTATTCCTGTGACTCTCCTCTAATCCACTTGTTTTTGCTGGGGAAACAGGACAAGCACAGACCATGTCCAAGAGTGATGGAGAGGTTCCATTACACAAGCCTCCTTGGCTGCTGCAGAGAGTGGAGGAACAGTCCCAAGTGATGAATCAAGTGATGGCTGAGCTGGCCACCCTTCCATACCTACAGGAAGTGTCTTGGGAGGGTGCCAAACTGGTCAGTTTTTATTTCTAGCACTAATTTTGGCCTTTAGAAGAAGGGAGCCAGGGAGGGAAGAGCTGGGGCAGAGCTTTGCACTGCAATTTGCCCTGGAAGTCATTTTTCCAATGTGTGGACCTGAAGTAGTTTTTAAATCCTCCTTCAGTGCCTTGTCAGAGGAGGTGCTGATCACCTGCAAGGATGACTTTTATAGAACCAGCATGACTCATCTGTGGGCATATTTTTAAAACCTCTTCTTTTCCCCCAAACCTCCCCAAATCAGTCTGGGAAAATGATTGCAATTATTCAGATCATGCTACTTTAAGTTATCTAACATCAGAAGCCACCTGCGGCAAAACAGGCCGAATCTAGTTACTGCTGAGGGAAAGGAGAGGAAAGCTTTCCTTTCCTGCTTCCATACACAACTTGCTCCCTGTCTCTGAATAATCCTGTGTGCCTGCTATGCTTTGTTTTTTCCTTTGTGGAAGGAGGGCAGTGATGCCAGTCATTAACAACCTGAAAGTACATCAATAAGCTGCAATCAGAAAGCACCGTATGATTATTCTTCCTCAAGGCTGTCAGGTTCTATGATGGGGGAAGGAGGGAGCTCAGGTAGATGCAAATTTTAAGCATTTTATTCTAGAAAATAAATAAATAAATAAATAAATAAATAAATAAATAAATAAATAAATAAATAAATAAATAAATAAATAACAGTCCCTCCACAGTCCCTGCATTTAAATGCAGTTCAATTTTGATGATCCAACTAAAAACTCTTGGTTTTCCCTAAGCCAGTCCCTTGCCATTTGTTTGCAGCCCTGCAAAGCTCCTAAGCTCTGCAGAATTAAAGCTTCACAGCAGCTTGCTTTAGGGAAGAGGAGCAGCAGCCTGCAACTGCAGGAGGTGGTTGCCAGACTTTGAAGTCTGGGCTCGAGATAAGGGGAAACGACATTGCAAAGAAACTGTGTTATTAAAAGACATTCTCCTTTTGATGCAAGTTCTCCAGTATTAAACTTCAGCAGGCCCACATTTCAAGGCTGACTAAAGGATCTTGAGTTATTGGTACATATTTCAGTGATAGGTTTTTCTCCAGGGCACAATATTTTCAGTACATCACACGTTCAGCAGAGGCTCTTACTCTCTTGTCTGTATCCTGTCATGTAGTAAACATAAGGCTGACCTCCCTGGAAAGCTTTCTGGGGAGGCTTTAGGCCACCCAAGACATAGGTCTTCAGTCTCTTAAGGGTAGGACTGGGCAGAACAAGAGTCTGTGCTGGGAGATTTAAGTGACAGACTTTAAATCTTTCAAAGAAACACGCATTGTTTGTTTACTGAGCCCAAGGTAAAAATGTTTTTTAAAAGAATAAAGACAGAAAATCTCTACCAGCTACACCACATTAATTCAGAATTCATTTATTTTTCTTTGTTCTGCCATCCTGCTGTAAAATATATCTTTATTCTCTCTGTGCAAATGGAGACTCGGTTGCTTTTTAACTGGAATATTTTAGTAAACTTAAGGCACCACAGTGCTGAGGCACAAGACTGCAGGCAAGACCTTGCAGAGCAACTTCACCAGGGAGTGATTAATGGGCTTTATCTTTCCTGGTGACACCAGCCCACATGGCACAGGCTTTTCCTATGCCAGTAGGGATCGGTTCCCTACCACATCCCAACGTCATCAGGCACAAAACATCCCTGCCCATCGTTGGATCTGCACACCTGAATCACCCAGGGAGTGAGAGATTCTCACTTGCTCAGCCCACCTGTCACCCTCCTCATTTCACAGGGGTCCAGGCAGGACTAAATGTTTGGAGGACTGGGCTGTACTGGTGTCATTCAGCACCTCTCAGTGACTGCTACAGAGGCAACACCATGTCCATGGGGTCAGAATCACAGCACCCACACTGACCCCATGTGCTTTTCACTCTTCACCAACATTTCAGACATCTAAATTTTTCCCTTGAAGAAAACTGAGCTGGCCAAGTTCTAATCTCACTTGGACTAATAAAAATTTAAAATCATTCCTCTGAGGTCATTCTGGTTTTACACTGGTAAAACTGAGATAAGACTTTATGACCAAGCAAAACAGTTAAACTGTGTGAGTTAGAAAAGGCTAAAGATGCCAAATGTTTGCCATCACATACAGAATAAGTTGTATAAAGTTTAAAACACACTGAATTTATAACAGTGCAATTCACCAGGATCTCAAAGGCATTTCAGTTATAAACTCTTCTGTGTAAATGTCTTCCTGTAACTAAATAAATAGAGTCCTAATATACGGCACAAAGAACCTCAACTGAGGCCTTTTAGGTCAGTATTTATTCACAGACCCTGGGAAGATGAAGATTCTGTGGTTTCAGTTTGCTTGAACAGTTGAATGCAACTGGAGAAAAAACCCTGAAGAAAACCTTTTCAAGGTTTATGACTGCTATGTTACCATATTTGTACACCATAAATCAAGATGAAAGGTGTTAAAAATAGAAAAAAAATCTATTTTAATTTAAAATCAAAAAAGGACACGTTTGTTTGTTGTGGTTTTTTAAAGCAACATTTCTCTTTGGGGGGATTTTCCAAAAAATATCAGCTATGGGAGAATTACTGTGGTTTGCCAACTGGCCACTCTTGTAGCAGCCTGATTTGTCTTCCAATAGAGCTGGTGAAAACTTTGGATGATAAAAATTAAAACCAGAGCACACACTGGGCATTTTTCACTGGCATGTATCAATACCAATGAAACTTTAATTGTAAAGATTTCTTGTTTTATCTTCTTGTCCAGAGCAGTGAAATCTGCAGCCTGGTTGGGCCACCAGAGCAGCCCCTTATGGGTGACAGACCAATGTCCTGGTCCCTGCCACAGTGGGTACTGTTCAACCAGTTCTTCAGAGAGAATTACTCCACAAAAAGCAATGGAAACATCTTCCCCTTCCCTGACCAGCTCCTCCACTGCCTGGTTTGATGCAGAATCTGTGTTTTGCCCATTCTGCCCTTAATACCCTTAATCTCTGGGCTGTGTCTATTCTAGATTCATAGAAGGAGATTAAATGTCATAAAAGTATTGTGATGGAAAAATTTCTGACAGGTTAACTCTTTTCCCATTAAAGCCAGAGGCAGGAATTTGCGGTTTTGTTTTTCATGAATGCCGATACATGACTTAAAAACACCAAAAGTTTTTATCAAGTGTTTGGACCAACAAGATCCATCTTAATGGCTGCACAAGCACAGAGGAAACAGGCTGTGACTGAGTATAGCAAATTTCTTTAGTGAGTCAAAGGAAGATTCCTGCATCCTTTATCCAGTGTTGGGATACAGACAAATAATTTTAACTTCAAATATCTGAGTGCATAAAATAATTTGAGGAAATGTAGACCTGCTTCTTGAACCTCAAGGCAACATTTTTGTACCTTGTGCAATGAGCCTAAATGCTGATGTTTTAAGTTTCATCACCTATGTACTCATATTAGACTGCTGCCCACCTAGATACAGATGGAAGAGACAAATTCTCAAGGGAAGAGACAATTTCTCCATGAAACCTAATGCTCATATTGCCCAATTCCTCGTAATGAGTAACATATTTGGGAAGAGACTCCAAAAACTGTTTTTTGGGCTCACTTTAACCAACAAAACATTTTGGAATGGGCCTACTAGAGCACAGCAATATCACAGGTACTAAATACAAGTCTCTCCCAGTTTGTCCCTAGACACCAATGCCAATGGCTTCTCAAGAATCCGCCCCTTGTGCCTCTCTTACTGAACTAAGAGCAACTGAAACATTTCCAAGTGTTTGGGAAGGGTGCAGGGTGAGGCAATGCCATGGAAGGGTACTGGAGTGAGGCAATGCTACAGCTATCTGGAATTTTAGCTTCCCCTCTCACACCAAGGACTGATTAGCAAGTATTTTCCCTCAGCTTCTTTTTATAGTTTACACTAGAAATTGTCAGCCTTGGGTTTATGCTCTGTTATGCTGAATGATGGGGAGAAGGAAGGGTTTGCCAAAGGAAAAGGGCAGTAAAAGCAAGGAAAATGAGCTAGATACTTCCAGCTACAGTAAAAGCATCTCAGCTTTAGTGTCATCCTCTTGTGAGGTTTTACATGCTGCTTTAAATGATGATACATTAGCCTTGGGAGAAAATAGTAAAAAGCATTCATGTACGACACAGAATAGCTCAGACAGCTGAAGAATAAAATATGGAGCCTTTATTCTTTACAACCCGAGCCCTCCTTTACTAAATATAAACATTGACTGCATTAAAATGTATAAACTTAAGTACAAATTTTCCAGAGGATTTTTTCCCATTGTGAAGTATTTTATACCCACAATAATAACAGTGTAATGGCTGAAGCAAAGATGAGGTGGCAGTGCTCATTGTGTGAAAGATGAGTAATAAAATCATCAGCGTACAAATGATTTTTTAATTAGGTTTTAATCTGTGTATTTAGAGAAGTTATTTCTGTGTGAATTCCACACTGATAATTTTTATCTCGGTGCCACAGCTGCAGTCACTAATGACTGGTGGCATGGACATCCTTGAAGGAAAGAGTGAAGAAGATTGTGTGTGGAGTAAAATTCAGAAGGTAAAAACCTGCAGCAAAGGGCACAAGAGTGTATCATTCCTTGGGGAGTAACTTCCATCTCAGTCATACCTGTTTGAAAGGTAGAAAGAAAGTTGGTGCCATTTGAAACTTGACCGCAGGCCTTGAACTTTGTTAGTGCTCAGGCACTAACCACAAATACATGTTTATTATTTGATTTAGCTCTTATGTTGAACTTTTTCCATGTTAACAGTCTCATGGGGTTGTTTAACACATTAAAAAAAAAAAAAGGAAAAAGGAAAAAACCCAACCTGACTAGCTCCTTTTTTGCTGATAATTAGAATTCTCTTCCATCTTTGTCATTTGCCGTACTGTGCTAATTGGATGTTGGGGGGAAAATTGTTAGGGAATAAAATTCAGCCCAACAAATTAGGTCTCTTAGTGGAGCTCAAATGAGGCTTTGGTGATGTGAGAGGTAAAAGACATGTAAATGCCTTTCTGGAGTCTCTGCACAGCAACCGGTCAATTTAATTCTGAAAGGATTTGTGAAATGCAGGGAGTCTCGTGTTGGTTCTCTGTACAAATGAATCTGACCTGACAGAATGAATAATAGGTCAGGCTGGGTTGTAATAGGAGTATCTTATATTTTTACAAAGTCTTTCAAAGCAGAGCAAATCACAGCTCTGGGCATTCACCACCATCGACATTCAGCCACTCGTGAGGAAAAGGACGTGAGCAACGCGTTACCGGGAAGGGAAAATGTTATTAATGGTTCTTACAGCTCCATCAGATCCCAGAGGGATGCACACCCACTCTAAATTGTGGATACAAAGGGAGGATGGGGAATAGAGGGTTTGAATTTCTGCACTGGCAGGACTTAAAATTGTCCTTCTTTGGGATTTGGGGTTTACAGACAGATTTCGGGTAAGGTACCAAAAACCTCAAACCCTGCCTGCAATGAGTCAGTGTACCCAGAGTAAGCAAATAAGGTACTGATGTCTGAAAGAAACCACAGGGGTGGAGGGTTGAGGTATTTCAAGGTAATTATATTTGGTATATCCCTAAGTTATTTGAATTAAAATTTCAGAAAGTATCTATCTCTTCTGAGAGAAAGTCTGAGTAGGTGTGTACTGCCTCAGTTAGCTGTCAGATCAGTGGCTTTTAATAAAGTTTTCCAAGAACAGAATGTTTTCAGAAAGTAATCAAATCCTAAATGCCCCAAATTATAGATAGACTGGCTCTCATCTCTTTCAAATGCTCATAAGGCAAAACAAAGGATAAATATTCCTACCTTTTTGACATTGCACCGGGATAGTCTTTAAAACTCTCACACCTGCCTACAGATCAGAGGATAATCTTTTGCAATACAAATTCTATATATGATATTAATTATATATATTCATACAATTACATACATTTTTCCTGCCATATGTAATAAACATTAATAACTAGATTAATGCAAATGATATATCTACAAATAGCCTGTTCCCTGTACTTCTCTAGCTCTTAGCCTTCCCATTTTCAGAGAGTAGACTTAAATATCAAAGAAGGTTTTTCAAAGTTTTTCCAAAAGTCAGGATTTTAATCCACTGTCAGGTGTTTGAATAACCAATCCAATTTTAACAACTCTGAATGATCACAGGTCAGAAGCTGTTGAGAATGGATTGCAGTTGTGTCCAAGGACACAGATATTTATTAATGTTTATTAATAGATATTTATTAATAAATCCTTAAAATTTTGTTTATTCCCACTTATTTCGAAGGAAGTGGCCAATATTTCATCGCACATTCAGTTTTAAAAAGTATTTTCTTCTGTGTATTTGTCTGTAGGTACCTATGTCCTTTATATTTCTCTGAATACTTTTACTTTCAGTATAATTTTAACAGAAATCAAAGTAGCATTTAAAAACCAACTGGTATGTCATATTATGCCACATGAATCTGTGCATAATTCAATATTTGGGATCAAAATTTGCTCAATCCATTAAAATCTGCTCTCTGCTATTGTAAAATTTGGTGCTTCAGAATTCGTTTGGGTTCTGAACATACGTTTGCATTTCATTTTTGACAACTCAGATAACTATTTGATTTGAGGAACCTCATTCCAAACAGAAGTCACCGTTTGCTTCGTAATACAAAAATATTTTTCAGTATTATATCAGAACAAAGAAATTAAAAGCATCATCAACTTTACTTTTTCCAAAAATGCATTTCAGCATATTCCGCATGTTCTTAGGAAAAATTTTGGTTTAAATAGAGGAGAGAGGAGAACACTCTGGGAGCTTGGGGAAGAGGGGTTGTTGGATTTTTTGGTGGTTTGTGGTTGTTTTCTAAATAAGCTCTAATTAAGAATATTACACTAGGTTAAAGATCTCTAACACATTGCTAAGGAGGAGAATTAAATGTGATGATTAAAAATTGATGAGGTGTGGATTAACACATCACTTGTGCAGGAACCATTTCCAAAAGTTCAGTATTTCTCAGTTCACTCATCACATGACACTGATTGTAGGACAAAGGACCTTCACACACATCTAGTTATAAGGCAATTATTTGTATTTTTGCTATTGATTTAATTTAGTTGGAAAGTGAAAAAGAACATAAAGGAATTTCTACAAACAGCTATAAATGCAGAACTCTGGAAAGCTGACAGCTATGCTCCCACCACTGAAGTTTGGCTTTTGCAATAGAAACAGCTGTTGCACCTAATGAAAGCACTCAACATTTTTCTCTAATGCAGCAGAGTTATAGCAGTGCCTATTTTCCAAATGGTTAAAGGGTCTGTCAGAACTGCCGTTACAAACCACTGTTTTCAGAGTTTTATATTCCAGAGTCAGCCATAAAAAATTCATTCAGGCTGAAATCTGACATCAAAGGGCACAAAGGCTGAGACCCAAACACTTTTCCTGTTGTCTCATTGGAGGGTTTATCAAATTAGTTTGAAATTAATTTTGACAATTTTGAATTTGCAGGATTGACAAAATGTGTAGATTCAAGTGTTTTGGGTACACTGCCTCTTGTTCAATTCACTGACAGGTTTATGTTTTTAAGCCAACTAATTTATCAAGTGGGCTAATTATTTTTGGAAGCTTAAACACAAAGATATGAAATATTATCTCATAATTAGCTGGAGAAAAGAGAACATCACTGCACAGAAGATGCCTTTCTTGGGCTATGACTGCAGCCACAAGGAGAGCTGACCCAGGAAAGCTTAGATTACCTTGGGAGATTAAGAAACATCCTCCTACAAAGCCTTTACCCATGCACTAGATATCCCTGAAGAATGCCTGAGAGGCAGGAAAAATAGGTTGGGTCAGTCTCCCAAAATCCCTGTTCTTCAGGATTTTACCAGCAGTTGTGCTTGCAGTCCACTGGATAAAATTTAAGCTTCATATTGGAAATCTGGGGAAACAAACACCCTCAGACCTTTCCAGCAATTAACAGAGGGACTGATACTCAGGCTACTTCAGGACTACGGATCTTCCTAAAAAAATTTTACCGCCATCCCTCTTTTTATAGTTGTCAGAAATTCCCAAACTGAACTTGCTGGTGGCCAGACCAGTGGGCTTACTGAGGGTTTGAGGTACCATATCAGGGCTTGGGAAATATTTTTTTTTAGTTACTGCCTCTGTCCAAATTGTGTTAGAGGTTGAGTCTAGAAGGTACATAAATATCACACCATCAGCATTGCATGAGAATGGACTTCTCTAAAACTCCTCTTATGTGTAGTATCTAAAGTAGCCAACAGGAAATGTTAAGGGAAAGAGAATCAAACCCACTCTTCCACGGGGACTGTAACTCTTCACCAGTCACAGAGGTAGAAATGTGGTTTTGCTTACTGGATTTTAAAGTGTAAATTCTCCTCTTAATAAACTCAAACGTAATTTGAATTACTTTAACGAGTCTGATTCAGCCCAGTGGTTTAAGCAATGATCTCTGATGCACAAGGCTCAGCAGCAATGAACAGGAAACTTCCAAGAGATACTGGGGGGAACTGGTATGATAATTCAGCTCAGTCCCACAAATATCAGTCCAGGCACTGAGTCTTAAGCAGGTGAGGACACTGTCCTAGTAGCCTGATCTGGGTGTTATTGATGAGCTTCTTTGCTGACAGTTACACATAAAGTAGGTGACATCAGTGCCGGGACTAGGGAAAAGATCAGCCCTGAGCAAGTCAAGGAATCAGGTCTCTGTATGAACATTGCAGGACTTTGTACACTTTCCTCTACAGAGCCGTTGCTTCTCTGCAAACTTGTAAGACAGAAAAATATAGAAATAAAAGATGTTACTTTCCTATCTCATAACAACAAATTAATTAATAAATCCTCACAATATTGTTACAGTGAGAGGCATTTCATTAAATAAATAGATACTTTAGAGTCTATCAACCAGAAACTTTTGACATCCAAAGAGGGAAGAGCTGTATAAGTGCAAGTGCCACGGTGGCTCTGCTTCCCCTACAAAGATAATAATGCAGCTCTACTTCTCTCCTCCATTTAGCCCCCAGGCTTTCATAGCAGTTTCACAGGATCCTCTTAACATCATTTGAACAGCCAAAGGAGAGACAGGAGTTGGCAAATAAACACTTTCCTGCACTTCCACATGTGAGACACTTCATAAAACCTTCACAACTGAGTTTACCTCAAGGGCATCACATACTTTGCAATTTAGATAAGTTATTATGCCCATCGTTTGCTGAGCTCAGTGGAATGCCTGTTTCATAAATCTGAAAGCAGAGCAAACATGGATGAGTGAATAAAAGAACAGATGTAACTTACATAAGGATAAGTATATAACAAAAGCTGCACTAATATATGTGAATATGAAATGAGGTAAAATTAGCCTAACATATTATATAATGTTTTAACCAGGCACGTAGATTTTCAGCATTTGACCTCTGGTTACTATACCTCTGCCTTCTGCAGCAGCAGGGGAACACTATCTGATAAACTGTGCTCTTCCACTCACATTATCTCACTCACATTATCTCTTAATTGAAAGTCGAACCATGGAAAAAGGCCACGGATTTTCTGGGCTTTCGGTCAGCCAGAGGAGCAAGGACGGAGATTCATGGTGTGTTGATGGAAAGTGGACGTGTTGCTGAATAGTTTGTGCTGGCTACTAGGACAGTTATTTGATGGATATGACTTCGTAACATCTTATAGAGTCATCCAAGCCCACGCCACAGCCACTGAGTTCTGTGCTTGTTCTCAGAACATGCAGGCTTCAAAAGTCATGTTTTATTGCACTTTCTTGGCTCAGACTTGGCTACTCCTAAACTATAGAAGGAAACTGGTTCCTGGTTTGTTCTCCTCTTGGGGCCTTGATGCAGCCAAGTGTTTCGTGAACGTATGGGCCTGTTGTGAAAAGGGAAAGCAAAGGATGGGAAAGGGTAGGAAAGGCCTTTTCTGAAACAGGAGTGGAAGTCCAATATGCAATGTCTAATGTGTAATGAAGTCAGAAAAGTGCAAATGCAAAAGCAAAACAATGTTAGTGGCACTGATTCAGGTAGACAGAGTGAAGGAAACCAAAGAGCAGAACAACCAGGTAGAAATGTAAAAAATTTTATTAGACTTAACCACAGATTGTCTTCACGTTAAGATTACAGAAAACATATTGAGACATTCTGGAGGAATAAGCAACAGCCTCAAGAGGAATAAGAAGTAACTGTGGCTTAGGTTCTAAGCTGGCACCAAGTGAAGTTTTTAGATCAGGCAGAGGGAATAGGGAGGGTGTGTGAACAGAAAATGAGATCTGCCCCATTGAATCTCAGGTGATACAAAAGAATTATAGACAACTAAAGAGCCCCATTAATACATTCCACCCCCCTGTAGGGACAATAAAAGCACAACAGCACTCACAGAGTTCTTTGTGTAAGACAGAGGTGACAGTGGGATTTCAGCAGTTATCAATACTCCTGGTCTCTAAAATCAATTTCCACCCCTGTGAGTCTCTGGTTCTTTGTGCCTTCTATACAAGAGAAGAAAAGGGACCTCAGCAAGATGCCTACATGGCCCTTGGCCACACTGGAAGAAGCAATTGAATCCTACCCATTTCTCACTCTCCAGTCACCAGTATCTAATATAAAGCTGGTTAGTGATCACACACTAAAGATAGATCAGCATTGCAATACAAAAACAGAGGCTGTGGCTACTAAGAAGCAGTGAACTTTTGACAATACAAGGTTTTATTCAAGCCTGAAGGAGACATAGAAAATTTTAAGTTTGCTGCTTCACATCAGAAGGAAATTTCTGTACATAAAAACATGGTTTTATTCCAGCTAAATCAGTCAGTCTAATAACACATATCATTATATCCATGATGCTTAGGCCATGACAGCTCCAGCAAAACACTGGTAATGGTATCAGGAAGGAGTTTTGTGCTGAGAAAGGCTTTGGTCTCTTCCACCAAGCTATAGGTATGATAAGTCACTGGAATAACTTTAAATAGCAGCAAATCTGGCAACTGAGCAGTAAATGTCCCAAAATTGGAATAATGTAGGTGGTTGTAGCTGCCTGGCAGTTAAATCACAGGCAATTCTGGGCATTAACAGTCCCCACGTGAGGATTTAGGTAAACATTTCCCCAGCCCCTGCTAATCGTGCCCTCAGTTATAAACGGGCAGTCTGCCCACCTGCTGCCCTCTGCCACAGAAGGTCTCCAGCCCCGTAAATGCTTGCTACCAGGAATTGTTACTGCTGTAAAAAATAGTGTGAGTCAACAAGGTTGCTCATAGTAAACACTGTGCTGGACAGGGATTTCAGGAGAGCTTAGGAAGTACCAAAAGGACCATCTGAGTTGTAAGGTAGTTATTAAGTGTAATTCATTACCGGCATCGATGTTATTTTCGTTCTGTTCCTCGTCCACAAAGACTCTTTCCACCATCTGCTTTAAGCACTGGGGCTTTGTTACTGTGCTGAGGACCTACAGGCAAACTCTGATTTTTCGTGTTTCACTGAACTCATCCCTTAACAGCGGAAATGTGCACCGGAGCTGTCAGAATTCTCTCTTTAAAGAAAGGCAGTGCATACAAATGAGGCACGTGAAAATACAGAATCAGAGTGTGAGGGAAAGATTTATCTCTGCATGGCATCTGAACTATGAACACTTCCAGTGGAAGGATCAAGGCAAGAGTTGTGTGGTCAAAAAAACACAGGGAAGTGGCTTTGCCCTGTCCATGGCAGCTCAGATCATGTGTTTCTGTGCAAAACTACTTCCTTCCAAAAGCAACCATAGCAGTCCAAATGTGCTTCACTTAACACACAAACAGTAAAAGCATAATTTTTTCACCCAATTCTGAGCAACCTTTGCTCTAACTTCAATGGATCAGGGTTTAATTTTTATTAAAATCAGAGTAGCTTTTCTCAAGCTTTTCCTCCACCCTCTATATAGGCACCCCTACTTACTCATAGACCCTTCAAGTGCTGTTCCTTCGGTTATATTCACTCCAAGGAGCACTTTAGCAAGTAGCTCTAGGAGACAAAGGAAAACACTGAGAGGTACTTTCTGTTTAAAAGCAGCTTATTTTTCTTCTATTACTTATAGCTCGCAAGTAATAAAAATAGAGTCTGTATGCCAGAAGATCCTTCTTGCCATTACCTATTATTTATAGCTCCTGCATACATTTTCAAAAGCACCTGTTTCTTCTCTGAGCGTGACTCCCCTGATTTGTATTGGGATTTAGGAAGTTTGGATGTTTAGGCATTACAGAGAATGCACACAGGCACCCATGCGAGACACACTTTTATGATTTTAGAGAGTCTGCTTGCTGCTCATCCAACTAAATTTTTTTCTAAACAACATTATTTTCCCGGAGGAGTTTGTCCTTGGGGAGATTCTGGCTTTTTTTCTCATTTTATTCTAAACTCTTTAGCAGGTACTGTAACTGATATTTTGCATTTGCATTCAAAGTCACGTCGATCTTTCAAAAGATGTCTGTGCTTTCAACTTAGTTTGTGATGAGGACAGCTCCCCTACTTCTGGGTAAGCAGTAAAGTTTCCTTTGGACAGTGAGTAAGTCAGTGAACACAGACATCTGTTCCTTGGAACAGCCCCTTGCAGCAAAGGTTGACAAGTTCCGTGACATCTGTGGCCCATCAGGACTTGGATAAAACCACGCTGAATGATGGATAGTCTCACAGTGCTCCCTCATCACAGTCAGTACATATCACTGAATTAGGAACCATATGTGGGATGTCTTATCCCGATGAGAGCAGAAATATACTTGAAGTATTTCAGGGCACAACCAGATGCATCCAGGCAAGTTCACAAGTGGCTGACAGGGCATTACTAGAAATGCAGTACGTTTTTCAGAAAAGGAGAATTGAACTCCCCACAAAGCCCTGTTTCGAAGACAAGGTTGGTCCAGATGACCTCCAGAGGCCCTTTTACACTGAAATCTTGCAGCGATTGTAATTCAGCTGCAGCCAGCAAGTGCTGCTTACACATCCCTCCGTGCCATGAGCGAATCAATCAGGATGGCATCCAGAGAGCAGGGCTCAGCACTCACAGCAGCCAGTGGCTCCCCTTTATCCATCACTGGACAGCATGTACAAAAGGGCAGGATTAGAAATATTTTTATATGCTCCAAACAAGGCCCGTGTGTTCCCTATCTTTGTGTGGAGCTACAGAATGTCATTTTCAAGAACTCCTGTAGGTTCAAATCAAACCCTAAGCCAAAGGGACATCATATATTGTCTCGTCTGATAAGACCCTCTGCAGTCATCCCTCCAGCTAATCCTGTTCAGTGTCTGTTACCCAAAAATCTCAGTGTTTTCATTGCAGGCATAAACTGAATTAGACATGTAACAAAACCAAAAGTATTTACAGATTCCACCCAACCTTAGAGAACAGTGTAAAACCATTTCAGTTAAGAAAGAGCTGATCACCTCAGTATTTGCACAGGCCACAGATCATTTCCTTCTTCCAACAAACTCAGAAGTAAAATTCAGAGCAGAATAATTGACTTACAGTCCATCCAACTACTGCAGGTGCAGTAATTATGCTTTTCACCTTCTCACTCCACGTGGAATAGAAATGCCTTTATTTGTGGCACTGAGAAAAGGCAGGCACAACCTCACTCGTTCAGCTGATTTTCCCCAAGAATAAAAGAGCAACAGTACTTTTGAGATATGACTTGTCAGTGCTGCAGGTCTGCTCTGGTGTCTCAGCAACACAGCAAAGGCTGTGCCATCATGACCAGGAGCTTCTTGGTCCAAGGGCACACAAAGGCCTTGTCCTTCCCATGCATTTCTCTGGCTTAAAAAATAGTGTCATTTCCTTTGTGTGGGTCAAACAAGTTGGCTTTTATTGTCCTGTTTCATGTTTTCATTCAGCCACCAGCCTAGAGATCTCTCTCTGCCCTAACTTAATACCTGTAAGCCTTAGGTACACAGACCCAGAGTAACCCACTGGCTTCACTCCCAGACAACTCATGGGTATAAAGCTGAAGGCAGACAGTTGAAAACACCAGCACTACATATGTGAGCTTTCGCAGAAGCCTGGGTGTTTTCTCAGCGTTAATTCCCTTGCTCTTTGTTCTGCCCCTCCCCAAAACAGCAATTCCCACCACTGATATCTTCCACAACATTATCAGTGCAAGAATTTGAAGCACAAAGAATTTTGAGGCAACGTCAAATAAATACAATGTTAACATATAAAGCACAAAATAAACTCCAGTGAGTACCTAGCTCATTTTCAGATTTCTGTCCCCAGAACCCTACATTTCTCAGCTTGATCCCAAAGTACCTACAGGTAGCACACAGCTGTGCTGTGGACTGAACCTGTAAGTAGCATTGAAGGCATCTTTTGTTTCTGTTTCTTCCCTCTTTTCATTTGATCTTCATTCTATTCATTCCCTTTTCCTGCTCCCTCCAGCTAATCTGATCACAGGGGCCAGACTAAAGACACAGAGAAAAATCCAGTAAGAGAAATAGGGTCAGGAGCAGTCTGAAATCAGGAACTAATGAGAAAGAAACAGGAGGAACTTGACTAGATTGAGCAGTCATGCACCAAGGAGCCTCTAGGTGGACCAGGGCTGCAGACATTGATCCAAAGTAGAAATGCTGTGAGTAACTTCTGGGAGAGGGCAGAATATATTCAGAATATCTTGAAAGTAAGATGTCATAGCAGCAGAGGTTTAAAAACAGTTTAAAGACCAGTTTGTCTTCCCAAGTTCTCAGGTCACCAGGCACTTGAGAAAGAAGACCATGAAGACACTGTACACCTGTGCAGATGGGAGCAGTGTGGTTTTGTTCACTCAGGGCACTATTTAAGAGCCTTCACTCCAAGGATGTCAGCCAGCAAGTTCAGCTACAGAGAGCTGAGCACAGTCCCTGCAGATGGGATGTGATGCTGCTGCCCAGCTCTCAAGCACAGACTGTGACACACATGGATACTGTATGGATCAGGGGATTATAGGTGAGGAAAATAATCCAAATACAAATAGTGTAAAGGACTGACCTGATGCTGTTGATCTCTGTGGGGGCTGGGATTGGGCCCAAAACGAGCCTCATGTGAATCATCAGCAACACCAGTAGTAAATGCTCTGCTGTGAACCAAGCCCTGCAGAGCTCTTCACCTGGGCTTCAGTGCTGCTTTAGCCCATATGGTAGGTGCAGGATTCAGCTATATATCCCTTGGATTCTGTCTCAGCACCAACCTGTAGCCAGTTATTGCTCTGCTTGGGAATAAGTCACAAATCTTTTCCAAAATCCATTTTCCTACAGCAGCTGTTGTTCTGACACTAATCACGTTTGGGCTGGCTACAAACTATGTCCTTCTACCTACTCCCATCCACGTGGATTCTTACTTAAACAGTTACTGGGAGGAAGAGAAAAAAAATATTAAAAAGAAAAGAAAAAAGTGAAGCTATTGATTCAAGAAATTTGCATTTCCCAATGAGAGCCCCGAAGGTGCCTCGCCGCAGCCAGGCAGCAGAGGAGCGGGCACAGGCAGGTTTTAAATCAAGGCAAAAAGGCAGAACATAATGCTTCCAATTTACTTTCTTAAAATGAAATGTGCAAGCTAAAAAGCCATGAATTAGCACTACTGAACGCTGCAGCCACAGAAAAGAGATTTTTAAGTCGTTCCCCACCCCCCCTCCCTCCTTTATCTTGTCAAGAGACTGTATTTTCATTGTGCTCGCACGGTAATTTAAATCATGCTCGGGCTCAGCGTGTACCGTGTAATCGTGAGTCGGCAAGGGTTTGAATGCCATCACTGCTGTGCAAATAACATCATCAGCTCATCAGCTGTGTCAGTAACATTGCAATTATGTAAGTGACTATTATTTCCACCCCTGATATGCCATATTAGAACTTATTTTGGGGGCTGGAGCTGACAGGTGTTCTATCAATATGAAATGCATACAACAGCAGACGAGCTACGGTTCCAGGTAGGAACATCATTCCACTGGGACCTTCTGGTGGCATCACCAGCAGTGGCAGCACTGCTGGATGGTCCTAAAGGAGCTCCTGTAAAACCTATTGCTGGGAGTCCCCTTTGCCCTCACCCCACACTCTACCCATCATCCAGGACCCATTTGCCTTCCTCTTACCATTCTTTGCGCTCACCCAAACGGAAGCACTACCCCCAAAATAGAAACATTTACTTTTAACTGCAGAAGAAAGTTCGGTAGACATTTTATTTTGGTCTGTTGCAGAAGAGTCTTGTGGGCTTAGTGCTTGTTTTTAATATGACTAAGCCCCTGGACTGGAGCTTGACTAAGTGATTAGTCTTTCTGAGGCTTCCCGTGTGCTTTTGGCCAGATCAATGATTTCCTAAGCTTTTATTTTCAACTTCTTAAAAATGAGGCTGGCATAATGATTCTTTTCTCTAATCCTCCCCATGTTTGTATGGTGAGCACATCACAGTAGAGCCAGCCTGTGAAGCTCCTCAGAGAGCCCCAACCTCCCTGTGCTCCTCTTGCAAGGATCTGCTGGCAACAAAGGAGCACGAGCCCATGTGCAAGTGCCCATCAAGGTTCACCAGCGCAGCAGAAGCTCTTTTCTGTCGCATCATGCCTGGTGCTAAGCACAGCTGATCCCCTGAAAATGAGTCACCTGCAAGATCCTTGGAGGAGGCAGAGCTCGTCTCTGGCAGCTCCTCTCCCAGACCCATTCCTTCTGCCCTCAGCAGCCCAGAGGGGAGGATGGAATTGTCCATAAATGTTTCTGCTTGCCTTGATTTCTTTCTCTCTCACACACACAGACAATCCCTCACCAACACAAAGCATGGCCAGAGCACACAGCACAGGTCCAGGTTCAGGGCTGAGAGGCTACTTTGGTAGCAGCTGAATACGTGAATAACTACAATAGGAAGCCACGCTCGGATTAATTCCCAGTCAGCTGCTCTGTGTTGTGCCTAAGGAAGCAACATTCCACTGAATGTGTGTCAGAATGATAGATTTGGACTTTTTTTTTTTTTTTTAAGATTATTCCAGCTTAAAATGCAATTGGAAGATGGATTCTTTAGATCCTCACATTATATAGGGTCTGGGTCTAGAGTATAACTCAGTGTGAAGGGAGATGATTCTCATCTTCACCTCACAGAGACACTGTGTATTGTGAAAGCTGACAAGAGAATGAATAAAGGTAAGGAACGAGGAGAGAGAGCCATAAAATTATGAATGCCTGGTATTTACAGAATACCTGTACACAGTACTATTCATCTATATTTTTGGTTGTTCTTAAATCACCCCTGCAAGGAAGATGTGTCTATTTGAAAATGCTCTTTATTAGGATAATTATGTTTTTATTTTGGGGGGACACTGAGGTCATCCATTCCTTTACTCTATTCTCTAGTGTATTATATTCATGGGAAAACATATTTATTCAAAACTTCATTTTAATTTAATAGAAAAATGGTTCTTGCCACAGCGATGTGGAATACTCATTTTTCTCCATGTGTTGATTTTTGGCATATAAATGCCAGAAGCCTCTGTTCTCTTTCCTTATCAAGAAAAACTTGCCTGAGATTAATTTCCTCATCATCCCTTCCTTGTAAAGCGGCTGTTTTTCAATGCCATTTAAAGGCATAGTTCTGATAAATCCCTGGTTTCAATGTACAGATTTCAATGAAAGAGTCTCTTCCACAGCAGTAAAGTCATTGAATCCAAACAGAAAGGGGGGAGAAAAAAATTATGAACTTGGGTACTGCTACTTCAGCCAATTGTGTGAGAGGTGCCCTTGTGTTTTTCCTTCTAATGACAATTAGTTTTGAAATAAACTAATTGCAAAAGCTTTTAAAATTTTTATAGAGGGGAAGGGACACACTTCTGACACCATTTCTTTGTAATTGCATATTGGACTAATTGAAGACTACTTACACACAGCAGAAGATAATTTCTTAAGAAAAAAAGAAAGATGAGAATAGCTGGGATGGAAAACATGAATTTGACTCCAACCTGTACATTTCTGACCCTGACAGTTTGACCATAGAGCCAAAAAGATTTATAGATTTTATAGGTATTTGATAGATAGGTCAACAAAAGTCACCTTTCTACTTAATGCTCCTTTGCCTCTCTATAGGTTATCTTTAGCAAGACTTCATTTAGCAAGACTTCATCATGTACTTCATTAGTCTGAACTGTCTGGAGAAGATTTCTGTGAAAGGCTTATTTTAAATTGAATTAACTTTAAGTTATATTAGTTAAATAAAATTGTATTAATTTAAATTTAATTTGTATTGGTTTGTATTAAATTTAATTGTATTAACTTGTATTACATGTTAAACTGTAAGTAACACCCAGCCAAAAATTTTCTGCTCTGAGAGTATTCTGCACCCAAACCATAAGTTCCTGCTGGCTTGATTATCACCCAAGCAGCACTGAAAACAGGGATCCCTCAATCCTCAGCTAAGAAGGATTTAGAGTCACATTTCCCTCTTTCCAAGTTAGTACCTTTCACTACTGATGTTGGTCCCATCTGTAGGTGAAAACCAGCATCCTGGACCTTATGGCTGCAGCAAGTGCAAGAAACACAGCACTGAAAAGAGAAAGAAAAAAGGAGCCCCGTTCTTGCTCCGTGGTTAAGAATGAAAAGTTCTTCACTCTCCTCTGTGCCTTAAGGATGATTTTTCCCCATTAGAGGGTAATTGGTTTTTTCCCCCACTGCACAAACACCCCAGGGAAGAGAAGAGCTGCACCTGCCTCCCCCAGTGCCGATCTCCGGGTCAGGGACCGGCCCCACATCTCTCCCTCCAACAGCAGCGTCTGTCCCGCGGGCACATCTTACATCACTCTGGTCTGCAAGGGTGGGCAAGTTCCCAGAGCCCTCAGAACTGTCAGCAGGGAGCAAAGAGCACGCTTAGATTTCTCCAGAGCTCCCCCGAGCAGGTGATGCTTGCCCAGCACCCCCAGCTGATGTGCACAGGCTCTGCTAGGGCTGGCAGTGCCTTTTGGTGCACCATGTTTACTTTGTAAGAGAATAACCTCACCCCCATGAAACCAGCAGTGCTTTTTCTTATTCAAGGGTGATTTAAAAACAAAAGGATAGAAAAAAAAAAGGAAAAATCCAGCCCCTAGCCCTAAGATTTAATTAAAAATCCAAGACCTCAAAGGTATTTAGCCACTTAATTCCCATTATCTGTTTATCACAGAGAGGAGTCTAAATCCTACAGATTTTTAGCTACTAGAGACTGTCTTCCTAGGCTCTCATAAAAGAGTTCTGAAAAATAAGGAAGAGCTGGCAAAAGCTTTGATGGGCCTTTGTTCATTGTTAACAGAATAAAGAAATCTTTTTGAGAAAATCTGAGCTCCTTAAAGATGTAGGACAGAGAAACGAAGAGTTATTGCCCTTTGGAGACAGCATTATTTTGCCATGAAGTTAGTTTTGTCAGATGAAGTTTTATGACACATAGTGGCAATCATCCATCTTTGATGAGCAGACATGCACTAAATCAGAAAGACTGCTCTCCACGGATCATCGAGTCACAGCACACAGCTTGGTAAATCATGAGGCTCTTAAATAAATACTCCTAATTTTTTGCAAGCTGGCCTACAATTCCGCAATATTTAATGAAAATCGGGTATTTTTACCTAGAATGATGAAAAAGAATAAAGTGCACAGAAAACAGGTGATCTTTGGGAACAGCAAAGGAGCACTGCCAGGGAAAAACAGTTGTCTTTGCAACGTGAACAAGTTGATCCGAGCGCACTGAGGGAGATGTACCAGTCTCATCGTGGAGCTTTGTGAGAGACCCAGATCCGAGGCAAGATGTGATATTTCACTTCTCAGATATCAAGTAGGGTGGAAAACCTGTCTTACACTGCAGATCAATACATCACTTAGAGAGAGGGAGAGGGAGAGGGAGGCCATAGCCCAAATCAATCTGTAAGGTGTCGGAAACATCTAGGCCAACACTAGGCTACAGTGCCCTTTAGCCCCCTGAGAGCCACAGGCTAAAGCAGTTGTCAGGAGATGAAGTCAGCCAGGAAACAACACAAAGCAAACATGAAAGGAGCCTCTGTCATGGAGAAGGACATTGCTGTTTTCCAAAAATACACATCCGTAATGCATAGATTCCCAGGCACAAACGTGCACGGTATTTTACTCAGGACTCTTCAAATTGTAAAAGAAAAAAAAAAATTGGAAATTATTTACTCCATGCATATACTACACTTTGGCTGGACAACGAGGAAGAAGTTGGGGAGGAGAAGATAAATTTGCTTTTTAAAAGAAATTGCAGACTGTGTCATAATGATCCTCTGGCCTCTTAGCTGGCAATTTCTATAGGGTAAAGACATATACCATAGCTTCTCTCATTCAGAAAATATTATTACAGGCTGGACTTCATTCCTCATCCTCCTTTTTGTTAAGGGCACATTAAAAACAGTCTGACCCATGGTTGCTCTGGATATTTTAGTCCCACACACAAGGACACTTCTGAGACCACTCCCCAGGACTTACACTTTCAGGTCACTTCACTTTCAAAGACTAGCTCCCAAATGAATAATGGGGGGTTGTTTCCCTCCATCATAGAAATTTTTTTGTCACAAAAATGATTTATCTGTTGACAGCCAGGTTCACTGCCCCCAGGCAACTGATGGCAGTTGAAACCACTCAATGAACAGCACAGAACACTATTACCAATTTAAAGAAGGGGAAGGAAAAAAATAAAGTATAAATACTCCTCTCCTCTAGGACTGCCTTGTAGCTCCTCCCTGGAAGAGACACAAGCAGATTCAACTCTTCCAGGTGTATGTAGGTAGATGTTTACTCTTGGGTTACAACACTAATTACTATTCAGATAAGGCAGGCCAGGCAGTGGTTGGTCTTAAAACATTTTTTGCTATTTGTGAAGCCTCTTCTGGCAAAAACACTTGAAAATGTAAGGTTGTGGTTCAAGGTGATGGAGAACGAGTCTACACCTAAAGTATTGAATTAAACATGTCCCCAGAGGAAGAAGACAAGGTGAACTCATGACATCCAGTGGTAGGGACTAATGAGAACATGCATTAGTGTGATTCACTGTCAGGGATTAGAGCAGTTGTCTATTTGTGGTTGATATCCCTGTGTAGTCAATGAGAGGGACAGTACTCAAATAATTGGGAGCAACTCAGTCACTCGCCTGCTCTGCAAGTATCTCCCTCTACTTCTGTTTGACATCCAAGGTGAAGGCAAAAAGAACAGTTACATCAAGTTTTCCTTCAAATTTGACTGTACAAATTGCAAACTCCTGAGAACAAGGACTGTCTAATAGTCCAATCACAGTGGCCTCTTGGGAATTAGTGTATTAATGCTTTTAAACAAAATGCCACAGAACCACAGAATGCATAGAATGTTAAGGGGTTGGAATGGACCTTAAAGATCACCTAGTACCAACCCCCCTGCTGTGTGCAGGGACACCTCCCACTAGACCAGGTTCCTCAAGGCCTTATCCAACCTGGCCTTGAACACTGCCAGGTTTGGACCGTCCACAAACTCCCTGGGCAACCCGTTCCAGTGTCTAACCACACACACACACACAAAAAAGCTCATATTAGCAAATCTATAAGCTAATCATGAGTTTATTGACACAGAAGACATAGGAAGGATATTAGCCACCACACAGTACTTCTAAAACAAAGTCCATGACTAAACTGAATAGAATCTACATACATATACAGTGTATTAAACTTATAACCCAGCTGAGAAGTCATATGAATGTAACCTGTTGCTTACTCAGTTGCTAGATGTGATCACACATCTTCAATCTCAAAAACCAGAACAAGAGCAGGTCACAGTTCTACATTTTTCCATTTGAACTACAATTATTGTCACAAGAGCCAATTTCACGTTGGGCCATTTCTTGTTCTTGTTGCAATTAATCATGAGAAGACGTGAGATCTAAGATACCTCGGCAAGGCATAGTCCATGAATAATACAGTGCATTACTTTGACCTTTTCAGTTTGCTTTGTAGTGTGATTGGCCAGCCATTCCTGTCCTCCCCTGTTAACCACCCCATTAACCTGGGATGAGAAGGTGGAACGGACAGACAATTAGGCAGCAGAATGCTAAAAAGGTTAACGCAGGAGCTCGCAGCCCCAGCTTTCTTGAGCTTCAGTCAGTATTAAGATTCTGCAATCTCTTTCCTCCTTCAAAGTGTGCAGGGAAAAAATAAGAAATCGCACAAGATGAACTTTGTTCTCATTTCAGATTATAATCATGTAGTTCCTTTCAGATGTCACACTTGGATGTTTCTAGAGTATGCATGAATAAACTGAGAAGAGTGTTTATTTTTACTCCTCTCTCAATATGGAGAATATTCAATTAGAGTGGTGAACTTTTTCTTTGAAGCTGGACATTCTTGAGTAAAGGAAAATTGGAGAAAGGAGAGGCGAAGCAGTTCCATATGGTAATGTGCTTTCAAAGGTTACTCTTGCTACGCTGACTGTGTGAGCTGAGCCATTCCAGTCATTTCCTACTCGGAGGAAATGGTGGGATTCTTACATCCTGGGGGCTGTCAGCTGCAGAAAACTTCATCTCAGTACTCACCGAGACTCATAGGGCAGGTTCATCTCATATGTTCAGGCACATGTAGAACATGAGGCACAGTAGGTCTTGGTGAAGTTCCAGAAGTGCCCTTCTGAAAGCAACTGTCCCGTTTTCCTGGGTTTCCACACATCTTTAAATTATTCCTTCTTCTTTTTCTTTTTCTTTTTTTTTTTTTAGTGAAAGATGACACCACCATGAATGACACAGAGTAACAGGTAAGGATCCAAAAATGTCTTCTGAAGCCTTGTAGTTAAAGGGTCTAATTGCAAGATTCCATGTGAGCTTCTTCTGCTCATAAAGATTTTCAAACCATCACTGCGATGGTTCGGTTGTGATGACCTGAGGTAGTTTGTTTTTCAAACACTACCACACTCGTGTCTTTGGAGAAATGTGTTACTCTGAGTTGCTACTACTAACAGTGATATGAAATACTTTGGATGGAAGTAGAGGGAGCAAAGAGAAAGGGACCTTTTCGCCACCCATTAGAACACCGAATTTTACATTTATTACAGGTATTGACCGCAATAAAGTGGAGTCTTTTTTATTACCTCACAGTAGTAATATATTCTCTATTTTGCTTAAGGTGAATAATGATATTCAGAAAAGAAGAATTACTAACAAAGAAAAGATAAAGCTTTAAATTATAAAAATGACTTGATAGTTTCCCTCTGTAATACATTTTAAGTCCAGAAGGGATCATTAAGTTCACCTATATGCCAAGGATTTTTACACTGTATTTTTTGATATATGGGATCTCAAGTAACATGCCATTTCTTTTGACCCCTGCTCTGGAGCGCAATCTCTGATGGATTTTTATAAACTGCATATGGAAATATTCACTCGCTTAGGGGCCTGCTCACAAACTGAAAGAGATTAGGGAAGCATAATTTCCTTTCAGAAGAACAGTCTTTTTTTTTTTTAGGATAAAAGTTTTGCTGTGTTTTTGTAACAACCTCAGTGAAACCAGCACAAAGTTTATCAGGCTGCATTACCTTTATTGTGTTGATTTGAAAAGACTGGTAGCAATTTTAATGCTAATTTTGGATTTAAAGGTTGCAATAGAACTGAATATGTCTGGGCATTTAGCAAGAAAAGTTATAAAAGTTATGCCATTTACAGGCTCTCCATAACTCTACCCACTGCTGTTTAGGACTAGACAGACACCATCATGAGAAGTACTCCCAACCTCAACAGCTCATTTCTACAGATCACTATCATAAATTAAAACATATCACAAATTAGGAGAGTACTGATCTTGTCAAGAATCAGATTAAATTCTGGGTATGTTGAATAAAAAAGGCAAATGAAGAGAAAGGAAGCCAAACTGTTTCTGCATTTGTTCAAGTGTGTGGGTGACCTGGGGAGTCCCTGTGGCAGCAAATGAATTGTCCCCTCCCACAGCTAAAGGATTAAAATTTTCATTCTTTATGCTCATTAAATAAGGGCTGAGGTGACCCCTAAAGAGAATGAGGGTGCCAGGAACCATGTGGAGTTGCTGTGCTGCTGTCATGGTTTAATCCCAGCCAGCAACTCAGCCCCACGCAGCCACTCTCTTGCTCTCCTGGGTGGGAGGGAGAGAATCAGGAGAGTGAAAGTGAGAAAACTTGTGGGATGAGATAAAGACAGTTTAAGAGGGAAAGGAAAAGCCGTGCACACAAGCAAAGCCAAACAAGGAATTGATTCCCCACCTCCCATGGGCAGGCAGGTGTTCAGCCATACCCAGGAAAACTGTGACAGTGACTTTCCATCACACGTAACAGTGACTTGGGAATGCTCAGAGTGGTGGCATTTGTCTTCTCACGTCCTTCTTCTCCCCCAGCTTTACATGCTGAGCATGACACCACATGGTCTGGAATATCCCTTGGGGTCAACAGTTCTGGCTGTGTCCCTTCCCAACTCCTTGTGCACCCCCAGCCCCCTTGCTGGTGGGGTGGGGTGAGGAGCAGAAAAGCCCTTGGCTCTGTGTAAACACTGCTCAGCAACAACGAAAACATCCCTGAGTTATCCCCACTGTTCCCAGCACAAATCCAAAGCACAGCCCCATACCAGCTACTGTGAAGAGAATTAACTCTGCCCCAGCCAAAACCAGCGCAGCTGCCTTGAACAGTCTCTCCCCAAAGCCTCCTTTATAGCGACACATCAGTAACTTTACTTTTGAAATATATTTAGGCACTCATATTGTAAAATGTGCCCTAAGAATTTCTGTTTTCCAAAGGGGTAAGAACATCATTTTTTACACATCAACAAACAAGCTGAGATAAAGCTTTTTCTGTTAAGATGAGGAGTATCCCTTTTTGTGGGGGTAAAAGCTGGAGGTGCATAAAAGCCATTTAATTAGCAATCAACAATGATCTGTCAGTCAGAGTTACTGTAATTCATGAACTGTTAAGCCAAAGCAAAAATGGAAAGTAATTAGACTGTATCCATTAGAGCTTCACTAGCACACCCTCATACAGCCAGGGTTTCAATCCGAGGGAGAAGTGGAAGTGTGAAACTCCTTAATATATTCCGCTTTTTAATTAGCAATCAGTGCTGATTTGTCAGCCATACCAACCCTAATGAACGAGCCATTGAAACACAGAAAAAAGAGGCACATTTTCAAAATCATTTCTGCTTATATTTACATTCTCTCCAGGCTGAAACATTGGAAGAACTACTGAAATACCATCTTTGCAATCACAAAGCAGCAGAAAGCATGTAGGAGCTCACAATCCAACACAGCCAATGCACCACTGATGGTTTGGAGGAAGACACAAGATGAGTATTTAGGAGAGGCAATTGGTATCTCCAAATACTGACAACTAAGCATTACCTGTGTTAACTGCACACAACCCAAAATCTCCAAGAGCTCAGGTAGCACTATTTATATTCCAGTCAACCCCATTTTAAAGAATCCATTAAGAAATTTATAGTGTCTTACCAGGCTGCTGCGCTTTCCTCAATCTCTGGGTGGAGAAGGAGGTGAGGGAACAGAAGTGCATAAAGTCCTCCTTTATCTGATGTTCACAGGCACCAGGGAAACCTGAGCAGGTGAAGCAGAACACAACCTGCTTTGGTAGGCACATGGTTTTACTTCCCCCAAAACAGGATGGGATCTACAGTGCTCCTGGGAAGCTGAGCAGCAAAGCTGGGCCCTCCAGCATTAGGCCAAGAGCCTCTTCCTTCTTCCTCAGCCCTTAAAGAAATTGAGGTGCTGGAGGGAAGAGAGAGGATGGGGGGTATAGATTTTCTCATCCTTTTATCCATGGTAAAGAACTTTAATTGCTCAGTTTCACCAATATAAAGTACCTGCACTGTGCCTTCCTATGTAGGGTAGAAGTTAAAGGCTGCTTCACTTATCTAAGTACCATTTATATATATATATAAATACACAAATGTATTTTTATATAGAATAGCCAGCTTCAAAAGCAGAGGGTAGGTCCCACTGTAGGCAGGCTCTGTACTTGAAGTCAATATATGGATCAGCTGACAAAGGCACCAACACAGCTTAAACTAATTACAATTTGCAGGTAGGGTGGTAATTGCAATTCTGACTGCCTAAATTAGGCAAACAAATGCCTGGTTGCATTTGTGTAGAGGCTGACAGGGTACCCTGTGCCAGCTGAAAATTCAGCCCCTAAATAGTGGTAATGTTCTCATTGAAAAATGACTTTGTTTGTCTAACATCTGACAGCGTTACATCTATTTCACTAGATGTTTAATTAGTTTGTTTTCATGGTGTTCCCATTTCCATGTCAGCTTTCCTTAGTGGTGGGAGAGAGCAGGTTTCTGGCTCTGTGCTCAAAACCGGTCCCAAGGCAAAGGACGTGGCACCAGTTTGCCTTCACGCTTCCAACGTCAGCTGCGTGGAGCACTCAGCCAACATTTTCAGCTTTCAACAGCTTTTGTGTTTTTAAAGTACATTCTAGCTGGCCCCTGCTTTGTCTCTGATGGCTGGCTTTCAGAGCTTGTAAACATCCATCTCGCAGTGGAGTTTTCAATTCCTGTTTTTGAAACAGCAACTTATTTTTCTGCAAAACACAGGTCAAGACGTCCTACTGAATCCACAGCAGATTCGCAAACAGGTGCTTTCAAGCAGCTGCAAACTCTCCACCTTTTCTCTTTGAACAAAAACCTATAAAAGATTAATCGTGTTGGGCCATAAATGCTTTAATAGTTTGCCATGAGGGTATGTTTATGAATTCTAAGTATAGGTTTGTGGGTGGCTCCAACATGTGTTCCAGGTTTTCCTCCAGTCTCTTGGCCAACTGCTGGTTCTTGAATATCTCAGAGGGTTCTTCTAATTTTTTAAGCAAGCAAACAAGTTATTGCTTCCTTATACACCACCCCACCAAACCCCCACCCAACAGAAGACCCTTTCCTTTGACAGCTGCTCTTTAATTAAGAGGCACCAACTTGGACAAATGTTGAAGAGTAAGGATTCTCGTAGCCATGAGCACAGCTCACTGAACTGTTGGATTTTGTATAGCCCAGGAGAAGGCTCTGTTTTAGAGATCATCTTTTGACCTCCTCTTCCAAAATTCCATTCTTTCCGAATGAAAACAATTCCCTATGCTGAACCTGTGGTGGTTGACTGTAGCACAGAGGTAAGTGAATGAGAGGTTATTCCAAAAATACCAAAAAAAAGCAGAAATCAAGAACTGTAGGTGATTTTTAGCATAGTATTTATTGAATAGCTTATTTTCTAGAGCCACTTTATCATGTGTCAGTGCATATCATAAGCTCAGGTGCTTATTTGGAGTGGATAAGGACAAAAAAAAACACCCATGGATACATATATCTGGGGAGAAATGTGAATATATTAAGAAAAAACAAAATAAAAAAGATTCAGGCCTACCACATGGTATACTTTATTAGGAATAGCTACATAAATAATCAGATTAGAGGTGTAGGCTTTGCTTTTTTTTTTTTTTTCCCATGTAAAAAAGTAAACTCTCACAAAAGCTTGTTTAGCAAAGCCAGAAGCAGTGTTACATTAAAGAGTTTTATTTACATTGCTTAGATGGGCAAAAAGGGATATAAAAAACAGTGCAGTCTGACACATTCAGAAGCATCACTAGTTACATATAGATACGAGACAAAACACAGGTGGTTAAAAAGCAACCAGAAGTTGTGAACTCCTGCTAATACCGACAGTTGAACTGATAATGAAATGCAGAAATATACATATTTAGATAGTTCGTGGGACAGCATTGCATTGTACAAACTGTTCAGAGATGAAGGAGGTGAACACACAGTTTTGAAGGAAGACATAAATACAGGAGAAAGCCAGGTAAAAGCCTTAGGAGTACTACATCTGAAATTTGACACACCAGAATTGGACCCTCAAGTTACAATGTCACACCAATAATCCCATGCATTAAATAATGATTCATCAACCAACTATGGGTGTGGGGCTTGGGGGTTTGATTTTTTAACAGCCCTACTACAAGGGAGTGTAATTTTTTTCCTCAGACTTCCACTTCAAAGCAATTCAAAGAATTCAGTTAATCATTTTTGGTGGTCAAAGCTCCTCATTGCCTTTAAACTTACTGTTCATACCACTGTGTTACAGTGAGGCTGCAGGAGACCATAATCACAGAACTCAATTCTATTTAATTATAAACAACTACATTTACAAAATATCTGGAATAAGCAGCTGTACAACAGGTTAACTGTCATACTTGAAAGGTCAGGTACTTCATAATGCATCTCCATTTAAGAAATCCACAATTCAAACATTAGAGTGCTCTGCCAATTGATGAAGTTAGGCAAGCATAAGAGTCATCCAAACTAGCAGTAAATTATGTGATCATCGTTTCATTTCAAGATCTGACAAACCAGTTTATTGCCTAGAGGGGACAATTTCCACAGTAGAAAATGTTTCAGTTATGCTGGTGAGAAAAAAAAATTTGTGCAAGGGAACGCTGAGTTTAAATGAAGGCCAAGTCACTTATTCCACTGATTGGCTGATCTTCTTCAATACCACTAAAAGCCCCTTGTGATTAACTTAGTGTTATCTAACATTTTGCTAATCATGGCTAAGTGCTAATGACTAAGGTACCATTAATGTCAGTAACAGGTCAGTGACCAGCCAGCAGCTCGTCAGTCACTCTCACACAGCAGTGTCTTTTCAACCTGCTTCATATCAAGTGGGTTGTTGATCGGCTTAATGTGTGACTCCTCCTTTCAAAGATTGAGGGAAGGCTGACCAAGGAAGGAGAAGGAATACCCTGTTGGAGAGGAAAAATAAAAAGTTACTGATCATTTATTAACCAGTGTCAATAGTGCAGTAGTCATTTCTCAGCCTTGAAACATCGTACGAGGAATATGTGAGTGCAGAAGACCTTTAAGATTGGCAGCTTTCGAATTTAACGATTCAGCATTTCTAGAGTTAGAAAAGTTAAAAACGTTTTAAAAACTGTGAAAGAAAGGGGTTTTTTCCTTGTTATCAGCCTTGAGAGATTTGGAATGCAAGAACATGTTTTTGAAGAGTAGCTGTTAACTAAGTATTAGCATACATCCTGCATCAATCTTTTTGCAATAATAATCTCCCTCCAAATTGAAGGCAAGGTACATTATGATAATCTCTTAGAGAAACAGAGCTCCCCTCAGATCCTACAACTTTCTGTATTATCATCAGCTCTGAGCCCCAGATGAGATGCTGAACACATGTTTCCTTGGCTGCAGAAGGCAATAGGTGCCACAAAGATTTGTCAAAGCTTGCTTTAGCTGTGCCTGGATGGGCTCACACCAGGCAAAAAGCTGACTTTCCTGAAGCTGGGAGAATAAGCTGCTTCTGACACTAAAAATTACAGTGAAACCAACACATCAATATGTAGCACTAAAAGTAAACCTCTTTGGATTAGCTGAGATTTTATATTCTTTTCACATTAGACCTCAAGATACTTTCACAAGCAATGCTCTGTTGCTCTTTACAGCACAGCTAAGCTTTTCAGCATATCAACAGGTCACAGTAGTTAGGCAGCTCATGCACCTGCATGCTTCAGGAACCTGTTAAATAGGGATATTTGGGGCAGGTAAGGATACAGCACTTCACTATGAACAAGTCTTATGCCTGGTTATGGCATGTCTTCTATTTGCACTCATAGGGAATATTTGAAAATGAGATCCTAAACTCCTCTTTATAGAACAGCTCAAGTATTTCACACCAGGTATCTCTTCCATTTATAGATAAGGCTTTTACCACAGGTAAAATGAGCTGCTCAAGACTTCCCTGCAACCAAGTTAAAGTCCTCAGAACTCTAGCTAATGAACTACACTGCAACTTGGACAACTGAACTGAAACAGTAATTCAATTGTAGATAAATTAAGAAAAAAAACCACAGAAAAAATAGATTTAAAAGGATTTGAGAAAGAATAAACTTTACACCCAGAACCAAAAAGAGAACTACACCACGTGTGTGAGTGTTGACTCCAACCCTGTGGATTAGGACGTGTCAAAGAAGAGCCCAACACCATTTAAGGCACCCTGTGGCTTCCAGGGTTCTATAACTGTACCGTGCTCTCTTAATTTAGAGTAACAAGATCTTTGCTCACTTCAGTCAGGGTCTGATGTACACAATTTTTCAGCACCATACTGGTTATTATCTCCAGCATCAGCACAAGTGGTAGTAATAATGGGGATAGGACATGGTCTGTCCAAGGCATGGCCATTTAAGCTTTCCGTGTTGGAGGAGGTTTTTTCTTGTGCAGCATTTGAAAGATGAATATTTGGAGAGCCAGGACACAGCACAGGTCGAGGCTTGGAATTTTGAGAGCTCCAATCAACAGAATTGGAGTGATGAACATGAGCAGCACATTTGACAGATCCCTTTAGGCTGCACGTAGAAGATGAACGAGCCATCTACAATTAGGAAGAGGTTCAAGGGTTAGTCCAAACGAGAAAAATAACAAGAATCCAATTGATATTTTTACTCTATAGTTCTTTCTACACCAAAAAATTTCCACATAAGCACAGGGCAGGATTTAATTTAAATAAAGCAATGTCTGAATTACAGCTTTGACTCTCTTAATGGACTCAGACAGGTTTCCTGCAGTTTTAGTTTCTTACTCAACAACTGCACTGGTGTTCCAACTTGAGGGGCTGGAACCCAAACCTCTTTTCCCCTCAACCTTATCATTCAACCAAAAAGGCTTTATGCAAGTTCAGTGGTGTGTGGGATTGGTTAGAAAAAAAAAAACCCACACATGACCTGCTGCCAAGCTGCAGCCTAATATCACAAAGGTCCAAGAACTCTGGGAATAAACTGGAACAGGAACATAGTTTTACTACTGTAAGTTTCTATGATTTTGTGGGAAGAAAAAAAAAAAGTATTTTTATTTGGGGTAGACAGACACAAATGTAAAAGTACATGACTTGCAAATTCATGAGAAATGAGATACAGTGCTGTATCAAAATGAAGACAATTAGAATGTAAAAACAATTATTGGCATAATCATAACAAAAGGAAGAAAATCTCTCTACAGAGAACTGGGCTATAGCCCCACTGGTGGATTTTTTTATTTCCTCTAAAGCAAGGGAGTCCACTGTGATACTTCCTCCCTTATTAATTCCTATTTTCTCATGTGGGGGAGCAGGCCAGTATCTTTATGTTGTACAATTTAATGGACACTCAACCATACTGAATTATCTCAATACTAAGGTACTGACATATCAGGCAGTAGTAGAAAGACGAACAGGATTTCCCTTTCTTGGCCTTCCATCCTACAAACTACAAAGTAGGTGTTTACTCATCAGATTTACTCAAACACTAGAATAAAAGCAAAGATGATGAAAACATCCTCAACATCTAGTCTGCTTTACTACATTATACTGGGAAATTGAGTTTGGCCTAATGTAGCAGAAGAAAGCTGCAACAGGCAGCCAGGCATAGCAGAAGAGTTGCAATATATTATTTTACCAAGTTTTCTTAAACACATATAAGGAGATAATTCCCTTGACTTTTTAACAACTTGCAGACTGCAGGCATGTGTATTTCTCAACCCTTTCTTCCCAGTTGTTTGGTTTTGGTGGTTTGGTTTTTTGTTTTTTGGTTGTTTTTTTTTTTTTCTCCACAAGATGTCTGTCCTCTCACTACTTTGATTGAAATGTTGAACATATTATTCAGGGTTGTACGCCACATTTTATATAGTATTCAAAATCAAAAGCATAAACCAACATAAGACACTAGGTTGGAACTTTCTCACTCCCAGGAGAGGAAACATATTCCATCCCTGGCAAAAGAGATTAGTGGGGTTTTTCAACTTAATTATACATGGCTACTCCCAGTTTCTAGTCCACGCAGTAGAGTTTTCTGCCTTTTCAGCATGTAGGGCTTCTCATTAAAGAGCTCCCGAAAATAAAACATCTATGAATGTAGTTAAAATTAACTTTTTTCCCCACTGTGGATCTTGAAGTTGTTCGAGGAAGATCAGCACCAGACATTAAATACCTGTGATCTTAACAAGGTGACTTCTTTGGCCTGCACAGCCAAGTCACTCACCGCTAACGACGACGTGCTCGTCAGGCGGCTGCCGATGTAACTCTCGTTAGCTGAGCTGGGACTCCTTCCCTCTGTGGCGCTGTGGGACATCAGAGCCCTTCGGAGAGCTCTCTTTGGTGTTTTTGAGAAAGAAAATGCTCTCGTAACCTGAGGAGTTTGACAAGCAGTTACACACTGACAAAAAGCAGGCTGTAATGACTACTACCGTATAGGCTATTAATCGAATCTTGACCATCCACAGGACGGGTGTCAAACATTCATATGACTGTATCACAGCTACCAAACACACACACCCAAAATGGTCTGACTTTCAAAGGCTCCACATCATCCTTGCTCTTCTCACTCTGTTCAAATATGAGAGCATGGCAGGGGGGGAGTAGGGCAGAGATTCAGGGAGAAGTCAAAATAAGGTCTAGTCAGCTAGGCTTCCCCACATCCCTTGGTCCTGCAAAGTCAGGCCCCCCTCCTTCAAGTTGCTCTCAATTTCGTATTTTATTTAAAAGATTTGGAGTATTAAACAGAGTAAGTTCCAAAATGGACTCATAAATGACTACATAATAGTTATGACTGTAATACTTAAGACTATATACAGATATTCCAAAACCTTAAACACTCCTCACCTTCTTTTTTTAAGGAGCTTATACTTAAGAGTTTTAGTTCAGATTAAGTTTTTCCTGTCACTACTGTAAATACTACAAAACACCTGAAACAGGAATACTAGCACAAGTCTCTGACTAAAATGGCTTTATAGTATCTATCTGTATAGTATCTTACCTTTTTGGATGTTTTCTTTATTGCCCTGGATGCTCTGCTTAAAGTACTGTCCATGTCTTTAGTACTTACTTCAACTGAGTCAGGGTCAGCAGTGTAAATGAGATTTTCCTGTAGACAAAAACAGTCTTAAGGGTCAAACATTGGCATATATAATTTTCCAGTTCATTAGATCAGATTTAGAAGTTTTAATTGCCATATTCCTCCATATTTAACTTTTCATATACAGTTCAGCAACTATTTGTCTTCAAGACATTTCATTAGATAAACTGCTGGTGCAATCAGTTCGTGAAACCACTTCATCACTAGTTTTATATTTAGTTTGTCTGATTCAGTTCCAAGTCCAGGGTTGATCAAATCAAAAGCAGTAGTAGTTCTGGAGCATCCCTAGGGAGCTTCCAAGATAAACACCACTTTGTTTCACTGACACATCCAGCACACTTCTGAAGTGAAATCTTGATAGCTCCAGCTGTCAAACATTAAGTCTTTCAGCTTAAGGGCAATATATGTTGCAGAATAGCCAGAAGTTTTAGAGGTATTTTTCATGACTCATTCCTGAACTCCAGCACGTGCAAAGCAACCTTTGGGTACCTACTTACAAAACTTGGGCAGGGGAAGCACATATGGGAGTGGGAGGTTGCTGGGGTGATTTTTTTTTTTTTGGCTGTTTTGTGTCTTTATTTTGAGAAAAGACAGTTTACATAAAATTTCGAAAGGACCCCAGACAGCAGCTGTGTGGTTATTCCCGGGGTCTAAAAAAGAGTAGTCAAAGCCTTTGCTGCCACCAGGTGGCAAAGTCTATGTTATCACACTCTCACATGATGCTACAGAACTTCTTAAAACCAGGCAAAACTGCTTAAATTGAAACTCAGTTTGACATTGAAATCAGAAAGAAAGTATTATATAGCTGGTACAAAGCAGTAGTTACAGAAATTATAACTAATGGATTCAGCATAGTAGGTTACAATTTGTCAGCATATGATTCTGAATGTCTTGGGGAATGATACATTTATTACACAAAGGTTTAATATCTGTTAAAAATCCAAGTTCAAGATGCAACACAAGAGACTGAAGACAGGCAACAGACAGATTAAAGTAAATTAACACTTCAAAATCAGTACTTTTACTACTCAGTACCTAAAAAGGAAGGAAAACCCCACGGCCAAGTCTCTTATTCATAAGTCCCTAGATCACAAGACAAACATAATAAAACTCAGGTGCTATTTTCTTTACTTAGTTACCTCTCCTGTAACAGGAATGTCTTTAAAAATCACAACCAGATATTGTAATGAAAGAGTACAGTGCAGAACATAAACCATTTCTAGTTTAAGCCAAGTAGTTTCAGCTATGTGTACTGCACACATCTTCAGCAAATTTACATGACTGATACGCACAGACTTTTACATAATTAAACATCAGCTGAAAGCCTCTTGCCCTAATTGGCAAGGATCTTCTCTTCAAATCAGTGGTTTTCTGGCTGTGGAAAGCCCCCACACTGAACTTCTAAAAATGTGAGGAGGCCAGTGCCTCCTTTATTTCATTGTCGTCTTTAATTCCTTGTTTTAAGGTTGTAGGTTTCTGTCTATAGGAGGGAGATGCTTCATGTCTCTTTATATTACATATAAGGTGCAGAAGAAAGAACTCAACCTAACTCACAGTTAAACCAAACCAAATGATTCATAATGCAGGGATTGTAAATTGAAACATTGCTATGATTGATAGAAGCAAGCTGAATACAACTCATTAGATCTACAGTGCAGAGTTTAAATTATTTATAATTAATTTGTGATGGTGAAAGGGTATGATTCTTGATTTTTAAGTACTTATTAGCTCCTGCAGAAACTAATTTCCAGGCTGCTTTTCCTTATCCACTTTTTAACCAGTCAGCTGCAGACATGCTGATGTTTTCTGCTCTACTTCACCTCAAGCATGTCCACTATTACACTCTTGAGCTTCATGTGCTTAAAGCCAAAAGGAGAAAAATATTTCCAGTCAGCAACATGATTCCAGAGAACTTACTGCATCTGCTTTGCAAATAGTGTTGGCCACGTGCCGACACAACGTCTTCAGCCAGTCCTCCTTGCGAGGCTCTTCAGTTGTCATCTGGAAACTGAGCAGCTTGTTGTTGAGTTCTGTAGGTGGCCGCACAACCAAGGCAAAAGCCTTCTGGCAGTCTACAGTTTATGAAAAAAAGCAAGGGGTTAGGATAGAGGATAATAAATTTTCATATAATTTAGGAAAGAACCTTCAGAGGGGTTGACCCTCCATTTGCCAGGAGCTGGAGGTACAGACAATATGATTTGGTGCAGTGATTGTCTTTATTTACACAATAACTGTGGTATCACTTGCAAGAGCACAGAGTTCTGTCCATAGCCATCACCAAGACTCTGCAATCAACTGTTCATGCAACACTTTATTCACCAAATAATCTGCCTACTCTAGACTGTAGATTAAGCAGCCTCATGTTTACTACCTACCCTCTTTGTCATTTTTTAGTTGGGTTTCTACATCCAGGTGCTTCAGAGAACACAAAGCAGAACGCACGACGTGCATATCATCACTTACAGTGAAACACCAAATCTTTCTTTCTAGGGTATAGATCCAGAAACTGGTCGGAATAGGCTTCTTTATAAGTCACTATCAAGGCTGGAGCAGGATGGCAAAGCAGACAGAAAAATTAAGTCATCTAAATCCATCTTTTAAGATGCCAAGCACAGCTCCCCCTGAGCATTATCAACATCAGTTAGATGAAAATCTGGTTTCACACCAACAGCACTTGTCTCTGGCCAGTCTCATGCTCTGGGCTGGAGTTTGGGTTCTGTTTTGTAAATCCAGAGCTGTCAAGCGTTCAACTGTTTGACTCACACTGCCATTCGCTTGGCTTACGCTAAGGCCATCTAGTAGTTCTGCCAAATTCAGTTGCAGTGATTCTTGGAAAGCCAAAAGGTATCAGTGCAAGGAATTCTCAAGCTCACATAGAACTTCAAACAGAAGCTTTACTAAAATCACATACCTAGCATATCATACAACAAATACACCTTCATTCTATCCCACAACAGCTGAGCTTCTTCCTTCCTACTCTGAAACAGTTTTCATTAGCTACCACAGCACTTCAAAACACACAGACCTTCTGTCTCTCTGATGTCCAGGACTTTCTTGATCTGGGAGAGGGGCATGAGAACAACATGCTTGAGAGATGCAGGAGGCCTTGTGTGGCCATGTGGACTCTTGAAAGCTCCAATGACTTTATGCCGTTTCCTCGCGATCTGCAGTCAAATAGAAGAGGAGTCAGAGCTGGAAGATCCCTTGGCAGTGCTTCCTTTTCCTATTCTTTTACCTTCTGCTATACAGGAAGGCACAGAAAATCTTGCTACTGAGAATATTCTAAAGAGTATTTTACTCTGTTTACCACATAAATATTGAAGAAACTCACTTATCTCACTATTCACTGTCTACAGTTCAAGTGGCCCAGCAATATTTGTTACTTAACATCAATACACTCAGCTGAAAAATAAATTTTAAAAAAATATATCTAGAGGGGAAATGATTTTGCACTACAGACCTCAATTCTACCCTGCATAACAAATAAGGGCCCTTTGAAATCAAGCACAAGAAAGTCTAGATTTAAGCAGAAAAGACAACATCTATATGCATGAACCATTTTAAGGTGTGATGTGTTATGTTCTAGAAACATCTGTTACTTATGCAGGCAGCCATTGAGTCACATAAAAAACCATGCAAGATATCTGTGTGTTAAAGTAAGGCATCTTCAGTTGCTTGTCTCTTGTACAAGAGACAAGCCAAGAAGCTTTATTAAAAGTGGGTTTATTTTCCTATACTTCCTTTACAAAAAGTGATGAAGCTGACTCAACTTGACTCCCAGGAAGAGTTCCTCACTAGTCACTACAACAGGCTTTTGTCTTCAAGTGCTGCTTAAGACAACACTAATTTTGAATTACTTTAGAGTTGGTCTTCTATGAAGACAATGTTCTGCTGTAGACAGTAACAAGAACTTTCATAAAGTGTCCTTTACAACTTCAAGTTTCTCCACATAAGTCCCCTAAACCCAGTTAGATTACTTTTCCCTCTAGTTCTTCCTACTAGAAGAGTAGGATTTTCAGTCTAAGGCATCTAATATCTGGATTTTTTTTGGTAGCCCAAGCACAGACAGATCTATGCCAGAGATCCATTACTTCCATTAAATATGACTAAACTTTAAAAAGACAAACAATCTGCTGAGCCAAGGACTCCAGCACTTTTTCATCCATTGGTACTACTCAAAAGTCCTATTCAAATAAACATTGATTTCTTCACATATTAAGCTGCTTTTATATTTTTACTCTGGCTGCAAGCCATTAAAGGCTACATTAACACCTCTCAACCATTCAGACATGACTAGCTACTTGTGTTGGCTTATACAACAGCTAATGGAAAGGCACGTGTTAAACTATCAGCAATCTGCGACTTCTACTTCAAGGGTTCTTAAATTTTACTTATTTATATTCATGTGTAGTGTCAAGCCTTTTATAACTCAGTTCATGAGGTGTACTTATATAATCATCTTACCTCTAGGCAGTCATTGAACAGAAAGAGTGTGACCTGTTCTCCCCTGTCACAGAGGTCATCACCAAGTGCTACGGTTTCCAAACGCTGAACTAAGCTTCGGTGAGAGGACAAGAGATTGGCCTAAGTGACACAAGCAAAAATCTCATTAAGCATTTAGTTCAAGGGCTGGATTAGTGCTTGCTTACAGCTTAACACTGGAAATCTGTTTAAACCAGCACCACTGCATTGTAACCTCACACACTTTCACAAAGGGAGCAAATAAGTGCGTGGTCATTTCACGGGTTTGCAGCTTCAGAGAAGTTACTTACCGGACATCCATCAACTTCATAAACAACGTCAAAGAACTGCCTTTGTGCCTCTGTTTTTCTTTTGTCTTCATTAATATGTCTAAGGAAAGCATATTATATTTATCTTCAATATCAGGCAACACTAAGTGAATGTACTGCATTTAAGACATACAAAAATAACAAAGCTAGACATTCAGAGATAGAGTTTATACAGCAGCACTGAAAGAAACAAAATCAGCCACACTTGCCCAAATACCACATGTAAGCATAGAGGAAACTTCAGACCTACAACACTATTCTTGTGAGGTTACCAGCAGTTGACCATCCAGTTAATAGAATTCCCCTCCCGTGTCCTGTGAGATTTGAACTAGAGACTGATACAATGCAGTTCTTTGCAGCCTGCATTTTATCCCCCCAAACAGGACTGCAGTTCACCAAGCAGAAGATGCAAGAATAATTGCAATTTAAAAGGTGTTGTAGTTAAAACTGGACATTTACCCAATTAATACAGGAGGTCTCACTGCTGGAGATGTACACTGCACTTCAAAAGAGGTGAGACTTAACCTAAACAACTTCAGCTTTGAGCTAATTAACTCATGGAACAGTGCCAAGAAGAGCTAATACAGGACCAGAGGAGAAGTTAATCTCCCACCAATAATGTGTCCTTTCAGTGGATATATGCAGAGAAGTAAGATGTAAAGACAAAACACATCTCTTCTATTCTGGAGGGAACAGAGAGAAAGAAGAGCTGGAACAGAACAGAGGACTCAGGAGGTTCAGCTCCCTTCTGAGGCAGGGAGTCAGCAGAGGTTCAGGTACAAGTGCTGAGTAACATCAGACTCCTTCAGAGTTCTGGCACAGAACACCAAAGTAACAACAGGGGCCAAAGGGAGGCTGAAGAACACATACAGTTATGTTTACTTACTGTTACTTATGGCAACAAAGCATTAACAGCAATTTAGAAGGAACAGAGATATCAAAATGAGTAACAGTGTTCTATAGAATGAGCACAACTCACGTCATCACTTCCTTTAATGATTCAATAGCTCTCTCTAGAGTTATTTTATCTGGGTTCTCTTCTGCTGTATGTTTCTTAATATCTACAATTAAAGAAAAAAGAAAAAAATAAGAACTCTTCACACATTGCACGTGTCTGAAAAGAAATACGAAAAACTCAGGTTTAAACTGTAAGTCAAATAAAATGACTGAAGAAATCACATCTATCCTGGAGACCAAATAGCCCCAATGAAGTGGGGAACTAGGCTGAGCAGCAATTGTCTTGACATCTCATTAAGAAAAAACCCCATATACAAAAAACAAAACCATCAAGCTATTAAAAATAATTTAAAAAATCAAATTGAAGTGCAGAGACAAGCATAGAAGTCTTTTTCTACCTGAAGCAAAAGGTGATGGTGTGGTTTTTTTATTATTTTTATTAACTTAATATTACAGCAAGTGGCTGATACCAGGTAGAACATATAAAACTGTAAGCCTTGCCAATATGAATTGCTCTCTGGTTTATATTAGTTTCATTTGAATCTCAATTATATTCTTGTTTGAAGAGAGAGAATTGTTGTCAGTGCAAACTCATCCTTTACCTGTATCAATATATCACACAAATATATGAACAAATGAAATTTAGTCATAAGAATGCTTTCTGCAGTAGTGGGTCTCACTGCAAGCACAGTAAACTCAGATAATCACTTGTTTTGTATGAGAAAAGCAGTTGCTCATGATGACAAAAAGTAGACATTATCTTGGTTTTAACACCTTCACAGACAAATTAATAAAAATTAAATCACTAAATTACCATTTAGTAGTAGAGCAACACTGGGCAGCCTTTGAACAGGACGGATAAGGAGTTCAGCTAGACTTTGGCGGCCACACTCAGGTTTTGCCTGATTTATCTGGGGAAAAGAACGGGCAGAAAGTAAGAATTATTTCCTTTTTTTATAATTATTATTCTTACAGACACAGACAAGAAAAGCACAAGTCAGGAGAAACATTGTCTTCCTTGAAATTAGCATTGCTGTAAGAGTTTGAGAATTGTTTACCACAAATAGACATTAACAGATAATGTTAAAAAACACATTATATTTGAAACTGGTCAGTGGTATATGTTCTCAGAATGTTTAGTTTTAAAGTGTCCATATCAACCCTTTAGTCCTTGTTTCAGTTGCTAATGTGGATTAGGAAGGGGAGAGCCTGTTCTCTTATTTGTTCCCCATCTTTTAGATGTCAGTATTTGGGATGCAATTCCTAGTCCCTCAGAAAACACAAGCTGAAATCTGTCAGTTTGATTACTTGATTGAGAGACTTTTGGATATAGGAGTTAAAGCTACACTGCACTATTAATCAACTGTACACACATATCTGAAGAGCTCTAGAGTCTTAAGACTCATCTTTCTTTGAAGATCATCTTCCTGTTAGATCTCCACTGCTGGGCTCCTATTCATTAGTCACAAGAATGTTGAGAGATTCTAAATCCCTGGAGCTTCACAGCTGCCCAAAGAAAGTTAAAAGCTACTTCAGAAATATGAGTCTTGCAAACACAGAGAGAACCTGTGAAGGCAGCAGCTCTAGTCATCTTTACAGAAAAGAGAAGCCAGGTGTTGGTAGGAACTTTTTCCGGCAACAGATGCATAAAATCAAACTACCTTGAAAGCTGTTTAACAGGAGCAACTCAGACTTCTTATGAAAGAATTTTATGAGGAGCTTGAGAGATTCAAGTTCAAATCCTTCCTATTTCTGTGTCACAAAGAGACATTCATATTCCTCCAAGCTTTCAAAATTTCCCATTCTTCCATCTATTGCATTAAGCAGTACATGGTAATGGTCCCCATGTTCTGCTTATAGACTTAGTTCTGCAGACACTTACCTTCAGAAAGGCATGAAACCTTGGCTTCTGCTTTTCACATCTTGTAATAGTCTCTTTGCTCATTTCAAAGAAATTCACAAATGGAGGGTATGTTTTCAACAAGTCTTTTGACTGAAAGAAACAACTGTTAGGGCTCTGCTTTACATATTATGCAGCATTCTACATATGCTCATATGCCCTGAGCCATACAAAGCTGCTCAAAGGCACATTTCAATAAAGAATAATAAAAAATGTGTTGTAAACCCATGCGTGCTCACAGAACAAGTTAAGGCATTTTTACATGCCAGATGCCCAAGATTCAGTGCTGCTGATTAAATGCAGACTGTTCTCACAAGCATCAAGTATACATGTGACAATCTTAGATCCTCCTGAGCAGCTAAAGCGTAGTGAGAATTGTGAAAGTTTCAGACAGGTATTTTCTCCAGTTACTGCAATCATCTTTAGAAGACACCAAACCACCAGAAGCTATACCTTAGATTGAAAACTTTTGAATGACAAGCACAATTTAACTCAAAATCATCAGGTCAGCAAAAGCACAAGATACCTAGCAGAACACTTATGTTCAAATGCATGGCAGTCCCACACCCAGCTTTCCTGTTCTACACATTCTGTACCCGGGAAAACAAGGAGTCCTTATCCACCTGCACATTTCAAGTCTTGAAGAAAGAACATGAGAGGTTTCCTTGAAAAGTTATTTTCCTAGTTCTTTACTATTGATCAGAGGCAGCAGATAGCTGAGGGCACTGGAAGTGCTTTAGTGACCGAGTAAGACTCATGTCTGTAGTGTTGCAAATTATAGTTCTCAAACTGTAGCTATTTGTAGTTTGCTCATACCAGTGGACAGACACATACAAACCAGGTCAAGTTTCAGTATATCATCAAACTCAACTGAAAAGTCTAAACAAAGAATACAATGATACAAGTTGGAGTTTTTTCTCAGTGGTGCTTTGCTTGTATTTGCTGGCTCCTACAAGTGGATTGTTTGTAAGGCAAGATAATAAGTTCTAAGCATAAAAAAAGAAACAGGAACTTACATATTTAAGAATGATATCACCAATGCTTTTGCTTTCAGTCCAATTTATCATAAGATCTTCCAGGTCTTCCTAGAATACACGCAGAAATAGGGGTGGGAGAGAAAATAAGCTGAGCATGAACTCCATAAAGCTGATGAACAGGATCAGTGTTTTGCCAAACATATATAATTAGGTGAGTTTTCATGCTGATAAGACAAGCTGTACAACTTCACGTTCAGCCCCTCCAGCCTACTGAGGGCTGAAAACAAGAATCTCTAGCTTGCTGAGTATATAGTTCTAAATCAATGCAAGTAGAGCCTGGCAGCGTATCAGCACAAGACAGCTCTGCAACAAGATGACACTGCTGCATCCAACACACAACAGAACATATCCCAAAGGAATATTAAAAAAGGATACACAGAAGACAGTTGACCCAATTCTAATTAAGAGTGCACAACTAATCTAGGACTTTTAAGTCCATAAGATAGGATTGAAATAGAACTAGCATCAATCTCCTCACTTGCTGCACCAGGGTGTCAAGGAAAGTGAGACCAAGCTGTTAAGCCTGTATCAGCTTGTTAAGGATCAAGCTTATTCGCTGTCAGTTAATAACAGGGACAGGAGGACACAACTGAAGGTTCAGGATTTAACTTAAGTGAAAAAGATTCATCATTAATATTGGTTTGTTGCTGCTCATATCTTTATGACACTAAGGATGAAGGAAAGCACAAGTACACTTAAGCAACTCTCCCTACAGTGCATGCTGCAGGTGAATCCCACCCAGCACGTGGACACACATTTCTACTTTCATCTCAGTCTCAGCGGGCACACATCAATGATTAACCAGACTGGATCCCAGCAGTTGGGAAAGAACCAACCAAAAAAAACCCACAAACAAACCACTGAGTAGCAGGCAGTCTGCAAATCTCTATTTTAAAAGCCTACTGTGAAATGCAGCCAGGAACAGACATATGCCACTATTTGAAAGGGATTTTATGGATCCACATTTGAGGAAGATTTGCATCATAGTCTATTATGGGACTCAGAGATGGCTTCAGAGAGCACTTGCAATCCAAATCCAACTATAAAGAAACACTCAAGAAAACAATCTTATAGGGAATTCTAATAGCTCTTGTTAGGCCTCTGTACCACCAGGTCAACTCTTGCAGAGGCTGAAGACAGTTTAATGGGCTGGTAGTTTCTGACAACTGGCTCAAAGCCATTTAAGGAGGGATTAGTATCTCCTACCAAATAATAGAAATCTCTTATATGTTCATATCTAAAGCCAAATTTTTGTTTTGTTGCTTTTGGTTTTTTTTTTCTTTTTAATTCCCTAGATTTAGCTATCATTCCAAGAGTCCTTGCTTACGGCTTTAATAGAAAGGTAAACAAGCACTTTTAAGTCAGACTACAATTTCATACCACTGGCCCTTTTGACCAGTTTTGCATCAGTTACAGAAAACCTCCTACAGAAAAAGGTATTGAAACAGGGAGAGGAGAAGTCAGCTCATCAATGCATTAGTTACATAATATTGGACTTCAGATATTTTTAAATAACCATTAAATCTTAAGGAATACTTTGGATTTGCACATAATTCCATAGGTTGAACAGTATGTAACACCAGGTGAAATTTACACCTGTCCAGCAGATGCAACTGAAAACATGCAGAAAAGGTTAAAAAGTGTCTGTGAAAGCTTCCCCCACAGAGGAGAAGTTGCAGCTTGCCTTGATTTTAGTGTGCACATCAAGAATATCTGGAATGCTGCCGAATATGGTCTTAATCTCTTCCTGTGCAAGGATTGGTCCCCCAAGTTGTCCTTCCTTCTCCAACGGAACTTGAAATAACTGATGAATTAAAAGAAAACACATTAATGCCCTCCCAACTGCCAAACACTGTGTTAGAAAGTTATAAAAGCAACAGTGTTTTCCTTACAGACCAAAATTTCCTGCAGTCACAAGCTTGAGATGCCCCCACTTAGCCAGAGTGGGTTATGGAGGAGTGGTTTTAAGATACATTGCTACAGCATAAGCCCCTTTCATCTCCTTTTCTATTCACACACATCTTGGCTCATTCTTTAAGCAGATAATCAGCTGCAATGGAAATAAACTTCAAAGAAATTAAACTCTTCCTGTAAGCTGTTTGCTATTCTGTTCTTGAAATAATTTAAAAAAAAAAAAAAAAAAAAAAAGGTTTTCTCCCGTGCCATCTCTCCCTATTCACTAATATCTAAAATATCTCTGTAGTGAAGATCCTATTTTCCCAACACTTGCAATTTCCATACAAATTGCAATTCCAGTGCAGATGCCAGATTAGAAATTGCATTTTCCAACCCTTACTATTAACAGACACTAAACACTTTTTTGTCTGAAAAATTACATGAGACTGTTTATGTTGTCATTTTTCTATGAACCTTTGATGCATCCAAGCCCCGCTCCCAAAAACCTAGAGATCACAGGTTGAAAACACTAATTGGTGTGAACACTGGATGTCTTATCACAATTGACCTGCACTTGCTTTAAAACCAGCTTACCTGAATGATTGTTGTTAGAATATCAACGTAGTTACTTTCTGTCTGATACAATTCCTTTGCAACCTGCCATCTTGCAGACTGCTTTAGTGGGAGAGGAGTCGAGTTTTTGGAAGGCCTTGCACAGGATTTTGGTGTTTCTGATGAAGAGATATTCCCAAAAGAAAACAGAGCTTTATTACAATAGAGTCCCTAAAAAAAAGCTCAGCCTCAAAGACAAGAAAAGACACATTTCAGAATTTTTAAGTGAAGTTTGTTTTTTTAAAAGGGTATTTTGTTGATTATTCTATAGTTATCAGGGCTCTTTCTAGCAAATTGCTTTCTTTATTAAAGCTTTATTATACAACAACAGTAATATATTATTCCTCAAACGCTGACTGAAACTAATAAGCCATTTATGGTCAGGTCAATGACTTGACCCTATTATTAGTACCTTATTTAGTAGGAAGTGAGGCTTAGGTGCTGAACATTATTTACCCATGCACTATGTGCAAAAGCACTTTTCTGCTTCCACTCTGCCATGGGAACAATTATCTCTCAGATGCCTACCATCCTTGCATGAGGTGTTGTGTATCACAAAACCTTCTATTAAAATCAGCCCTTGCATGAAACACATTTCATGTGTGGGGGAAAGACACAAGAGGTAAAGCCAAGGAGCTGTTCATAAGTTTTAAAGCTTATTCATGTATTGGACCTCACAGACCTATACTGACTTTTTTGGATATCAAAGTCCATTACTGTCACAGTTACTATGAAATAAGTACCTTACCTGTTGTTTCCAAAAGACCACATTCTGAAACAGTTTGCTGCTGTTGGATTAGAAGAAGACACTAACACTCTTATTACCCCTGGTATGGAGTTATCTAAGGCTGATCTTTCCTGAGTTCCTTCTGAATTATTACTTACAGGTTGTGCCTCATTAAGAGTTCTTATTTGATTTGATTTTGCCTTTTTAGGGCAGTAGTAGCTCCAGATACCTCCTCTCTGTGATGGAACTGGGGCTTTTTAAAACACATGAGTATTAGCCTTTGACTAATCCAAAATTCTGTAGTTCCTCCCTTCCACAAGAACCACATGCAGAGATATTAAAACTCTTTGTCCAGTCACTCAAAACCAGTTGATAATTTATATTCCTGGGAAGTTTTAGACATGACAGTTAGCTGGCACAAATAGTGTTACCTCATTAGAACATTTCAAAGAGCTAGGCATGGGCTCTGCAGGAATTTTCCCTTTAGTTCCTTTAGAAAAGAATCTTTGCCCTCCTTCCTCCAAGTATCCTACTGGAGAGTATTTTAGATTATTTACTGTTGACTATGTTGCTTATTTGCTACAGACTTCCAGCAGAGCATTTGAAGCATTTTGGAATAACGCTGCACTGTACGTCCTATTTATCAAGTCTACACCTTTTCCTTCAGATATGAATGTGCTTACTGTGATGACAAGAGGCCTCTGTCTGAACTCTTCAATTCTTTCTGCACACTTCAAAAAGGCAAAAGCCTGGAATTACTTAGCAAATCTGTAGCAAAACCTGTAGGACTTCCCTTCCACTACCATTTCTGCTTGTATGCAAGAGCTCTTAAACATTCTGTGTGTGAATGGAAGTTTTTAGCTCTACCTCCATTGGTGTTGCCTGACTCTGGAGTGTTGGAAATATCCAGCAAGGACCCAATGGAGAGCGAGTGTTCAGCTGAGGGGCGTTTCCGGGGAGGGAACGGGGACACGTCTGTTTCCCTGGTCAGCTGTGCGAGAGTCTCCTTCAAACGGCGCCTTTTGCGGTTGCTGTTTGGAGTGTTGAGGGAAAGCAGAGACACAGACTTCTTGAAGTCAGGACTCTCTGACTGCAGTAAAAGAAAACTCAGTTTAGAGGTTTAATTCACTGTGTCCAGTTCAACTCAGTGCAAAGAGAAGTTAATTGCGGAGATCAGCACACAATATAAAAAAAAAAACTTCTTAGGAGAAGCTGATGGAAAATGAGTGAAGCCTTTTCCCCCCACCTTTTTTTATGAGTGAAGCCTTCCCCCCCTCCTTTTTTATACTCAAAACCACAGTAGGATCTTGTTTGACTTCCCACTTTTGAGAAGCAGAAAACATTTTTTTCCAAATTAGCCTTCTGTGTATAAAATTTATAACGGATTATCTAGAACTCAAATGCTGAGTTAAGACATCTGATATCCACCCCCACACATACTACTGGGCATGATAATTTTACCAGCAAATACATGCTGTGCATTGTGGAAGAGAGTTCAACACACCTTCTCAAATAAATACATGGACTCTCCAGCTCTGGCATCCATTTGAATGCTTCCCCAAAACCACTAAAGGAAAAAGAAAACACACATTAAGAACACATTACAGAGCTTCACGCAAAGTTTAAAATATTCAAAATAGTATATAATAGTAAAACTGTACAAGAGAGATATTTTTTTCAGAATAAGCCACATGTCTACATTTATCACACAAAGTACTACACAGAAGGATTCTTTTGAGAATTTCCAGCACTAACCTCTTGCTTTACAACATAAAGTTTTTCTAGGGGCTCAAATGGAAGATCTTTTACTGTACTTTCTTCAACCACTAAGTGTGTACACCTTTCATCACCAACAGGTAAATAATGTCCCCCTAGATAAAAAAAAAGGCAAGTTAGCAAGAGTAAAAATATTATTGTTAGAAGATAGTATCTCACTTGATAGTTCTGTGGCACCCATCATTATCATAAACTCCACCCCATTCTTCACACAAGTCAATTTTCATAAACAACAACCTTGCATTTCTGTCATTTCTTCCATGTTAGCTTTCTCATCATCAGAGAATCCCAGGAAACTTAACATGCAATCCTGGAAGGGAGGAACCTTGAACTGATTTCTAAAGTCATCATCAGCTGCACAGAAATCACTGAAAGAAAAAGGATGCACAAAAAAGTCACTAAATCAGTGCTATTTCACTATTTAAGCAGAAGCTCACACACTGCAGATGAACAGGATGCAAGGTGAAGGCTGAAGGAAAAGAAACACCTACATTTCATTTCTTTTTTCCCAGGCCTTATAAATCCACTCAGTTTTCATGATAGGAACACCAAGGCTTACAGCAATCTACAAAACAGGAAAAGCATAAGTTATACCAAATATTTCCATTTAAATCTTTCCCGTGTCAAGAAAAATTTGTAACCTTCCTTTTACTTTTCAAGACAGATACTGCAAGAAGTGAATATACTCCTTCAAGAATCATATCCAAATGCAACTCCTCAGAGTTAGAATGTATGAATTCAGTAAGAGATCAGATCAATAGCTCTTGACACTTACTCAAAAGTGCACCATTTTGTTAATCTGATATCCTTCATCACTCACAAATACACAAAATCAAATCTCTGTTCCAGTGGAATATGAGATCTCTTTTCTACTTTTGATACTTTGTATGAAGACAAACATCCCAGTCTGCTGTATCAAAGAGAAAGCAACTCTTCCAAAGGTAACTGTCACGACTGCTTGAGAGATTGTAGAGTTTTCACACTTTTTTCCCTTTGAGTTGGCAGAAAAGAGTGTTTGAACAGAAAGTAGGACTTCTCTTCCAACTGGAACTTTAAAAAGAAACTAGAAAAAAAGCAACAACCTACTAACAATTCAAACAACGGAGAGGCAAGAAGCATAGACACTACAAAAGCCTATTAAAATTTATTTACTTCTAAACCAAACATACATGTCCTGAAGGAGTTCCTTCTCATATCAGAAAAAGCACACTCATGTCTATTTATACATAAAAGAAGATTTGAATCCTTATCTGTGAGTCAAAAATCATTTTTAAAAGAAGTTAGTACTAAAGTTTATTGCAAGTTACCTTGAAATTTATTGTTTGGACAGACAAGAAACCAGGCATGTTGATACATAAACACTTGTTCCTCGAAGTCTTAAGTACTGGTAAAATCAATACTTAAACATTTTGAATCTTTTTATTTACTATACTTGTCTATTTCCAAACCTGTGCATTCAGGCAATTTATGTTATTTAGATCTCCAACAGAGAGAAAAATATGCCAAAGCTCAACACCAGATGGAGATCAACTCACCATTACAAGTTATTGCTGTTAGTACAGGAAAAAACAGCAGCTTTTGAGCTGAAGTATAATTAACAAACTTAGTCTACAACAGCCAAATTCCAAAAGCTTCCATGAACTCAAGCTCACATACTCTGAATTTGTCTCCGTGTGTTGAGTTCGCCACCAGGTGTGTAACTTTGGAGCTGAAGTCCCTTCGGATAATTCCACCCATATGATGAACCAAGGTCACCAGCTTAACCTGAAAAACAAACATGAAAATGTTTCAGTACATTTTGAAGAGTGAAAGCAGTATAAAGGGCAGTTTACAAAGCAAGCTACAGAAGGTTACATGAAATGTCTAGGAATAGAAATACTCTGATCTGTTGTTAAAACAACTTGTTCACATCTGCAGGAGAAGGTACAGTCGATATATCAAAAGAACTATTAGCATTTCTTTTTATTTCAACATTTAATACAGCCTTGCTATGTAGTTTGAAGAAGACTGTCCAAGCCACAAGTACTCTCAGGATCATCACACATAATGCCTTCACCTTTTCACACATAATGGATTTGAAGCATGTTTTCCTCATTGATTTAGTCAATTCTTGATCAAATTTAACTAACCCTAACACTGAGCACAGGCTTCTGTTTTGGGATTTTCTTTGCCCCAAACAAAGACGTGGAGCCGTATTTCCCCCCTACAAGCTCAAGTCAGGGTTAAACCCTGTGGGTGATAGAACAGGAGAGTATCTTTCAAAGAACCTTGATATATAGCTTTACCAATCCAAAGAAAAACAAGAAGTCTTACTAATTCTTCTTTCTTTCTGAATCCTGTAAAGCACAGTACCAAGTTCAACATACTCGCACAGTACAGTGGACGACAGGAGAAAGGTAAAGGCTGAAATAAAAAGTAAGCTCATTAGTCAACAGCATACTGCTCCTATTAAAGTGTTCACATTACCTTTAATACAGTACTGTTATTTCTAGCATTAGAAATGCACTAGACACTAGTACAAGTGTACAGTAAGACCTCAACTCCAGGCTTGTCAGTGTTCTGATAAAGCAACTAGAGCATCCCCAAGTTCCACAGGGAGCATTCCATCCTTTTATTTCCTCCCCAGTCCATCTGTTCTACGTGACAGCTTTTGGAAATATAAAGTGTCTGCTGGAGAATCACCTGTATGCTGTCTTTCCTAATAGCACAATCCCAACTGGTAGTCAACAACTCCCACACTGCAGCCTTACGACTGTCTGCCAGCACTTAATCACTATATGCAATATTCTACCACAATATTTATTAGAAACTTGTTTTTTCTTGAAATTCTCTCGCTAGGAATGTTTATGATTGATTGGAAAAGAGAGATTTTATTTTGAACAGTTAATATTTAGAACTCACAGCAGCTGATTTCAGCAGCCAGCACATACCTCTCCCTTCTGCGCACAGTGCAGTACGACCGGCGGTCCGATGACACGGCAGTCGGCTTTGCAGAGGTTGGGAAAGATGGAATCTTGGAAGTCTGACACAACGAAGACAGTCTCAAACTCTGGGGAATCAGAATCTCCAAGCTCTTCTATTGTGTCTGTCTTTATGTAGGGCATTTTAATTTCCTTAATGTACAGGGAAGAAAGGGAAAGCATTATTCAGGCAACACACTTGCACTAGTGTCAAAATTCAACTGATTTTTACTTCAGACCGTCAGAAAAATGTATGATTCAGATTTCAGAGGCAGATTCAGGATTTGTGAAAGCTGAATGCATAAGAATAGCTATGAACTGCTGAATGCTTTAAGACTGAATGTCTTAAAGCAATTCCTGTTGCTTCAGTAGTTTATGTATCAGTTCACATTGATAATATGGGATTGGAAATAGCCAGATAGAAAGAAAATCCCCAAGCTCAAAAGATAAATGAAATTTCAGACTGTCAGAACAGTTTAAGGTACTTTGGGATGCTACTAAAAAGTAGCATCCAACTTGCAACAGCAAGCTGTGCACTGCAGAACATCTGAAGAATGGAAATGGATTTTGTTCACTGCTTGGTATTTTAAGGGGTCTAAAAATTTGGTCCATTCCAATTTTAGTCATTAGTTAAACTTTTTTTAAATGTTTTTCACATCAAGAGATGGAGAAGCATTTCTTGTACTTCAGTTTAAATGCAGGTTTAAATGCAGCTGAAAGAGAAGTCAATTGACAATTACAAAGTCAGTTCATAGCAAAAACTTATGTGTTGGCTGAATACAAGCATGCAGTTGGATATCTCCATGGATAGTTCTATCCCCCTGTTAAAAAACACCACTAGGTAAGAGCTACAAGTATTATCTCCATATTTAAGAAAGTGTTTGTAAAAAAAAAGTGCTGTGACACTGTGAGAAACATTAGCATATATTGTGACCATCGTGCCCAAACAATCCAGATTAAAGTGTGTGCACATTTCAGTCCCAGTGAACATGCTGCATGCAATTACATGTGCTTAATTGCATGACATACCATATGGATAATACTTTTTATTAATTTTTCTTCTGATTTATCAGGACTAGTTTTCTTTATCTTTATAACAGGTACTTCCATTATCTTAATGCTCTGTGGAAAGGGAGAACTTTAGTACAGAAGCAAACTGGTTACCAGAAGTCTAAAGGCATAACATGTCATTCCACCAACTGTTTTATCTCACTCACATACCTCCAAGGCTTTCAGAAGCTCCTCACATTTCCCTGCTTCCTGAACCAAAACCACTCTTGTTTGTATTTGAGGCATTTCTTCTGTTTATAGAGAAACAAAGATAATATTTGTGTTTAACAGAAAAATCCACGTTAATTCTAAATCAAGCAACAACATATAGAAGAATACAGGCAGCCAGCATCCTGTCAAGATACCTTATTTACCAGGAACAAGCCTGAAAATAAGTGTTACCTTAGTGTCCTTTAGGGCACACCGTTAGTTTAGAGCCTAAACTTTCTAGTATGAGGTAAAACAATATCCTGTAATCTACATCCAGTTACCTTACAGTCAAACCCAAAAAATTATTGACTTAATGCTTCCAGCAGAATTAGATACCAACACCTGCTGGAAAACAGACAGCTGGTATCTTTTCTGCGTTCCTGGCTGACAAGGTTCATAACTTCCTTGGTGAAACTGAGCAGTTACTAGAAACACCAGAACTGAAATTAGATTTCTTGGTCTTTGTCTCCATGTATTAATAAGCTTTCAAAATATTAGAAGGAAGGGACAAATGTTGCCTCCATGGCATTTGGACCAAAAGAGCACCACTAAATTTTGGCTATTACATTGTAGAAAAACAAAAATATCTGTTGTTGTCAGTTTATTAATTTCAAGAATTGCTTTTGAATTAATTTTAGGCTTGGGATTATTAATCTCTGTCTACCTCATAATACCTATTAATCTGTCTACCTGTACACAACAGAGCAGCTCTAGTTTTCAAACACTGGTGTCAAAATGTCACCTGAAATGATTTATTCCACAGAAGAGGCATCAAATGGAACTGACAGCTTTCTGCACAACAGCCAGAAGACTTGTTCAATTTGGGCTGTAACCCCAATTTTTTATAACAAGATGAGTTAAAAAAATATGACAGTCTGTTTGTTGATGAAAGGATACCAGATCAACACCCTTCTGGCTCCTCTACAATTCTGGAGCTCAGCAAATCCCTTTTGGTTTTTCAAAACTACCAAACACCTATGAAGTAATCAATCATTACAATCTTAAAATAAGCTTTCCCCCATTACCTTCAACATCCAAAACAGACCCAGGAAACACATTGTCTTTGGAGGTTTCTATAATTTTTAAATCAAGAACAGAAGAATCAGCCAAGAGGCTCCTCCCGGTCTCGGACACCAGTGTGCTGCTGTCAGCCATGATTATGCCTTGCTTCTCTCTTCAACAGCTGGAAGGCAGAGGGGCCAAACTGAGTTACAGCTGCAAAAAACTCATTAGTGAGAGTCCTATTACTCAGGCTAGTTGGAAGTGACCTCAGAAAACAAAACATTCAGACACTTACTGAACTCCCACTCACACTGACAGAGAAGTTCTGAAAGAGCATCAGCAGCCACACAGCTGATAAAGGACCAACAACAAACCTGCTACAGAAATGGTTCTGTAGTTCATTTGCAGAGAGCTGCAGAGTAACTTCAGACCTGAGCAGCAGGGAAGCACTAACTAACTAGTGCTCATTTAAAAAAGCTTAACCACAAAGCATTAACAAAAGTAAAGCATTTGTTCCCTTCAGCGACAAACTATTGTAAGCTAGAGCTGAGACCAAGATTAGCACTGTTGAAATGAAACATTAGCAGAAGAATTAAGGTAGGCAAAGGAACTCGATAAAATTTAATTTTTCAGGTGAACTGGCCAGAGACACTGCAGGTAAAAACAAGCACCCAGAGAGCAAAACAGCACTATTTACTCACAGAAAAATTAAAAATGCATGAGAGTCTCTACAAAGTTAATAACCATATATATGTCTATCTGTATGGTCTAGTCTATTGTTCTACCTTAACTGTAATATAGTAGAAGTATCCACTGTCAGATAAAGAGGCTTCTCCCAGACACAAAGTATCTGTGCTCTCCCTGCCCATCAAACCTGTCACTCACTGAAAAGGCAGAATTCTCAATCCTCTCACACTTTGTGCAGGTACCCACCTGAATCTTGTACCAGAGAGTTTGTTCTGAGAGACCTGCCCAACACGCAGCTCATTTTCTCTGGCACGTGAGGCCAACAGGCTGCATTTCCTGTGATTCATCACACACCTAGATTTCAATATTTGCACAGTGATATCACAAGTTACCCACACCAGCAACTGCAGCTGAACTGCTGTCTTACAATAACCCTTTGTAGCCCTTTAATTGAAGCTGCAACACAGCAACCACCCAAATGCTACATTAGAGCACTGAAAGAGGCCTCTTGAGGTAGGAAAAGAGTTATAGGTAAACTCAGACAAAAACAAACCCCCTAGTTAAGGCTATAATTAAACTTAAACCCTACAGATTATATCTTGAAAGTCTGACACACCAGTATGGTTCCTATCATGCTGTTATTGTTGTATCAAATAACATGTATACAAACTTACAGAGAACTTCATTGTATCTTTGGGATAAGTCCATATTTCGGGCTGTGCAGTGATTTCCTTTATGGCTTTTCTAATTTATTTATGGGGTTCCCTCTGGGTGCATTTAAAAAAAATTACTCCTTGTTTTAATGGTCGCATAATAACTAACAACATTACACTGGTCACTAAACTTAAGGACTGAAGGTGCCAGGACACAGAGGAGAACAAACAGCACACACAGACACGAACACAACAGTTTCCCTTCACATAAAGAGCGAAAGTCAGAACACCATCGCTACAGGACGCAGGCAGACCGAATAGCAGACCTAATGCCCTCACAGAACCGCACAGAAATCACCTCCCCACAGCCTGCGGGAAGCCTGAAGGACACACAGCACCCGCTCACCAAAACCCGCTTGTTAGAGCAAAAAAACAGGACATCAAACACCTCCCATGCTGCCACTGCCCTCACGAGGAGCCGCCCAGGAGGTGCCCGAGCCGCTCCCTCAGCAGGTGCCGGCGAGAACTCCCTGAGGGGCCCCGAGCCCTCACAGGTCCCCCGGCACCGGCCCCGCCCGGGCAGCCCGCACCCACCGCCGCCCCCTCCTCCCCGGGCTCGGCTCTGAGCTCGCCCCGATCCCCCCTCACCGCCGCCGCCGCCCTCCGCCATCAGCGGCCGCCGCCAATTCGAAAAACGAGCCGCCGCACTCCCGGCGCCGCCCATTGGCTGCCGGCCCCACCGCCCCTCTGCAAACCGCCACCTCATTCGCCATCTCCGCGACATGTCCCGCCTCCCCCCCCCTCCCTGTTCGGGCAGCCCTCCCTCTCGGATTGGGCGTCGCACCCGCTGCTCACACTGGGCGCTCTCCCATTGGCGGGGGGCGGTTGCCGGGCAGACGCGCCGCGCTTGTTGCGGTACCGAGCGCAGGTCGCTGAGTGGGCGGGGCGGGGACACGCGGTGCGCTGATTGGCTGGCGGGGGGTTTGAACGCTCCCAACGGCCGCGCCGAGAGACCCGGATGGAGCGGCGGGAGGGGGGGATGGCCCCGCCCCCTCGGCCCCCTCAGCGCCCTCAGCCCCCTCAGCGCCCTCAGCCCCCTCAGCCCAACCCGGGGCACAACGCGAAAATCACCGTGGTCACCGTTGATAAATAAATTAAAATTAAAATTAAAAAGGGTTTTGGGTGTGCATCTGAGTTTCGGAATAACCAGTTCGTAGGAAACAGGTGCTGCTGCGGGAAGTGCGTGTGTGTGTGTGGGGGGGTGAATAAGACTGGTCAAGGTGAAAATCAACCCGCTGTCTCCATGGCACCGACCACAAAATAAATTAAAAGTACCAAATGCTTTAACTGCCCTTTTATTTTCGATTGTTCCTGATATTAAAGCTTGCTGGTCCAGAGGGGAATTTTGTCCTACGGCCACAGGTTTAGCATAACATGTCACTGCCTCAATGTAAAAACAATGAGATATATTTTCTCTTTCTAAAATTTTTAATTATATGTCAAATTGACTTCTTAGATCCTACCCTCTTATTATTATTATTATTATTATTATTATTATTATTATTATTTTATACTACAGAGTTTTATCAGTTCAGGCATTTCCATCACTGATCCAGCAGCTGTAAAACTCCATTGACTTTATACTATTTGGAAGAAAAATGGAATAGGAAAAACCAGAAGGAGATGATAACAGGTGTTGTTTATGTGAATAAAGGTTTGCTGGTGGTGTGCACGTAAATTAGGACTATTTTCCTGAGGAAAAGATTTCAGAATAGCATTCCAGTGCTGACACAAGTCAAACTATTACACAATCCTAGACGTGCTTTATTTCAGACTGAGTAATTGCAACAATGACTTACAGTCAAAATACAGCCTGACGTCCTTTTGTCACATTTAAATACTTATTAGGGTCATCGCTTTGCAGTTCCAAGCCAGGCCAGCCTTCACTGGCTTTTCCCCTGTTCTCTTCTTTCTCTGCACTCTTACAAAGTTCTTTTCAGCCAGGTGTTCAGTTTTTCCCGCACCTGAAACCTGGAACCATATTTCTCCTACGTTTGGAAAAAGTTCTGCAATACAGTAGTCAACGTTACTTTTGCAATATAATTTCTGGAAAAGATACTGGTGATTGCAGATTGATTTCCATTTTACCACTAGATCTTAAAAAAAAAAATAAATATATATATTTAAAGTTTTGTGTGCACAAAGGCAGGAGAAGCACATTTATCAGGGCTGGGGATCATCAGATGATACACGCATCACTTCTCAGTTAAAGGCTTATAAAAGAATTTAGGTGATATCCAAATATTCAGTACGTAAATAGAGGCTCCCTGTGCACATAGGGAGGGACTTGCATAAGCCATTTTTTTAATTTACTTGAAAATCCAGAATTATCTCAAAAACCAACTCGGATATTCTGGTGAACTGCCTTAAACTGTCCTTCCTGGGACTGACAGAACTTTTAGGTAATCACTTAAGTAGCTGAGTTGTTTGTGGATTGATTTTTCTTTTTCTTTTTTTTTTTTTTTTTTTAATCCAGTACGTTTATTCTCCCAAAAGTTCAGATCAGGACTGATGACAAAAATAATTACTATTCTTCGTATGTCTGACATTTGAAAATCTAAGTGCTTTTCTTATAAAAGGCTCTGATACGGAAACATCCATTATTTTGTGTTTTGTAAAATGTAACATGAAGCTGAAACTTGTTCTTCCTTCCAGTTAAGAGCTAGGCTTCAGTAACCTAGGAATATAACTTTTATTTAGCAGTTAAATAGTTTCCTCTTGCACACAGAGAGTGGGTCTCAGGAGATTAAGTCAATAAATGAATCCTGTCACAACAGCTACATCACAGCAGGGATCTCATACCTGCGGAAGAAGTCAAGGAGGCCACATCAGAAGAGCTGATGGAACCCCTGATGGTCCCTAGATATCTTCCAAGCACTCTCATGTTTAATTTATCTATTTTATATATTTTTTAAGAAAGTAATCTTTCCCAAACCACAGTGGTTTTGGTGGTTTTTTTACCAACTGACTTCTTTATAAGCACCTGGAAAACAACAGATTCCTCAAAGAGCTATCGATTCAGTTCAGCCAGAGCAGCAGCTTTCAAAATGTGAGGAAGGAGAGAGATCAAGCACAAGATGCCTGTGCGAGGTCAGTGAGAGCATGAGAAACCTCAGAAAAATCCCATCCAGCCTTCTCTCTCTTTTGAGCAAATAAGTAGATGAGAGAGGACTGGGACTAGAGCCAGTTTTGCCAAAGGTTTGGGAATAATGAGGCAGGCACCAATTATTACACTCCAGGATGCTGCGTGTAGGCTTTGGGGGCAGGAGCTTGGGAAAGCAAGGGAATGGGAGTATGCAAAGCAAGGGAGGCAGGGAAACAGGGCACAAGGTAAAAGAGAAGGTGTGGGCACAAAATAACACAGAAAGAGACAACTTGGTATAAAAAGCTGGAGACCCCAGGAATCTCAGCTTGTGCTGCTTTCTTGGCAAAGTTTGTTTCTTCACACCTGAAGTCTACCCAAGTGGACCATGAAAATCACAGAAACTCCATCTGCTGTTGTTATCAAAAAAGGTTAAAGATGCTTGAGTGTCTGATTTCCTCACAAATTCCAGAAACTTTCTTCTGCAACCTTTAGAGTCAATGAGGTGGTACTTCAGTTCCAGGAAAGCTAGACAAAAAGCTGACCTTTTACTTCTTAGAAACATATTTTTCTTTTATTACCTTCTCATGTCAATTTTTAAAGGAAACTTGTACTTTACAGGACTCTAAATAATTTCTATGTGACTTTTTAATACTATGAATTCATTTTTTTAAAGCCATGTAATTGTTAAAATTAGTGCTCATTCCTTTTTCCGCATTGCATTCATAATGCATATGAATCTGACTATTTAAATAAATATTTTAATTTGCTGAAGGTAGAACTGTGAATAAGTAGAGATTTGTGTGAAGGCTGAACGCTATATTGTTTGAGATGAGAAAGACTTATTTCAAAATTTTTTCTTGTCTTAGGTACAAGAAATGTTCCTGCATTAAACCAAAATTTGTTACTGACCTAGGGTAAAAAACAAAAACAAAAACAAAAACAAAAAAACAACAACAACAAAAAAAACCCAAACAAATTCCCAGTCCAAGACAAAATTACAAAATAAATGTACCTTAAAAATAATCTTTCTGGAATTGTTTTGTGATGTGTTAGATAAGAAACAGTATGGTTTCTTCAGCTAAAATAAAGGAGTCCCTGAGCTCCTCCTGGAAATATGCTGGATCTGGGATCCTCACAGATTGACTTGAATTGATTCCCATTGCCTTCCTCTCACCTCCCCAGCCTCAGGGCTCAGTGGAGAAGGGCCAGCCCTGCCTGAACAGTGATGCTCTCTGCTGGCAAAGAGCTGCCATCGTGCTCATCTTCCAGTGCTACAACCCCTAAAAATGGAAAATCAACGCCAGCTTGGACGAGGCTCTGATCAAACTGGACTAGTGGAAGGTGTCCCTGCCCGTGGCAGGGAGGTTGGAACTAGAACATCTTTAAGGTCCCTTCCAACCCAAACCATTCTGTGATTCCATGAAACTGGAGAGGTTTGCTTGTGGGTTCAGCTGCTGCCAGGTCAGTCTTCCCAAAGCCACTTGGGTGCTTTTGCCAGCCTAAGGGGGTGGGTGGGCTGTGGGTTTGGGTGTGGGTACAGAATCACAGAATCAGCTAGGTTGGAAAAGACCTCTGAGATCATCGAGTCCAACTTTTGACCTAACATGACCTTGTCTTCTAGACCATGGCGCTAAGTGCCATGTCCAGTCTCCTCTTGAATACCTCCAGGGACGGTGAATCCACCACCTCCCGGGCAACCCATTCCAATGTCTGATCACTCTCTCTATAAAGACCTTTGTCCTAATGTCTAACCTAAACCTCCCCTGGCACAGCTTGAGACCATGCCCTCTTGTCCTGTCGCTGGTTGCCTGGGAGAAGAGACCAACTCCCACCTCGCTACAACATCCTTTCAGGGAGTTGTAGAGAGCGATAAGGTCTCCCCTGAGCCTCCTCTTCTCCAGGCTGAACAACGCCAGCACCTCAGCCTCTCCTTATAGGACTTGCGTTCGAGTCCCTTGACCAGCCTCGTTACCCTTCTTTGCACATGCTCCAGCACCTCAATATCCTTCCTGAAATGAGGGGCCCAGAACTGGACACAGTACTCGAGGCGCTGTGTCCAGTCCTGGGACGCTCAATTCAGGAAGGTGCTGGAGGGCGTACGAGGTGTCGGGAGCGGGTGCGGGGTGTCAGGAGGCAGCACTGCAGATGCGGACGCCTCTGCTGTCCGAGCGTGCGATGGAGTAGCTCCACGGCTCGTGTATCCGCACATCCCGCGGGGGATCCCCGCCCGGACCCTGCGGGGCGGCGGCGCGGGCGGGCCCGGGCGGGGCGGCGCTGGGAGGGCGGCGGGGCTCGGG
>JAWWLV010000011.1:4798615-4822933 GCA_035041135.1 Platyrinchus mystaceus | reverse complement strand
GGGGGAGGCCGGGCCGGGGGCGGTGCGCGCCCCGCGGGAGCCGCGGCGAGGCGGCCGCACACGGCGCGGCGGGGGCGATGCGGGCCGCCTGGGTGCTGCTGCCGGCGCTGGCCGCGTTCTCCGCCTACTACGTGTACCTGCCGCTGCCCGGCGCCGTGTCCGACCCCTGGAAGCTGATGCTGCTGGATGCCACCTTCCGGGCGGCGCAGCAGATGGTAAGGCGGCCCCGGCACCCGCGGCTCTGGAGGGGCGGGCGGACAGCCCCCATCGCGGGGGGAAGCGCGGCCGCGGTGGCGATGCCCGCCCGGGGCATCCGCGGAGCGGGAGCGGCCCCGCACCCGCACAGCCCTCCTGGCCGTGCCCTGTGTGGCTGGAGCCGAGTCCCCGGCATCGCTGACATCGCTGGGGCCGGTCCCGCTGCACCGGGCGGAGCCGCATCCAGGAGGAGAAGCGGGGTCGGGTCCCCGCTGTGCCGCCCTGGCTGCCGCGGAGAGACCGGACTGATCAGCCCCGGGTGTCGTCCCGGTCCGTCCGAGCACTGACGATGCCAGCGCTGCCCCGGGGCTCCCGGAACAGGCTCGCCAAGGGCTCGGTCTGGTGCCCAACTTGCCGGCTCTTGGTCAGAAAAAAAAAAGAATTGGTGGGATTTAATCTGATGCATTACGCGTGCCTTAGGAAAAGATCACATATAAAGCTCTTTGAAATATTAATCTGCCTTGGTTTGGTGCCTTGTTACTAAACAAAACTCTCTGAATGCTTGATTATTTTTTTTTTTTGGCACAAGGCAGTTGTCACTTCACGATTTCTTCCTTATTTTCTGCCAGTGTTTTTATGCTGACATGAAACATCTCAGAGATGACAAAATTTGAACTTTGGTTTTTTCTAGCGTGATCTGATCTTTTACAAGGACTCATCAGTCATGGTCAGGACTGATGTAAGGCACTACGTATGTGAAAGCTGAAAGTTGTTTTGTTTTTAATTCCCTAGCAGTATCTCAGTTTACTAAGCTGGTTCTGAAATGTGCAAAAGTTTGTATTTGGGGAGATGAGGATCCCCTTCAGAAAGGGATTAAATGAGATAACGGACCAAGGACTCATAAAGGGACTAGGTGGGAATGTACCTGCTACATTCTTAATACAATACCTGTGGATGGTAGGAAGCATGGGGAGAGTGGACCATGCAGTGTCCAAACTTGTAAATTCTGTCTGAACAGCTCTTCCGGGCGCTGCTGTTGGAGACAGAGTCTGGGACTAAATAGATCTCTCATCTGATCCACTGGGACATCTTCTCCTGGTCCAGTTGTATCTCTGAACCACAGTTTATCTCAGGGATGAAAGGATAAAACCTATTTGCTGTACAGGATAAAACCTGTGCACTTGCATACCCTCACATGTGTCTCATAGGAAAATTATGCAGACATGGCCTACAATAGCTTAATTCGTCATTCAAATTTATGGCTTGACATTCACTTGCTCCATATTTTTAACTCAAGTAACTGAATTGCAAGCGCTCAGCTTGCCCAATTCATTGATAAGTACAGACAGAAGGGCCATGGTGCCTGCCCAGCATTCTGCCCGCAAAACACAGTGTCACAGTTCATTCAGGAACGCCTGAATCAAGGCCAGAACCTCAGGCTGAAGGAGACCTGTCTTTAGAAAATTGTATGACTGTGACTATATATATGTGTATTGCTGCTGCCTCAGGTATACATTCAGTTTGTTTAAGTGGAATGTTGGGCATAGGTGCATTCTGGTGCCTCTATCTTGGGAGCTGAAGGGTATCTCTTTTGGGGTATTGTAGAGGTCATAATTCCAAGAGGAGCTGGCAGGACAAAGCCTGGTGGGTGGCAGCTGGAGCAAGCTGGCAGGCAGGGCTGGGCTGCCCACATTTGCTCCACTCTCTGGGGTGAGGAAGTCTTTGTTAGGGGAAAGTGGTAATTTCTCATTTGTTTAAGTCTCTGTCCTTAGAAATAAAAACTTCTGTAGTGGGAAAAATTACTAAACAAGTAACAGTTCCTGTACCATTGCTTACATATCAAAGGGATAAGTGAGTTTTACACAGAAGCATAAAGGAAGTGAGTTGTTACAGGTGCCCGAATCACACATCAGGTGAGCCTTGGGGCTTTAGTTTCTGGAGAGGGAGAAGGTGCTTTCCAAGTGTTCAGAAGTCTTTCTGACACTGGAATAGCACAGTCGGGAATAAGTGGCTGTCATTAAGAAGGAACGGTGTGAACCGGAGGTAGGAGTATAAAAGTTAAGCTTGGATGTTTACTTTGTTAGACAGCTTTTGTGTGTGTAGCTATAAAATCAAGTGTATGTCCTTTCACAGAGCTCAGCTTCCTCCTTCTCTCTCTAACAGCTATTGCAAGGTCAAATGGTTTAACATTTCTCTCGATGTGACTTGAACTTTCACCCACTTCTGAATGTATTTCCAGCATGCTGTTTATTACTTTCCTTTGTAGGTTTGATAGCAGACAGAAATACCTTTCTAACTTTAAAATCTCTGAAATGTACTGTTATCCTTTTTTTTTTTTGCCCCACAAACTTCACGTGGTTCAAATTGTCATTTGCTTATTTTGAAATAGATTCGCAAAGACTCTGATGATTAAGTGTGACCATTTCTTGTTAGGGATAATGTGTTTGCTCGGTGCATTATTAATCACTGTGAATAAAAGACAATAGGGCTGTCACTGGCTTCCAGCATATTAAGGTTTTTACATGTGCATGTAGAGTTTTGTCCCAGTCAGCTACAAATTTTTTTGCAAGCTTGGGACTGAGTCAGTGTCCTGGCTCAGTGTGAGCCTTCAACAAACGTTCAAGTATAATCACATGGTTAGAAGAGTGCATAATGCTTATAAGGCAGTTTCTCTAAGTAGGTTTAAAAACGTGCTACAGAAGGGAACTGATACTAGTCTTAAACTGGGGGGAGCAGAGATAAGAAGAGAGTCTTATTTGAGGTCACAAAAATTCCAGTGAAGGATTCTGATCTGGGCACACTGTTCCTGTGCCCTCTTTAATGCCCTGTGCTGCCCCAGAATAAAAACAGAGGAACTGAAGCTTTAATAATATTAATGAATTGATGTGAAAGTGCTTAACAAAGAATGAGAGTAATTTGCCCCTCACCTGTCTCAAAATAGGGCATGGTAACATTTTTGCAGAAACCTGTAGTATAACACCGTTTGACATGAGAAATTAAAAAATATGTACATACATATGCATACAGGTGCATCAGAACTTGGCTTCACTGAAATTTGGAAACCCACATAATGTTAATTGCGGCATTGAGTCATAGATTTAACTACAGTTATTGTTTCATTTGGTGCCTGCTAAGAAGTGTCTAAAGCAACATTTCATAATTCTGCTGTAAATGCAGGATTGATACAGGCATTTTTCACTTCTTCCCCTAACCACTCTCCCTTATAGGAGTAAAGAGAGCAGCATATGTTATGAGCCCTTTGAAGCAAGTTATTTCTGAATACCACTGTCAAGATACTTGCTATTCTGGTGCATGACAAGGAAGTAAGTTTTGTGGGTTTTTTTGGAATTGGGACAGCGGTTTGCAAAGGTTCAGAAGGATAAATGGGTTGGCATAGAGGCCATAGATAGACATCTATGGAAGAAGGTAGGCAGGTGTGCAGGGCAGAAAACTCCTCATCAGCCAAGTGTTTCCTTCATGCTTCTCTGCCACTCACTCATTTTTGGAATAAAATCAATCATGGGACATCAACATTCAGAAGTAAAGAAAGCAGTTCTTTCTAACATTTTAATATTTTTCTACCCATATATTTCAGAGTGTGTGACTTCTGGACAGATGTAAATAATAGTTATAGGCAGCCAAGTAAGTTGCTGATGTTTCTGGATGCAAGAACAGTTCTGCAATTGGTTTACTGGAAACCAGGTTGTTAGTTGTTACAAGTAGGTCTCACAACACTGACACCTGAGCAGAAACTGAACCACACTGGAAGTCCTGTTTGCAGTAATAGATAACTTTTTTTGCTGTCTGGTGTAAGAGCAGATCCTCATGGGTGAATAGGTATGTGCACAAAACCTTACATTAAAATGTAATCTAGATTTTGCTTCTAATTAATAAACTGAAAAACAGTCTTGCTGGGGTTTTTTCCAGTTCTAAAGGAAATTTATGCAACTGAGAGCACTTGTCTTTGAGGACTGTCTTTATCTAACAGTATTAAAAATACATGTTCTTTACTGGGCAACAGTGTGCTTGAATTGAGAAATCATTTTGTAAAATCACCCTTAAACAGGGTGAACTGCCTGAAATGCACACAAAACAATATGTTCTGCACATTGCTAAATGGGGAAATGATCCTGTTTGTTTTTCACTAATCTCTGTTATTGACGACAGATATTGTAGTTGGCATTTTGGCCTCTAATGTTGATAGAAATGTGTTTTGCAAAGCGATGCCAGAACTGACAATAGTGTCTGCATCTTTTAAGATAGGAAGTTTAGACTTATATAGTTCAGCCTCCCAGTTCCAGCATCATTACTCAGTTGAGTCATGAGGGAGATTTGGCTCAGTCACGAGTAGTGCTATATGTAAAAGAGCCTTAGCTGTTTGCCTAATTCCTGATCCTCCTGAGGCCTGAAAGATCAGTGCAGGACCTTGGGCCTGACCAGCTGCAAGGGCAGTGGAGGAAACAGCTGATGTGTTGGGCTCAGTTTTAAAGGCTTTTGTGCATTCTGAACCCGACATGTCGCAATAATTCCATGGGTAAAGGTCAGAGGCAGTGTTAGATATGGAAGTCACACGAGGACAGAGAATCCCAATGTGCTGAGTAGTGTTAGAGGTTACTAGACATTAGCAACAAAAACTTTTGGTTTACTTTTTTGCAAATGACAGAAATAGAGTACCAATCCTTGAGGGACGTAAATGAAATAGCAGGGAGCATTTGGAATTCTCCATGAAATTATCAGCTGAGGAGCCAATAGAAAAATCCAGTTCAGGGACAGATATTGGTGGTTAAAGGTGAAGTAATGGTGCCTCTCTAGAGCAGTACTTTGTTCATTCTGTCTGCTTTTCATCACAGCCCTGACTCCTTTCTTCATTTTTGAAAAATTCTCCTACACCACCTAAATCTTTCAGTATCTGGTACCCCTCATCAAATAATTGACCAGAAGGAAGGTGGCAGTCTTGAACAGTTCAGTCTTTAGGGAGTCTCTGGGTTGTCCTTACCTTAAAGCCCCAGTTATGGGAATGTCCTAGTGACAGAGAAGGAGTTTGGGCTGTAGTAGCCTGATTTGGTGGAGAGATGGGGAGCTTTATGGTGTGCATCTAAATCACACAGGTGTCAAGGCAGACATGGGTCACAGGGAGCCAACAACACCAAAATGAAAAGCTGCAATCAGAAATGAGCAATAGTCAGTCACTAGGGCTACTGTAATATGTCCATAGTGGGTTTTTGCCTAATTGGCTCAAATGCCTGCAAAATACTCGTGTTTGCCCTGCTACCTGCCCAGCCCTGTCTCTCAGGGTCTTGCTGCTCATCCAGCTCTGCCTCCCTTCCCAGCAGCTGAGCTCTCTTGGTGTGTGTCACCCCATTGCTCAGTCCAGCCCATAATGTGAAGTTCACCAGTTAAGGTTCCCCAGAACTACCTCTTCAGAAAACAAAGGTATTTTTTTCAGACAAATGCATAAAGTCAGTATTACATGGGAAATCTTGCAGCTCTGACCCAGAGCGAGCGATGTGCTGTGCCTGTGGCTGGCAGAGCAGTTCTGGACCAGTTGCCCACAGGCCTTTCATCTATATACTATCTCCTCTTTCTTCTGTAGTCTCTTAATTTCCCCCTTGTCCTTTTGATTTCTCTTCCTTTTCTCTAGCTTTTGGTATTAGAGCACTGTCTTCTCTTCCTTTTCACCAGAGAACATCACAATTTTCCCCTTCCCTTCCCCCCTATACACACATAATTCCCAAATATATTTAAGTGCTGTATTTGATAGCCTGCAACAGCCCTGCAGGTTGTAACAGAAGGATGGTAAAAATCACAAATACCAGCAAAGATCAAACCTGTAATTGCTCACATGAGATGACAGATTCCAGTTTTATACTGGATTTAAGGCAATCCAGCTGTGGGCTGCTGCCAAAAGGGCTGGTCCCATTCTTTACCCTGCTCCCTCTTCCCTGCCTTGGGGTATCAGTAGGATGGTGACATGATTGAAGTTTAGTTTTTCCTCTGGTTTTGCTGGGTTCAAATTGAGCTGGTGCAGCAAGGTCATGCTCTGAGGCTTCTGTTTATTAGTGCCACCACAAGAAAGGTGCCAGGGAAGCACAGCACATCTCCTGCCAGGATTATATTTATATTACAGAGTGCTACGATATTTTATATAATTTTAAAATATTTATGGGGGGAAAAAAAGGATTTTGTTTTTAAGACCTCTGGGTAAGACTAGCTGTTTGCCAGCAAAAAGTGCAATCCTGGTGCCTTTATAAACAACAAGCCAATAGGCTGATTAGATGGATCTACTTACAAATAATCTGTGTAATAAGTGCTTGGCAAAAAAACTGCCTATGCCTGACAAATAATTAGGACTGTTGCCCTGATGTAGAAAACATCTCTTCCAGGTTTATGGATTCTTGGAAAGAGTGGTCTATTTCAAGAAAAATAGACATGAAAGAGCGTGGTAATCTGCAGAGGTCCAGGGTGCTCTGTAGTTTAAAGAGCAGGGCAAAACACTTCCCGGTAAACACCACTAACTAGCCTTGAAAACAAAACAAAACATTCCTGATTCCAGGGAACATGTGGTAATCTTGTCTACGAAGAATGTGAACTAAAGTGGGAGAAAACAAAAATGAGACATCTATTGCAGTACAGTCAGGCTAAAAAAAATCTACTAAAACATTGTTTTCCCTAGCAGTATTTCTGAAACTGCTTCCCAGTATTTACCTTCCCTGGGAACCTCCATAGGGCACAGGGAGGATCAGACCTTTATCTGGTTACATCGGTGGCAGCCCAACAAATGCTGTGCCAAATTATTAATAGATGTATTGCTCTTCGGATTTCAAACTAGAACTGGGTTTTCCTGTGGGAGTTTTAAGTAATGGTGGGAGAAAAGCACGGGCTGAAATTCATGAGATACAAACAGCCTTGTGAATTCAGGATTTCTTCCTGCCAGGTGGATACTTTGTGTTTCTTCTCCCAGAGAAAAGCCTTGAAGTATGAAGAAATGATATTCCATCCAAAAAGCAGCAAACATTTTAAAATTTGGATTCCCACCAAACCATCTCAGCAGGGTGACATTACCACAAGTTAAAGCAAGAAAATAAAGTAATTTTTGCAAATTCTGTTTTTGGGAGTGGATTCCTCTCCCAGCTCACATAACAGCTCATTGTATTTGGCACAGATTTAAAAAAAGAAAAATCAAAGCTTGTCTGTTTCCTACAGCAATGTAGAAAGTGAAAGTGGGGCTGTGCAGGGCCTTGTCTGAAAGCAAATATTTCAATAATTTTACATTCAAATTATTTAGGACAGAGAAAAAAATTACATGTAAGAGGTTGTGGCTGTAGGAGACAGACCCTTCTTGGCAGGGATGCTGATGAGCGCTTCAAAACTTGCTTTTCCTCTGGAGGAGTGTGTGTGTGTGTGTGTGTGCAGTTTTTGTGCATGTTAAACTATGGCAACTATCTGTTCTTCACCTTGTGAATGTGGTTAGACCGGTATCTGGATGACCCCATCGCTCAGGTGTCAGCATCTTTAATTCATTGGAGCAGTTGCACTGCAGTGGTGGGACTGGCAGAATTAAAACAGCGAAGTGGTTGTGTGTAGGAAGGCTCTATATAACAGTACATCTCTTGTTCCAAGTATTTGGTACCTGTTCATAAAATAAGAGGTGCCAGCTGGCAGTTTTCCTCATGGTAGTGTTCCTAAAGGTGTGTATATATTACTTTTAACTCCCAGCTCCATTGCTTTGACCGAGAAAGTTGTACAAGAGATTAACTTTTCAAAAGGGGAAAACCCCCCACTACTTTTTCTTTTTAATGGTCTGCCTGGACATCGTAGTCCCTGCAGTCCTTTGGCTCACCTTTTGCCACCCCTTCTGCACCATCCAGGGAATGGGAACAAATGTGCACTACAAATACTGTGCAGGTCAAATGTGGGGAGCAGGTCTTGACCATTTCAGCTGGAGGAGTGCCTTGAGTGGTTTGCTGAGAGAAACAGGTTTCTAATCTGTTCAGGGCAAAATTTTAAAAATAAACATGAAAAGTCCTGAGTAGCCCAAGGGGATAAAATCTGTGTCCTATTGTAAGGGGAAAGAAAGACCAGATCATTCTTCATTTTCATAGTGTTTTACCTCCACAAAAAAGTAACACACTTGAGTCTCTGAGGTTGGAAAAAAGTATCATTAACCTACTGTTGTTCTTGGATGGTGTTTCAGATCCTTCCCAATTCATCTGGAAAACACAAGACAAGACAATAAACACCCACATATTCCTTTAAGACCATTCTTGTTTTCAAATGTCTTTGGGAACTTTCTTCATTTGGAAGTAGAAAGACTTATGCTTTGGGGTGGAACAACCGAAATGCTCTGCATTTTGGATCTTTCCACCAAAAAACATTGCCTGTATGGTATTGCCCTCTGCTGGCACCGGTGTGTGGAGCTTCACAGGTCCCACAGAGGAACATGCTGGTGAGGTTTGTCCCCTTCCAAGGTGTCTTTAGGAGGGCCTGAGTGCCCATTCACAGTTGTGATCCACCAACTGCTCATGGCTTGATTTTTTCTGACAACAGAAAATCTTTTTGTTTTAATAAAGCTTTAGAAGCACTAAAGGTCCTCGAAAATAATTCATTTTCTAGTGAATATTCTAAGAATCCATATTCAGTTCCATGTAGGACCTGCCCTTTGAAGACAGCTACATTAAACATCAACGTGGTATCATGTGATATGCTCTGAAGTAACAGAAATTTTTCTTCTTCTTTTCCCCCCCCTAGGGACACCTGATTCACTACCTGAGACTCAGCCATCACTTGATAGTTCTGAATTATTTGATTTGCACCTTTGATTTGTACCAGCTGGAGTCTATCTCCTCTGAAGACATTAAAGTCACGGATGCTGTTTTCGACGGTGTGGAAGTCAGAGTGTTTGAACCTCCTGCCAGGGGAGGTGAAAGCCTCAAGCGCGGCGTTGTTTACATCCATGGAGGGGGCTGGGCCTTGGCAAGTGCAAGTAGGTGTCTGCCATTAATTACATAGGGTTCTGGTCTGCTTTTCTCCTAGCAGAGAAAGCCAAAAGCTCTTCTTCCTGCCAGGAATGACAAGTATGCTGAATACCTGAATTCAGTAGTAACTGTCTCCACTCTGGTAGATCAGTTCTAAGGAGAGAGGGAGAAAAACATCGTGAACACACAGTAAAATATCTTATCTGCACGTGAGCTGTAAAAGGATGGAAATGTTAATTTTTTTTACATCCTGAGAGGACAAAATAGCTTATTGTTTAAATTCCTGGGATGCCTGAATGGGCTTCTCGAGCCAGTCCCCCGCTTTCTGTGGTCATGTGCCCAAGTCAATCCTTGGTGATTAGGATCCAGTGACTATCTAGTGTAAGGAGTTTGCCCCATTTTCACAGAATCCTTAGCAGAAGAGTGGGCTGATCAACACTGCATGTAACAGCCTTGCTAATATTTGGTTCTTAAGTAACACATATCTGGGAATATACACTGCTGAGCACAGACAACGGGCAGCACAAGGGAAACATGTAGAGATTGGTTCCTGTCCCATGGTCTGGCCTCCTGCCTTAGGGGACCACAGCCACCACTACATAATTACCTTGAAAATTAATGCTGTTTACTGCAATTAACTTGATAACCACAAAGATGATCTGAGAAAGTAAGGTACAGCTGTAGGCAACGATAAGGTAACCACTGATCCCTTCCACACCCTACTGGAGGAAAACAGCCTTGGGAGGAGAATGGGCAATGTGGTTCCTGTGGCTGCTCTGAGATCCAGATCTAATAGGATTCTTCTCCCTGTTGCTCCTGTGACATCCTGAATTCCATAAAGCCCTGATGCCTTCTGTGGCTTCCTCTACAGGAAAAGAATATATTATGGGTTTTCTGAAATGATCCAAAACACAGACTATATTGACTGCATTTGAACTATGCATGTACAAGTCCTTTAGACCATGATTTAAGTGAAATTTAGGTTCCTGAATAACTTTAAAATCTGGCCTTTACCTGCCTTTGGAAATCCCAGTCTCTTTGTCCAGTAGTCCTGTAGCAGTTAAACATTTTACTCCTCTTCCTACAGAGGAATTGTGCTCTGAGATGGGTTTTCTTAGCCCTGCCTAAGCAATGTTTGTTAACCTCCTGCCTGCCTCATTTGTTCTTTAACAGTTTGCACATGACTCTTGTGCAAAAAGTTCATATTAAATTGCTGTGCTTTGTCTGGGTGATTATAACTTGGCTATGTCAGATGTATCCTGAGTCCAAGGCACAGAAGTTAATGACACAATTCCTACACCTAAATATTAAATTCTCAGTCTAGATACTTCAGGAAACATTTAGTGTCTCAGTATATTTTTTTTTAGTACCAGGAACCAACGATTAAGTAACTGGAAAGGAACAAAATTAGAGATAATCAGTCCTCTGATAAATAGGATGGCTGTGATTAATCCTCCCTTATATGAGTAGCTCAGTTGACATTAATAGGGCCACTCATTTGAATCAAAGCAATGCATGCTATAATAAAATGAACCACAAGCAGTGACTCATACAGTGATAACTGTCTCTGGATGCTATGCCCCCAAAGCACTGGGTACCTTAAATTTTGCCCAACTGAGGGAATTGTGATAGGTGGGTGAAATGACATGCCTCAAGTCACCAAGAAACAGGTGAGGAAGGAAGCATGAGGCTGCAGGGCTTCTGAAGACATGAATTATGTTCCCTCTGCTACAGTATGCATTTGGCACTTGATCATTTACAAGCTGATCTCATTTAATTTGCTTGTATTTGTGAGATGTTTGTATATTTTCTGGGAAGGCTCAGGTACAGCTTTGTGACTATTGACTCTTATGTCCCTAACACCATGTCCTCTCATGTCAGGAACAAGCCTTTACATCAACCTCTGCAGAATCATGGCTGACTCTCTGAAAGCTGTTGTTGTCTCTATTGAGTGAGTAATCTAAAACTAATCAATTATTTTAAGGTATTAGAAATGTGTAACATAGTTCTTTTAGTTTTTCCCTTGTTACTGGCTTGTGTATAAAGTTTTAACTTGGACAATAATTCTCTATACCAGTCTGATATTCTTATCCTTTTAAAATTGCAACAAAATGGCATGGTATAAAAAAATCATTTGGGTTTTTAATTATTTTAGAGGTCATTGTAGAAGAGAGAAATGTGGGGAAAGAAAGTTGCACTGAATTCAGTTGGACAAATACTAAAAAGCAGTGTTAGTGCATCTTGCAGTTTTATCTGCATGTAAAGAGCGTAGCTAAAACCTGAGATTGCTCAAGTGCCAAGTTATGATTCTGTAAATACTTGTGAACTTTAAAAACAATCAAACAAATAAAATCAAACTCATTTGGACATGATGTGTACCCAAAAGAGGGCTGAACCACATTTCTGTGCCTCCTTATGTAGAAACAGGGACTTTTGCCATCCTCAATGGCCACTGCCACTGCTGCAAAGTATATTATTAATAAATATATTTAAAGTAATGTTTATATATGTATCATACTAAATATATCCGTATTAAATCCCCCACAAGTCTCTCTATAACCCACAGTTTCTAAGGGTCTGCCACATAAAAATTATGAAATCATTTTACCCCTGCTCATTAACCAGAATACACTCTGGGGTCTGGCAGTTTCCTGTTGCTTCCTCAGTCTCCCACTGTTCCAGTCACCTCTTTTAAGCCTTGTGCTTCCCGCAAGATCAGAAAACCACCAGACAACAGAGAAGCAGGGCTGCTTTTTTAACACCTTGAACAATTCCAAGGTAAACAAATCTCTCACTAGCTAACTGCATTACCTAGATGACTACAACTTGATTGGTACTGTTCTCATCTTTATTGTCAACCTCAATATTCTCTTTTGCAAACCCAATCACTTAATATAATTCCTCAAGTTTCCCACCTGCAATTTGTTACATACCAAGCTTTGTGATCTAATTGCGACTTAATTATATGGAGTTGATGTTACTCATTTAATACTTATTATAGTGTACTTTAAAGGGTTGCTTTTTCTTTTCTTTATTTTTGTTTTACTGCTTTGTCTTTTATTAGTAGAAGCAATGAAAACTAAAAAAAGCAGCTGTTGGTTATTCCAGATGAGCGGCGATCACAGTATTGAAAAGTTCCTTATTATTCCTTTTCTGATTTATGCCGGTATAATTCTGCCTATTGCTCTGAGTTACTATTCACCTCTTCTCCTTAACCATTATATCCTTCAGTCAAGGTGTTTGTACTCAATTAGTCAAGTCTAATTAGATTTCTCATTGGTTTAATTGCTCGTCTCACTTTCACAGTCTAAGCACAGTCTGTTTTGCAAGGAGTTCCCAAAGGACACTCTCACATTCCTATATATGCAAGATATAGATTGCTTTCCAAAAGCAGGTCACAACTGGAGTGTGAAACTTGTAATCTAAGTTTAAAATTTATTCTGTGTATGAAACTTCTTTAGCTTACAGTCTGAAGATGTTTTGAATCAGAAAGCTGAATTTTGGTTTGCTCAGCTCTGCTGAGAATGTGTAAAAGCTGTTGTTTGAAAAGCTACAAACAGAAGATGTGCTTTGTAGCATAAGGTTACAACTCTGAGATTTCAAATTATTCAGTAAATACAAACAGACTTCTCCTGCACTGTTGTTTAGAAGCTGAGAAAACCTCATGCCTGGGATTCAGCTGCTGGCTCCTCCTGGCAGGCTGTTTGCCCTCTCTCTGCCTCAGTCTCCCCACCTGCCCTGTGGGTATATATTTCTGCTCCTCTCCTTGGCAAAGGAAAGGAATTATCAGATCTGTTGCGTTGGAGCAAACTGGTATTACTCAATTTCTTGGCTCTTGTTCATTTCATGGCACAGAGGTGTACACAAGGTTCATTTTCTCCTGAGCATAGGTAAAAATTTGGGGAACAGAACTTCTTAGGTATTTGGATCAGCAGAGTCTGTTGGATGTATATATATATGTTGGATATATATATCTCCTTTGTACTCACTAAGGTGGGAATTTGGATCAAAACCAAACTGAGTGTAATGGCTCCTCTTACCAAGGGTGTTTTCAGTATTAATTTTTATAATGCATAATGAAGTCCTCTATTGGGAAATCCTAGGAAAGTGCTGCACAGTTTTATACTATCTTGGTGTTATTCATATCTAGTAGGTTCATTTTAATCTTTCCGAATAGTTATAATTAATCTAACATTAATTATAAGATTAGGTCTTACATAAGTATTACATACCTCCTATTTTCCCCGTAGTATTTATCCTAATGAAATAGTCATTTCCAGTAAGGATTACCTGATATAACCTATTAATCCTGAAGGAGAAGTACAGTGATGGTAATAATTGTCTCTCATCCCTTTGTTTTGTAGATACAGGCTGATTCCAGAGGCTCGCTTCCCCGAGCAATACCACGATGCTCTTCGTGCTACAAAGCATTTCTTGCAGCCTGATGTCTTAGCTGAGTATTCAGTTGACCCAAGTCGAATTGCAATCTCTGGTGACAGTGCAGGAGGAAATTTGGCAGCTGCTGTGTGTCAGCAGGTAACACCCAGTGTCTGTTCTGTGTTACAGTACAACAGCCCAGGTCAGCCATGCAGAGAGACTGACAGATTCTTTGTGCTGCATCAACACAAGGTGATGTGCCAGCCCTAAAAGCAGGATGGTACAAAGCCAGCAGCTGATAATTTTTCTTCTGTAAAGTGACTCAGTCACAATACGAATCACATCGGGTCCCTTCCACCTCAGAGTATTCTGAGAAATTTCTGTCTTACTACCGTTACGAGTTGTTATGGACCAGATTTTAAGAGCAAGTAGCTAAACGACTTTTTTTTTACCCATTTTGCTTGTTAACTCTTTATTTTTCTGAGTAGGCATAATTTATCAATATAGTTTTCTATTTTTAGATAAACGTCTCTGAAAATATGTTTTTATTTCTTTCAGATACAAGTGAAGGATAAAAAAGTACAATAAATGAAGCTTAATTCTTCTTCTAAATTGTCTTCCTGTAGCATTTTGCAATTTTAAGGAAATTTTTTTTGTATATCTGCAGTTTAAATGTAAATTAAATCTGAATTTGATCTAGTAAAGAGTTTAAAGGCAGCCTGGGGCAAGTAATAATATTTTTCATGGTTGAGAGAAATATTATTATTACTAACTTTCCTATTGCCATAACCCTTAGTGATAAGAAAGCAGATACCATGTCCAGACAATTAATTATCATGACAACCTTGCAATATTGAATTAGGGTAAAAAAATTAATAAAGAGACAATTACAATAAGAGTTTCATTATTGAGGACTGATAAACATGATAGTACCATATTTTGGAAAAAGCATTCCTAATTCAATTTTCTGATGCATAATTCTTTTTAAACAAGATGAGATATGATAGAGAATTAGGTATCTTGTGTAGAAGATGAAACAAAGAGTTTGCTGACTCTTCCAGAAAGACAGCTAGGGGCACCAAATGAATAATTGGTGGACTCAAATCAAATGCAGATGTCAGGGTCAATTCCGACACAAAGAGGTACTTCTGCACTTTGGTGAGCCTTTGCTAGAGTAAACCATGGATGCCAGCAATCTGCATTTGCTGAAAAAAAAAAACAGATCAATTCATGGAAGAAAAATCCATGAAAAGCTGTTAAGAGCAGGAGCAGATCCTTTAATTCAGGAAATCCTTCAGCTGCCACTTGTTAAACTGGGCACTGTGTTAGAGAAATGCCACTTTGCACTTTTTTTTTTTTTAATCTTGTTACACCCTTCAATAAACTTCTGTCACTGATTTCTGTTGGGAACAGGATACTGGGTCTGCCTGATGGCCGTGTTACAAGAGGAGAAGATCAGGCTGTTGATACTTCAGACCAAAGAGCCACAATACCTGTATAAGAGTAGAATTCAGCCTGAAAAGTGTCAAATGAATGTTTGCTTCTATGAAATTCTACACTGATATATGTTTATTCACAATCCCAATTCTGTGCTGTGTTTTTCCTCACAGCTTAGCAAAGAGGAGGATTTGACCGTCAGACCGAAACTGCAGGCCTTAATTTATCCAGTCCTTCAGGCATTTGACTTCAATACACCCTCTTACCAGCAGAACAGGAATATGCCCGTTCTTCCTCGCCATGTCATGATCAACTACTGGCTGTATTATTTCAATGGTAACCACGACCTGGCTCACGCCCTGCTGATCAACAACCACACCGCTCTGGACGTTGGCCAAGCTCTCTCCTTCAGGGGACGCCTGAACTGGACGTCTCTGCTGCCGCCGTCGTTCAAGAAGGACTACAAGCCCGTGGTGCAAACCACGGGCAAGGCTGAGATCATCCAGAAGATGCCGGCGCTGCTGGACGTGCGGGCGGTGCCGCTGCTGGCGGACAACGAGACCCTGCAGCTGCAGCCCAAGACGTACGTGCTGACGTGCGAGAACGACGTGCTGCGCGACGACGGCGCCATGTACGCCAAGCGCCTGGAGAACGCGGGCGTGGACGTCACCCTCGACCACTTCCACAACTGCTTCCACGGCTGCATGATATTCACCCTCTGGCCCACTGACTTCTCTGCGGCCTTCCAGACCAGGAGCAGCTACATCAAGTGGCTGGATGAAAACCTCTGAAGGGAGAGGGTCCCTCCAGAAGGCACGGGGGAAGGGGGGGAGGGGGGCGTGAGGCTCTGGTGTCTGTTCCTGCGGGAGAGCAAACAGTGAAAAAGTGCACTTTTCCAAATTCTGACTTCATCATTCAGCTGCAGCTGCTGGGGGTGCAGACCACGAACTGCAGCATTTACTAGCTCCATTGGCCTTGACCAGAAAAGCGTTTTGAGAGATATTTTTTCAAACTTCCAATTTTTTTCCACCTTGTTTCAGATGACTATTGCCAAACATAAACAAATTTTGAGCAGGGAGATCAGCATTCCTGTAGGATTCTTAACTGACTGCAACTTTCAAGCTTTGACTCTTAATTAGGCACAAAGGCTGGGGTTTTCAAGTGATGTGAGATAAAGCCAAACACCTACATCTACATCTCAATATGTAAAAATAGGAGCTAGTTTGCTGCAGTGCTGAGAATCTGATGTTATAGTGTGAGCACTCACCTTTGACAGCAGAGCCATGCATTTGAATGGCAAGCATGGATTTAGGTGTTGGCTTTTAGGCACATAGACAAATGGCTCATTTAAATTAAAAAAAAAAAAAAAAGCTCTTCTAGGCAGTTGAGATGATGCTCTGGAAAGTCCCTTAGCCAAACATGTAATCCAGCTTTGGAATTCGGTCTTTACTACCTTTTAGTTATTTATATTTTTTAAAAAGGACTAAATATATTTTCAATAAAAAGTGTTACAGAATACACACAAATATGTTGGGTAAAATAATATGTGTAGCAGCAGAATCCAGATTTTTTAGGTGAGTGACCTTCAAAGCTGCTACTTATTTGGCTAAAGAATGTAACTTCATCTGTGTTTAAAGCCTCAGTTGGACGACTCCTTAGAGAAAATACTGAGCTTACTACAAATAATCTGCTGTGTGGTTTGCACTAATGTTTGTAATTATTAGTAGAAGTTTTTGTTCATTAACTTTTCCTTTGTGCTTGTAGTCTTAATTGTATTTCCTGCTTCCTGGAAGGAGGGAAGCAAGCCAATAGAAGTGGGCTCCAATGTATAGGGAAGATTTAAACCTGAGCTTTGCAGCTGAGCTTTGTCTGTCTTGTAGACTGACCCAAAATGCTGGGCAAGCTAATCTTGCTATTGAGCAGCACATCTCTACAGTTTGAGCCAGTCTGTAAAGTTCAGACAGGCAGGACAGGGGAGGGAACCCACTTGTGTCAGTGTGTATTGTCCAGGGGGCTTATGGCTTGCAGCAGTGATAGTTGTGTCAAAACCCCAGTGTTCCTGGGCAAAGAGGAGAGAAGGGTAGATTAAATTCATCCTCAGCTTTATCACAGACTCCCTGTGGGACCCCAGGAGAACAAAAGCAGTCTCTTTGTGCTCCACTTCTGCAAGGGAGCGAGTAGTAATTTCCTACCTCACAAAGGAACTGTGAAGCTGAATTCACAGGTGTGTGGGAAGCACAGGGATGTGAATGTAACTGGCAGGCAACAACTCATAGCTTTTGATTTTCCATTCTTCTCCAAGATTGGGCCTGTCCCACAGCTGGGGTGCTGCTGGGCTGTGTGTCCTCCTGGGCAGTTGGCTCATCCCTGTCCTGGCTCCTGTCAAAAGTATCCCAAAGTGAGGCTTCTTGGCCCTTGGAGATGATAACAAATTTCATCAGAGCATTTCTTATGGCAGGATTCTGAAAAGACCTTTTTAAAAAAGCCAAACCGGGTACTGGTAGACCAAACTGCCTTCTGACATTTAAAATATATAAAACAGTCCATTTTCACTAGGATTTAAAATAAGAATATGGCTTTGCTGAATCATTGCTTCCTAGAAACATGAGGTTGTTAATATGGTTGTATGTGTTAAGAAAGGCTGTTAAGGAGGCAAAGCCTGGATGTCAGCTCAGTCATGCAGGCCAAAACTCATTCCCAGCATAGGTTCACACGGAGATCACAAGACAAAGCTTTTTCAACAGTGGCCCAGATTCTTCTTCCAGTTAGCTCGTTACAAAGACTCAGTGGAATTAGAGCAGCCAAGTGACAATTTGAATCAGAATAAATTTTTGATCAAGATATCCAATTAACACTGCAGAGGAATTCAAGCTTTTTATCTGGATTCAAGTCCTCTTTCCTCCTTTTCCCCATAAACACAACTAAAGTAGATAGAATTTATTCTTAAAACAGACAGCAACCAAAGTTGTGTCTTTTCAAAAGACAAATTACTAATCTGCCCCAGAGTCCTTTTCCATTATGTGGAGGCAGCTACATTTGCCTGACTTTAAACTATCACTTAAATAGTAGAAAAAAAATACTGACAACAGGCTTCTTCCTGAATTTCCCACTTGAAGAGTAAACCAAGTCAGAAAAGATGTAATTTATATCTACTCACTGTCATTAAAAGATAGTATAACTGTAGTACTGGAAAAAAGTGGTTAATAGTCCTATAAATCATATAATAATTGAGTTTTCCTGAGAGCTGTCTGCAAAGCTTTAGCTCAGCATTTGTTTATAGCTAAGTTATGAATATCTGCTATGAACTTATAATATAATTGCTGCTGGTTTTTTAAACTGAAATGAAAGGGAGAGCTGGAATATATATGTTCATAGAGTCGGCTGTAAATTTATTTCATGCACTGAAGCACAATTAAGTCCTGGCACAAGAAATGGTAGTAAGTTTTTAACTGGAGTGAACGTGTTTACTAAGTCATCACCAGCCTGGTGTGACACCCGAGTTCGCAGCACAGCGTGGATGGGATGTTACAGTATTAACTACTTCTGTCAAAGTATCTTGACTACTTTTATCTTGCAGCCATGTGGTTTAATACATGAGGGCTGCAAAGATAAGTGATAGATCCTGCAACACAGAAAGAGAGGTCTGAGTTCCAGCTCTGAAAAGACCTTCAGTATACAACTGCACAAGACACTTGATCACATTCAGTGTAAACCTTGAAGTCTTATAGTCCAAACTCGGCTTTCCTCCTCCTTTGCTTTGTTCTCCTTCGCACTCAGCAAGCTCCTAGAAACAGCACTAACTCAGGATCAGGGAAAGCTCGTGCCCGATAGCAAGGGATTAAGGTTAATCCATGTTGCAACATCTCGATTTGTTCATGTGTTTTCCTCCTTCCCCAAGTGTTTCCCCAGGCGTAATTAGCACCTTCATCCCTTGGTTATTTCACAAAGCGGTTTAGGGCACTTTGCACGTTGTAGGATCAGACCAAGTGTTTGTAACAGTATTTTACCTGTGCATGGTAGAGTCAGTCTTGGAAAAGGAGATACTCAGTAAATTTGTCTGCTTATCCTTTCCTTAAATCAAGGAGTATGGCTAGCTACCATTTTAAGATAGCTTTTCTTCCCCTCCTACAATTAGGCTTTGTCTCTCCATTGCAGGAAAGCTTTAAAAAAAAAAAATAAAAAAAGCAAAGACAACTTGCATAACAACCATGCATATCCTGCTTTCATAGACCTGAGCACTGTATTAGTAGGTTCCTGGTATTTTGGCCAATATTTGAGACATAAATTGAGGTTTTGACTCCCTTGTTTAGGACCTCTTGAAGTATGTGTGTTCAGCATTTCTGGAAGCTCTGACCTGTTTAAGGATGTTTCATAATGCATAAAAATCACAAATAAGTTGAATTTCCTAACCTTCATCTAAATAACTCTAAAATTGCATCCCCAGCCAAAGCAGAAAGGCCGTTTTGGGTTTTAAGTCCTACAAATAAAAAGAAATGCTTTTTCTTTAAAATGTTATTTTGTAGCATTTGGGCCTCTGTATTTTTTTTAATCTCTTACCGAACTTTATTAGAAACTTTTTAAAATGAAGTAAAAGCATTAGAAGTAGATAAACTTGAGTTAAACCTTTTAAGCTGCTATGATCTGTAACAATGATGTTAAAAAAAAAACAACAACAACAAAACAGCTGGTTTAATGTTCTCGTATTTATGATGTTCAAAACCCCAAAGTACAACATACTTGATGTGAATGCATTCAATACCTTATGCATGACTGATTTTTGCTTTTTTTCCCAGAGCAGGGGAAAGATTTGTAAGATCTAATTACCAGTGTGATTTGAGATGTGCTATCAAAATGAAGAACAAATAAATAAAGTGAAATATATCTGTGATTTATGTCTTTTTCACAGGAACACTTATTTTGTATTTCTAAACATTTCCAATTTTATTTTTGGTTGTTTTCAAGGCACGAAACCTTCCCTGTGTGTCTGTAGGCTGCAAGGGTCAATTCCTCCTTCTTTATTTCTGCCAAATGATTAATGGTGACCACATCTGCTGGTGCTGAAGAGTGGATTGTACCTGCTCTAGTGCTGTTGTTCTCTTTCCAGATAAACAGCAGAGCTCATGTTCTCCATTCTGATGTATAATCACATTTTTATATGTCTATAGGTTATGCATATGTTTGAAATCTGTTTTAGCCAGTGAAAGTCCAGGTTCCTTTTTCATTCCTATTTGCCTTTCTTTCACATTCTTTCTTTCTGAACTGTAACCCATTTTCTGTCCCTGCTCTCTCATTTATTGATGATCACAGGAGCATTGCTTTTGAAATATCCTGATGTGGGGGTTTGCCATTTTGTCCACCAGGTTCCTGTGACGTTCACAGAATATAAAGCTTTCCACCTGCTGAACAAAGTGGGGGATAAAAGCTTCAAAGAACTTACAGCCCTATTTTTTCAGCCAGCAGGAGTCATACTCCTGCTTGCATTAAATTGAACGCCCTAAATTGAATGCATTAAAAATAGCCTGGGCCTCATAGAACATTTTTTTTCCAGTTGTGTGTTCTTAGATGTCATAAAACATCTGACTGTGCAATGCTTGGCAAGCCCAGGGCAGTGCCTCCCACAGCCGGGCGCGGCCGTGCAGCGCATCCTGTGCCTTGCTGGTGCTGGAGCAATGGCATTTATTTGTTTCATAAATGTTGTCTAAATAGCTGCCAGCACATCATTAATATAAGACTGAATTTACCCCTAACACAAGTTTGGTATTTTTTTCACAATGATTTTCTACAGCATTTTAAAGTGTTTATCAACTGTTCAGCAGGAACACAAGCAAAAGAAAACAAAAAAAACCAAAACAATAAATCCTGCAATCACTACTTTAAAATGATTTCTAAAGAAATTTTATTTTAAATAACTTTTTCTGACTTTATATAATCTAGAGAACACTAAATATTTTCGTTACAACCCCTTTTTCTATTTTGAAACAGAATCTCTACAAACAACAGCACTTCCCATCATGAGACATTCTAGGGGTATAGGAGAGGCAGAGTTTCTTAAATGAGAGAGTATACTGAGAGACCTAAACCAGCAAAAATAATTGGTGCTATAGAAAACTACCTCTCTCACAAACACTGTGCCAGTACCAGGACAGGTGCAGTACACTCAGTGCCACTGAGATGTGGGATTCAGGGTGTGGTGGAGGAATAAAGGGAATTCTTACTGTTAACCTAGGAATTTCATTACCATCCAATTTCAATCTGAGGTTTTTAATTAAGAGATAATAATTCACACGTATAGCCAGCAGAGGGAGCGTTTAAAGCAAAGAACTGGTTGGAAAAGGTGCAGCACATTCCTAAAACCACACTGTAAAACCGAAAGTGTTATTTGTGGGAACTGCACTGAAACATTTGTGGCAGCCGAGCCGTGACTTGTGAATTCATGCACGGACAAGGCAGAAAAGTCATGCTAATGGGGAATTACTCAGATTTCTTGCAGAAAACCCACAAACAAACAACCTCCTCATAACCACTCTATGCCGGGGTTGCCCCATCCCTGGAAGTGTACAAGGCCAGGTTGGACAGGGCTTGGAGCAACCTGGTCTGGTGGAAAGTGTCCCTGCCCATGGAAGGGGGCTTGGAATAAGATTTAAGGTCCCTTCCAGCCTGAACCATTCTGTGATCCTGTGATTCCATGATTGCTCAGCATGAATCATCAGCCCTCGGGACGCCCTAAGGGGGTTTTTTAGGTAATCTGGCTGTTAGTTCAGATTAGTGACCCAGCTGGGGTGTGTGAGCTTATCTGGGTCTCACAGCAGCTGCCCGTGCATGTCTCCCATCTGGGGATTGCACCAACAGGAAGTCTGCTTCTCTGTGCCCAGGGCAAGGCTACGTGGTTGTGGAGGGCTGTATTTTCAGGGTTATCTCCACTGCCTTCATAGATGCCTGGCTGTGTCAGAGAGGGAGGCACAGAGGCAGAGCAGCATCTCCAGAAACCTATGGAGATCTGTTAGTGCCCCTGGAAATGTTGTATTTCAGCCCCCAAGAGTACAACCTGGAAAAGTGTGGTTATTTCTGGCCTTATGCCATGGCATTTCTGCTCTTCTAATGGTGCATAATGCAACTCATTGTTTGAAAATGGCAATTTTTACAGCCCTTGTACACCCTGCTGCTGATTCTGTGAGGAGGAGAGGGCCCCTTCCAGAGCCCCAATGGCATAGCAGCTCTGATGCTCTGCTCTGGGGCCTGTGAGAGCCTGGGTTACTTGGCACAGCCAGCAGCTGTTTGGGTTATTTTAGCTGTCAGATGAGTTCCCTTTGATGTTTTTCACATTCAGCCATATGCAGACACTCCACACTGCCTTAGCTGCCGTGGCATCCTCTGCTCCAGTGCTTTCCTCCTCCCTGTGCCTCAAACACACTGTCAGTTGTGGAGCACTGCAAAGGCAGAACAGCTCAGCAAAGCAGCAGCATATATTTAGTATGACTGTACCTACTTATAAGGGTTTTCTTCCTCCCCAGAAAATCCCATGCTGAGCAGCATGCAGAGGCAGGAGTCAGACACACTGCCTCACCCCCCTGTGCAGCCGGAGAGGCGTGAGGGATCAGGGCCTGTGCCCAGCCCTGGGGCTCCAAAAGCCTCTGAGTTGCCTTTTGCATTCCTATTTTTCATCACAATTTCCTCTGCAAAAGTGAAACAGAGTTTACCAGCCTTCCCAAATACCACAGCACTACATTGAAAATCCTGCTTTTGGTCATCTGCATGCACAGTCAAAAGAGGGAAGATGTCAGTTGTTTTACAGTCAGAAAGACCCAACTACTTAGTTCAGGTCCTGTGTGATCTACTAAGATATCAGGTGATTAGTCAGAGGTCACGTTGTGGATTTGTATTTCATGTTAAACACCAGAGTGGTTCCATACAGACAGGGCATCTGGTATGTAAGGAATTTCTTTGGACACAGACACAGACTTCATTGGGTGTTGGCCAACTCTACAGTAGAATTATGAAAATCAAAGGGCTACAAATGTGAAAAAGGCCTATGGTCCTTTAAGTCAGGCTAAAATGATGCTATTGGCATGAATTTGGGCTCAGGCCTTCTAGTTTAATGAGTGTCATCATGTTGACCTCTTGGGCTGGTGTTCTTCTCACCTGACTGAGCTTCCAAGGGAGTGTCCCAGTTTAAGCAAGATCTAAAAAGATCTGCTGACCTGTCACCTTGAGGCAGATACATATGCTTACTTACATCAGCCACCCATCCCATCTCTTTGGGCCTTCACTTGAAAATGTAAATCCCAGTTCTAACTTAGTTTTCAGCGTCACTTTGAAATGCAATTTTAGCTTGAGTAGAGTTTATTTTTACTGAGTCATTTCACTTATGTCTGCCCAGAACAGTATCTCCTGAGCTGTAAAAAGTCAATTACGGTTTACATGTTAACCCAGCAGAGCCAACACACCTGGGTGCTCTTCCTCCTGAACAGACTTGTTTGCAAACCTGCAGTTGGGTAAGGGCAGCAGGGTTAACTCAGCACCTCTTTGTCTCAGCTGACTGGAGTCACCACACTTTCCTTGCAGGCATCCAAGCAACTCAGCCTGACCCAGTCTCAGTTCCCGGAGCTGGGGCTGGGAGCAAAATCAACTATCTTTCAACTTACAAATCAATCAGGGCACAGGAATCATTAAAAGCTAATCTGTGCCAGGATCCATAATGAAATTCTGAAGTCATTTATTCTCCAGATGAAAAACAAGTTAAAGCAGAAGGCGTTTTCCCAGTTAATACTTCATCCTTTCCAGAAGGGACGCTTCAGGAGCCAGGGGATCATTACAGTGTGGGAAGGAGGGCACTGGGGACAGGAAAGTTTAAAAAGCAATGAAGCTGGCAAGGGTTGAAGATCAGCAAGGCTGATCATGCCCCCACTAGCCCTGGGAGCAGGAGCGCTCCCATGGGAAGAGTCGGTCCCAGCGGGGCAGGGGCAGCTGTTCACCCCAGGTGGGGCAGTGGGGAATTCCACCCCTGGTGCCACTGCTTGCTTGTCTACTGAGCTGGCCTGGACACTAGCCAGCTCTTCACAAACGGTGAGGTGGAACAATGGAAGCGTTTCCTCATTTCAGTTCTCAGGAAGAGATTGTGAATTTAATCAAAACAGAGAGTTGGGCAGCCCGGGGAGCTCCTCTTCTGCTCCCAAGCAGAGCTGGAGCATCCAGAGGCTGAGATTCACGACTAGCCCTGCGCTCAGACACATGTGTGACACTTACAACATATGATTTCTATAGCCTGTGCAAGGCATTGCAGAATCCACAAGTTCACCAGAGTGTCAGCACTGTTTACTCAGGCAAGGATTCTAGT
>JAWWLV010000011.1:4775809-4789165 GCA_035041135.1 Platyrinchus mystaceus | reverse complement strand
AAGGCTGATGCTGGATGGGCAGCTGAGCTCTCCTCATGGCCAGGGAAGGGTCCTCCTCACCCTGGCACTGACTCCCATCTCTCCTTCCACTACCCTGGGCTTTCTGTGCTCTTCACTGAGCCAGTCCTTGTTAGCCCAGATGAGAACTACCTGGCATTTTGCTGCATAAATGAGCTGTAGTGGCTCTGATGAGCACCAGAGCTGATCCAAGGTAAGCAGCAAGATCACGGAGCCAGGAACAAGAAGGGAAGAAGCCAGAAGCAGAGCCTTTTTCCTTCGAGAAGGGGTGAACACATCTAACACCTCACTGCATGTCTCATAATCATCACTCACCATTTTGTATGGATAGATGAGTATCATATCCAATTATCACATCCTGCTCCTAGGACTGACACCAACAGCAGCTGGTTGAGGGGGAGCAGTTATTTTTGTCATGCCATATCATCATCTCCCGGTGATTTTCTTTCACTAAATTGCATCTGCAACATTAAGTTCCATTTTTCTTAAATTAAGCCCTTGAGTTACTCTTTAGCATGTGGTCACTCTGCTTCAGTGCCACTGTCTGACACAGCACTCTGTGCTGGGAATGGCTCTCTGCAGCCAGGTGAGCTCTTATGGAAAGATATTTCTTCTCTAGGTGATTAAGGACCTGTTTTTCTCAAATATATTACTGGACTGGAGTCTTACAGAAAACAAGGAAATCAAGTTCACCTGCCTCCTGCCTCCAAAAGTCATAGAAAGGGACATATTATTTTTAGCCAAGGCAAGCCCCTTGGTAATTGTTTTGATTGTCAGTCATGGAGGTAGTTTTATAATCTAACTGTGCTGAAGAACTATTTTAGTGGCTGATTGCAGTTATCAATTATTTTTCAAGTGACTTTTGTTGATAATTCATCCTAGTTAAAAAGAAATTACTTTTGCATTTATTTCTTTAATTGTAAACATTCTGTTGCAATGTTTCCAATTTTTTCTTATCCCAAACCCCGCAAATCCTTGACCAGCTTTACCAGTATATGCTCACAAACCAAAATTATGCAGAAGACTAAAGAAGTGCAAAATTTTACCCAGTCAGGTAATATTGGCATGCAACGTAGACTTCAAGCTGTGCTTCTCCATATCTATCTACGGATGTCTATGTATCTTTAATAAGGACACAAACATCCTCCTCCCCAGCCTTCTCCATGGCAATCTCATCCACTGATTCTGCCAACACAAGTTTCCAACACTCATCAGTAACATTTTTGAAATGGTTTTACTATTGCAAAATATTTCACAGGCAATTCTGGATTCCTTTAGTATCTAGTGTTGTGTTTGAACCTCAGGACATGCCTTTGCTCTATTTCTAGTCTTTCCTCCTTCACTGTAAAATCTGAAAACTTAATCTTTTCCTTTCTGTATTACATCTACAAATCTTTATAAAGGAGGTGGGCCTTAAAAAAGGTCAACTATATCAAGATGACATCATCATATAGGTGCTTTCTTTGGCACAAAAACTGTTTTAAGTGTTTCCTCCCATTCTTTGCAGCCCTTATGCAGTTTGTCATGCTTTTAGCTGTGCCCTTGCAATGGTTTGGTGTCACTGCTGTGAAACAGCTTCCAGAAAACCCAGAATCAACACAACCCTCTTAAAAAGTGGGGGGTTAACCTTCTTCTGTGATCTGTCTTTGCTTGGTGGCCTCCAGCCCTTACCCACCACAGGGCCCTTGTGCACACCCTACCTGCTACCTCTCACAGCCTCTCCCTCGCCTGGTCATCTCTCCTTTTCCCAAATCAGAAATGCTGCTTACACTAAGGAGAGGGCAGAATTTGAGGGGCTTCTATTTCCAGCTGTAGAAAGACCCAACAACCCTAAAAATCCACTTGGAAGCACCGTCTGAAATGGCAGAGGTTCCTGAGTCCTGTACACTCCGGTCTGAGGAGACACATGGAACAATGAAGGATGAGGCTTTGATGGGCTCAAAGCACCTCTGTGCAATCTCACTCCTTTTAAGTGCTGACACCTTACATTTTGTTTCAGATGGCCTTTATTTGCATTCCCTGAATCACCTTTCTAGTTAAAAAATTACACAACAACTCTGTGGAACCAGAACAGCAGTTAATCTGCTGATATTGTTGTGGTGTTCAGACAAATAAGAGTAATGACCAAACAAAGCTGAAAGCACAGGTTGGGAATGTGTTGCTTGCTAAGATATGAAAAAGTCTACAGGGTTTGTTTGGTGGAGTACTCCTGCATTAACTCACATCTCAGGGCTAGCTAAAAATTAATGGGAAAACACAAGTTCTGTAGGTTGCCCAGAACAAGTAATTTGGTTGTGTGTAGCCATCAGTAGCTCTAAACCACTGTGCTGGTTGTTTTTTGGTTGTTTTTTTTTTTCTTAATGCTATGTTTTCCACTTTAAGATTTTTTGCATTATCTATTTATTGTCAGAAATCTTTTCCAGCTTCCTTCCCAAGTAAATAAGGAAATCCTGGTTTGAAGAGGCCAGGGAAGTGTTTGTTATGAGTTTTATTCCCAGACACTCAAGTACTTGTTTTGCAAATCGATGTCAGCTTGAGTTTAACTTGAAAATTTCAGTGAGGAAAAGAAAAAACTTAGTCCCAAGGGTAAATATTCTGCCACTCGATGAAGCACACTGCAGTTTGCTTTTAGTTAAACATTGTTACAGTTATAAATATTTTTTTCAGTTAAATATTACACAACTTTGGAGTAGGAATGATGAAACGAAAACACATATTGACCCAGGAGACTGCTTCACTTTCTATTCTTCCTTGGGTCCTTTCTGTTTACCGAGTTTCAGAGTAAACATTTTGCACCTAGCAAAATTTGCCCTCTATAATCAATGCAAGATCAATTCAGACTCTGTTCTTGTGGCAATCTGACCACAGAGCTGTTTTAATACTCTCTTTGGCAGCAGATATGGAGAATTTCTGCTCCCTGCTCTATAATGACCCTTTTTTCAGGACAGAAAGCAAATGCCTTTGTAGTTAGTTGTCACTGAAAATACAAACTGGACACCAAAGACCCAGACAGACAAAATTCCAATATAATGTTTGCATGACACTCATGCAATACATTCTATAACATAAAGCACATGTATTTTTTATCACCCCCGTGATATGACTGCCATATTTACCAAGGCCAAGGTTTCCTTTCAGCTTTGCTTCAACTAACTGATAACCCAGCAATCTGCATAAGTAATTCAAGTTCTTCCAGTCTTGCACGGACTTTACTGTCACGTGTTTCTTGCTTACTAACCTCTGGACAGTGTAGCTAACCCTGACTAACCTGGCTACTCCCTGAGCTCTCTCAGCAACCCCTGAACTCACAGCTGTTGATCTGAAAAGAACCACATTCAAGATGGTGCAGGTACCACCACACTGAAGGATTTAAGAGTGTTTCCTGAGTGACAGTCCTTACACCCCACTCCCAGAAAGTCCTCTCATGTCCCTCACTCAGGGCTAAATAGCTACAATATTTGAGGCCATATTCTCTTCTTGCTATTCCCTGTTTTTTATACTAATCACACAGCATGAGAGACTGAGCAGATGAGTCTTTCTAGCTACTGGCATGAAGTCTTTCAATAAGCATAAAAGAAACAGTAGAAAAACCTTTGTGTCTTAAAATAATTAGTATGTAAATTGAAATATGCATCACTTACTTCATCAATCATACAGGAGCCAGATCCACATGCCACAGGTCAGAGCAGTCCACGTTGTTTCCCAGTGTCTGTCTCAAGGCTAGTGCAGAGACCAATATGTGCAGTGTCCACTTCACCTGCTACCAAAATCACTCCTCAGAACAAAGCAGACAACAAGCAGTCCCAAAACCTCCACAGCAGTAGGACACAGAGTGAATAAGCCCCACAGCAATGGGTATCACCTTATATGACAGGATGCTCTCACTGCAGATGAGTAGATGCAGATACAGACAAACCTCTTTCCCAGTTGCATTAATATGTCCTCATGATGGCTGTGCTGATATAAACACAAAACCAAATCCACACGTTCTCAATGCAGATTAAAAATATTGTAGGTGAAACCAAACGATGACAGAAGGAAAACAGATTCTTCTGGACATAACCAAAGATTTAATTCACTCCATGTTTTTTCAACGACAAGAGGGGAAACAGTCCATCCAATTAATCCATTATGTCCTTTTTTGCCAGTAACAGGAGGAGGGAAAGGGTTTCATGTAAGTAAAAATCATCCCCAGCTGTCTTCTCCCCATTTCCTCTGCACCCACAGCATTTTGCTGCCAGGTGGGAGAATATATCTGAGCAGAGCCCTGGCTGCAATGCTGGCAGCACAGAGGAGTGGGAATGGCAGGTTCCCTCAGTGGGGAAGCAAAATCCCATTTGGTTCTCTACCTAAAGCCTTATTACTGATTTTAATCTGTCCCAGGAGGAATCTGTAGCCCAGACGAAGATAGACAGGTATGTAATGGGTGTTTTACCACAAAGAAACCTCAGAAAACCCCAACTTCTTTGCATACACATCTGGAGCCCTAAAGAGAAATATTTGTCTTCCATTTTCAGTGGAGGTTAAAAGCAGTCTTCTATGGTAAAAAAATCAAATTTCATGCTTCAAGGCTTAAGCTGATTGCCTAGCAAGGCTTTACTGTGTGCCAGGGACAATTTCTCCTCTTTCTGAAATGTTGTGGAGGTATCTAGATATGTTACAGTGGATACTTATGTTATTCTAATGATAAAGTCATTTCAACTACTCCAAAATGAAGTCTTTCAGAACTTTTCTTGAACCAAAACCTTCCACTCTAAGACAAACAGAAGTGTTCAAGTGTGAGACTTTCCCGCGAAACAGAAATTCTGAGTTGCAGCACTGCAAATAATGATCAAAACAATGACATAGAAACCATTTACATTGAGAAAAAAAACCACCATGGAATCTTAGACCAAGGCACCTCAGTGAAACTAATTGTACTCATTCAGTGGGTAACATCTGGGTGCTGTGCTGGGATGTGACTGGTGACAATCTGAGGTTTGAAAGCTAAAAAATACTAGTGTTAGGACAGGGGAGAATGGCTTCAAACTGAAAGAGGGCAGGTTTAGATTAGAGGGTAGGAAGAAATTCTTCCCTGTGAGGGTGGTGAGGTACTGGCACAGGTTGTCCAGAGAAGCTGTGTGTGGATGCCCCATCCCTGGAAGGCAGGTTGGGTGGGGCTCTGAGCAACCTGGGCTAGTGGAAGGTATCCCTGCCCATGGCACAGGGGTTGGAATGAGATGGTCTTGAAGGTCCCTTCCAATTCAAACCATTCTATGATACTAATTCTCTTAAAGAGAGATTTTGTAACAAGCACTCACTCATGAAGGACAGGACATTTTTGAAAGTGCCCCTATATAACTGACAAAAGTAATAAAAAAGCTTAAAATATATACACTACGTTAACAGGCAAAATGTTAAGTACTTTCTTAAGTAAAAATGAGAGATCCTAAGTTAGATCTGGAGTGTTACTGCTACAGCATTATTGGACATGAGTGTGGCATGCACAGGCACATATATTCCCTGCTCTATTTATCAAATCCACCACTTGGGTCATTAGGTCTGAATAAATTAACTCATCAGTGTGTTTTGGGCCAGGCAGAACGTTGCTGTTGTTTATGTAACACCATAGGCCAAAAGGGTATTGCACTGACAAACAGATCCTCATCCTGATCCCATGACAGTATAAATCACAACAAACTCGTGGATACAAGATGGTTTGCACTGATAGCAAAACATAACGTAGGAATCTGGCCCATGGACCACGAAGGAATGAACAATCCCCAGTAGCCAAGATGTGATCTGTCCAGCACATGTGCAGGGATGAAGACCACAGTGCAAAGTTAACTCTGGGCTGGCTGGAGGCTTGTTGTGCCTTGGGAGGCTTGGCAGGATGAGACTGTTCATGACCCATCTATTGAAACAGAGAATGGCAGTGTCCCACACATTTACTGGGGGGCTGCAGAGGTGGGCAGGAACTTCCCTGTCCCTTCAGGAAGGGGAGAGGACACAGCAATCTCTTACTGTGCTCTCCCAGTCAATTAATCAGCCGGAGTAGCAAAGCCCAAACCAACAGCATTCTGGTGGGAGTCTGGTGCCTAAGAGAGGTGTTAGATTGTGAAGGAAGATTTAAGTGGTCATAGCATCTTTGGTGACAAAGAGCTCAGTCAGAGCTGTGCTCCCAGGGGGTTGAAAACTACACCTGGAAGGCACAGCCACAGGGCTGCTCTCCTCTCTGGAATGGCTACGTTCCCTCTGCACAACTACACCTCTGCAATTATGTGCCATGATACCTGTGATGAAAAACATGACCTTTGCTACTCAGCAGAGAAATCTGTGCTGAGAACTGCTGCATACCAGAAAGTCAGCTCTGCTTTCTCTGACATGGAAAACAAGCCCAGCCCTGCAGTGCCAGGGCTGGCAGGGAGTGATGGCAGTGGTAACAACAGCCACATGAGTCACCAGGAGAAGGGCATACAAAAACACGTGTCAACCCCTGTCCTCCTCCAAAATCATCTTCATCCCCCACATCACTGCAACAGGTAAGGAATTAGAATTAAGAACCTTAACAAGACACTCTTCCCTTCATTCTTACGCATTTTCAGAGCCACTACAGACTCCTAACTAGTCACACTGCTGGGAGACAAGTGTGACAGGTCCCCTGCCAGGTCATGACATGACAAGTGACACATCCTAAATCCACAGGACAGATTAAGGTTTATCTCTAATTAAATGGTTCACTGAGTAAGCTATAATAGGATGAAGGAGTCAGTAAGAATCAGAGGTTTTGATGGGGAGCTGCCTTGGTCTAGCACTACACTACACAAACATCCAGGAGTTGGTTCTGTTTAAACACGCACTAACACCATTCCTTCCCACTGGTGTCATAATCCCAGCTTCACTGCAGTAAAATTTCATCAAAGCACTAATTTTAAACTCTTGAAACTTTAAAACATATTATTTTCAGTATAAGTTTACACTTACTAGAGACAAAAATTAATTGTGAAAAAATGAGAATTGAAAGCAGCAAAGATTTTCAAGTGCATTCAATGGGGGAAATGTTTGGAGATTCACTCTCAGAGTCTGTGTCACTGTGGAAACCCACAAACATTTTAACATTGTACAGTGAAATTTTCAAATCTTAAAACTTTAGAAAGATAATGAAGTGATAGTTTTTGAAGAGATGAATTTGAGCGTGTTTTTCCCATTGTTCTTTTCAAATCACACTTTATTAACTTTGCCTTACAACACTGGCACTAACTAACCAAATATTAAATCAGTGACATAAGAAACATCTGTGGAGGATTTAAAATGATGGGTTGGGGGGACACAGACCATGCCTGGTAAGGAGCTCCAAGCTGAGTACATAGCTCTTGAAGAAATCATTCATGAATTGGTACATTTACCCATAAAATAGTTCTGTTACAAATTGTAGGGTGGAGACAAGTCCATGAGGAGGTTGGAAAAACACAGAATAAAGATCAACCCCAAGCTGTGAGCAACAAGAGTGCTCTGTAGTGCCCTGGCTCCCTTTCACTTTTGTTTCTATTCTCCTTCAAATGAAGTAGGACTTCCCTAAATATCTAGAAGGAATATCTGCACAAACTCCCTTCAGCAGCAGGAGTCTTCCAGCCAAGTTAGTTTGCCGCCTTTTAATTAACTCTTTGCATGTCTTCCTCAGATGAAATTTCTTTCCAAGAAATTTATGAACCATGATAAACAAAGTAAGAGGCAGGGTGTTGGTTTTTTGGGTGGTTTTTTGTTTGTTTGTTTGTTTTGGGGGGTTGTTTGTTTTTGTGATTTTGTTTTTGTTTTTTGGGGTTTTTTGGTAAGATTCTATTTATGCACATGCTAAAAATCTGTAAGAGACTCCTGCTCTGGAGCTGATGAAGAGACCTACAATGCATTAAGTAAGAGTGAACAGAGTCCCCACAAGCCCTGCTCAGAAAGGGGCCGTGATGCTGTGAAGCAGAAGGAGCCCAAAATGTCACACTGACTTTTCTGAGAAGTCATAGGAGGGGATCATGAGCTCACTTTTGAGAAAATGTTAATCTTCTCCATCTGACATATGCATTGGAATCACACAGATCTGAACTGTTTTGGCACACAGACTGATTGCCTCAAAGAGCCAGACAAATAAACTGCCTGCTGCCATGTTGAACAGGGATTCAGGGATTATTTTGCTACGCTATGACAGAAGAAAAACTATTAATTTTCCTGTAAATGGTTGAACAGAATGCAGTTACGCCTTCTAAAGATGATCTCAATAGTCAGGAGAGATGAAGAGATCTTGATTTTAATTTTTTCCTGTAATTATACTGACAACTCCCACCTGCACCCTGGCACTCAGGTTATAGATGTTGAGCAGCAGTCAGGATTTCACCCTGTCCTGCAGCAACATCGTGAAAGTGAACTAACTCAAATATCTGCACTTGGATTTGAAATCCCAGTTTTCCATGGCTGCACAGTCAGCAGACCATACTGGTGCTACCTATGCTGATTTAAAAGCATCAGCAGACAATTATGGAGTTGCTTATAATCCAGTCTGTGGGATGTGAAGGTGTCAAAACCTCACTGAAAGTCAGTGGACACACTCTAAAGCATGGACATGCCTTTGGAAAACTGCTATTTGGGTTTAACAGTTTGGAGAAAAGCTTGCAAGAAGAAGCTTTGAAGGTTTGAAAAACGAACCAAACAAACTCCAAAGTGCCTTCAGATAAAGAAAGCCCGAACCGTAGCTGGCATCCATGTACCGTGACATCAGGCATGCCATGACTGGGGAGCAGAAGGATGGACTGGAGCCCATGGCACAGGTACAGGTTACTGGCTCACAGGTACAGGTTATCAGCTCCCAGGCACCTTTCTGTGAGGTACCAGCTCTACAGGAGAAGCTGCAGAGGACAGGACACGGATAAGGACAGCACACAAAGGAGAAGGACATGTTGGAGCGAGTCCAGAAGATGCTCAAAGGGCTGGAGCACCTCTTCTATGGGGAAAGGCTGAGAGAAGTGGGGTTGTTCACCTGGAGAAGAGAAAGCTCTGGGAGAGACCTGAATGTAGCCTTTCAGAACTTGAAGGGAGTTTATAACAAATACGGGGACAGACTTTTTAGCAGGGCCTGTTGCCATAGGGCAAGGAGTAATGATTTTAAACTGAAGGAGGGTCGACTAAGGCTGGATGTAAGAAAGAAGTTATTTAAAATGAGGAAAAGTTTTTTTACAATTGGGGTGGTGAGGTCCTGGCACAGGTTGCCCAGAGAAGCTGTGGCTACCCCATTCCTGGAAGTGCCTGAGGCCAGGTTGGACGGGACTTGGAGCAACCTGGGATAGCAGAAGGTGTCCCTGCCCATGACACAGAGGGTTGGAACGAGATGACCTTTAAGGTCCTTCCAACCCAAACCAATCTGTGATTCTATGATACTATAACACAACTTGGAGTGGAGAAATTCTGGGCCTCTCTGTGCTCTTAACCAAGAGCTTTAACGTCTTAAAAATTGCGGTTTCCATCATTCCCTGGTGGTGAGCGCTCAGAAATGCTCTGCAGCGTGACAGCTGAGTAATGACCCCCCACATCTTAGCAACGACCCCGCCACCTCAGGGTGATGGAGGAGCGCCCGCACCCGCCCGTCGCGGCGGGGCGGAGGGAAGACGGGGATAGGAGGGAGGGTCCCTCCCGCCCCGCTCCGCCCCGTCCATTCCCCGGCGGGGCGGGATGAGCGCCGGGCTCTGCCGGGGGCTGCACTCCATCCCGGGACAGCGGCGTGAGCCCCGAGCCCCCAGCCCGGCCCGGCCCCGCTCCCCCAGCCCGAGTGAGCCCCGCGATGCTGGCGCCGGGCGGGCCCAGCCCCGCGCAGACCTGCGGGGCCGTGGTGGTGGCCGCCGTGCTCCTGCAGTCCGTCTGCGTGGCCGTCACCTTCCTCTACTTCACCAGCGAGCTCAAACAGGTCGGTGCGGGGGGACGGCGGCGGGGGGGACCCCGCGCTCCCCCTTCTGTCCCCGCAGGACGGACCGACCCCCGGGGGGCCGCGGGCTCGGATGGGCGGTGGGCGATGCGAGCGGCATCCGCGGCCGGGGGCTGAGCCCCCCGTGGGCTGAGCCCCCCCGGGCCGGGGCTGAGTCCCCCATGGGTTGAGCCACCCCTGGGCCGGGATTCACTCCCCACCCCGCTCCCCGCAGATAAAGAGCTCCGCTCCCCGAGCCCGCTCCTTTGTCTGGACCCGCCGTGGGCGTGCGCGGGGAAGGGAGTTCAAAGCAACAACGGCTGCAAAGTTTTCTTGCCTTAAAAAAAAAAAACAAAACCAACCAACCAAACAACAAAGTTATGCGTTTTTTCAGCGAAGAGGCAAATGTGTTTTTCATTAGCGCGCAAATTCGCCCTCTCATCGCTTTGCGCTGCCCGCCGGCGCTGCAGGAGCGCCAGGAGCGCCGGGAGAGCTGGACAGTCGGACAGGCACCGGGGGAAAGAACTGAGGAAAGCCGAGGTGCCTTTTAGACGTATCCTGTAGGACGATACGTAGTTCTAAGGCAGTGACTAATGCTAAAGGAACTGCACCAGACAGCAAGCACTTCTGAATTCCCCAGAATAACTTGTAAAATAGCAATTGTATAGTCTAGATGCTTTGGTCTCCTTGCAGCCACTCCTCAGGCCTGCTAGCTGCTGCTTAACTCTTTCCTCTCCCTGCTGCTTAGCTCTTTCTTCTCCTGGCTGCTTAACTCATCTTGCAAAAGACCATGTACACTCCAAGAAAGTTACATGTAGTTGATAGTCCCAGGATAGTTAATAGTCCCCTTTGTATGTGTGGCCCTGCTTTCCATGGACCCATTAGTACTTGGGATTTCCATGAGTGTCTTACCCAAAATTTACTGCCCTGCTGTAAGTTGTATCAGTATGTTGCTCTTCCTGGCACAAAGGTAAAACTAACTGCAGGTAAGCGTTCTGTACATATACAACTTCAGAAAGCATTGCAGAAATGTCAGTTACTGTGCATTCAATAATGCATAATTAATTACATGATTATTAGTAATGTATGGTATATATGCATTCGTTCCACATACGATTTAATAGGCAGAGTTTTCTGAGATGTCAGAGTTCTCTGTGAGGCAAAGGGTGTGCAGTATTGTACAGTATGAGCCAGTGCTCATACTTTGGAAATGTATAGAACAGATTTCCCTGCTGTGACTGTCCCGTATTTGCTCAAATGGGGGACTCACAGAAATGTGCTGACTTTATGAAATCAGGCTACATAATGCTGCTAATGAAGAAAAATATATAAAGGTATCCTCATTCCTTCATGCATACAGTTCAGAGTCCTTTGCTCACAAGCTTGCCAATCTAAGTAATTAGTAACCACACTTATCTTTCCCTTCCTTTTATTCCAACATGTACACCTGAGACACAACCACATCTTGTGGTACTTGCCTAAAATACAACTCACTGTTTCTGAACAATAACAAGCCTGCATTTGGTGTGAAGGGCTGAATCTGTCCACACTAAAGTTCTGCTGAGCTAAAAGCTAAGGTTGCTGGGTCTGAAGGGGATACCTTAAGCACACATTCCTGCATGTGCCATTTAGTGCACAATAAACAAGGAAAAAGCTTATCTGGAAGCACAGACTGCTACCCCCACATCCACATGATGCATGTGGAATAAATCTCAAAAGATAAGCTGTGATTTTGGTCTGCCCATTTTTCTGTCCTTTGTTGTTCACAGTACCTGCATTGCTACACCTTCACCAAGTTACTGTGGCTGCACAGACTGCAGATATTTCTAGCTTTGCAAAAAGCATGCTGAATAACTAGGAGGGTTTTTCCTCTACAGCTGTAGTGACCCGAGTAGGACTAGGAATATGACCATTTGTTTAACAGTTCTGCTTTAGGAGGAAGTGCTGAGACAATAAAGTTCACTATGCTTCAGGATATAGGGCTGCAAGGACAATATCCTCAGGCTTCCTTCTGTTTCGAAAACAGTCTACTAACCACTCTAGCACAGGAGAGGTTTTACAAGATTCCTGCAGGACTTGTGTTGTCAAAGGCTTCAGTACTACAGATAAACCTCATTCGAGTAAGTCTTACAACAGCAATAATAACGTGCTGCTGCAGGGTTGCATTCCATGAGGATTTCAAACTGCATGCAAAATACTGTTCCAGTGCCAGTATAGTAAAGTTGTTTTGGGGAAAAGTGAGCAGGTAAGGAGGAGGCAGAAGCACAGGCCTGTTTGCTTCCAGATGGGAGGGCAAAGCTGAGAGCTGGGCTGTAACAGATCTGCCAAGATAATAAACAGAGAATAAACAAGAGAATAAACAATAACTTCACAACTGCTTACGTTTTGCTTTTTTTAAAAACTCATCAAACTACTTTGTTACTGAAGCTTGTGTAGTTAAATCTGTCAGAGCCCTTAGTTTTTAGTGCAGTTTTACCTTAATGACCACATAATATCAGTGGTTTTGAGTTCTTGAAACCTGATTTAAAAATGTCATCATACTCCTCGGCAAAGACACAGAAACCTTCACAAACACTCATAATGGTGGCCCCTTTTCCTTCTGCTGCCTACAAAATACAAGTACTGGCTGAAGCTCGGGGAGTCTGCTGCTGCAAACTGAAAGTGGGACTTTAAGGAGGTGATTTCTCCTTTTCTTCCTCCTCCTGGAGCAGGAAAATCTCTTCCTAAATGCCTTGTTTTCTAACAGACAGGAAAAGCATAGCGTATGAAGGAGGAGGTGACTCAGATCTGTTTGTTTCTTTCAATACCCCTCTCAAGGACAACTGAAACTTGCAGAATAAATGTATCTGTTTAGCAAACCAAACCAAGCCTCTTTAACACAACAAAAGTGAAATTTAAATGCTACAGACCAGACCAGAATTCCATATGAGTGCTCTGCATGTTTGTTGCTGTTTCTCCCAAAGTCCCTGTAGTGCTTTGCTGGAACAAGCCCAACCAGTCTGTAGCTGATGCAGCAGCAGCCCAGTTCCAGGGAAGCAGGGGCCGGGTGTTGGAGCCAGCACAGGTTCTGTGCTCCCACATTACCCAACAGCGCCAGCTGGAGTCCTGTGTGTCGCATCCGCAGGGAGCTTGGGAAGAGCTTTCCACTAGGATATCGTCTCTCCCAGTCAGATTCCCTTGGAGCCAACCAGAGTTTTGCCAATCTATTAAAAACTCATTTCTCTTTATCAGTAAATAAATGTGTTTTCTCTGTGAGTAGACAATATAGACGTGGGTCCATGTCACGAGTGTCCAGCATTATAATTATATTTAGACTCAAATGTTATTTCAGTTGTCTGGACTTTGTTCTGCACTATTAGGACAAGTGCAGTTATGGAGAGGCCCCAGACTGGATATGGGGAGGATCTGGTATGGATATA
>JAWWLV010000011.1:4765619-4775709 GCA_035041135.1 Platyrinchus mystaceus | reverse complement strand
TTGTTCTGCACTATTAGGACAAGTGCAGTTATGGAGAGGCCCCAGACTGGATATGGGGAGGATCTGGTATGGATATACAGCAGCAAAGGTCTGGATCATAAATGGCATTGGCTGAAAAGACATCACAGAAAATACCTTTAAGGTATTTAAATGTATTTAAGGTCTAGTATTTGATTTCATCCTCAATAATTTGTGGAAAAAAATCCCTGGTGCAAAAAAAACCGCTTTAAATACAGAACTAGAGCAACTAAAAGGTTTACAACATTAGGGATTTGGGTATTGAATTTTCACAAAGCCTATTTAGTTGAGTGCTGGATATCAGATTTATGCCCATGGAGATAACGTAAGTATATTTTTGCACATTAGGTATGCCATCAAAGTTAAATATGTCAAATCAGGATGAATTACTCATGTTGTTTAAATAGTCCTACTTGCACCATACCAGGAAATGCTTTAAAGAAAGGGAAGTGTGTTCCTAAGCATAGTGAATATAGTGACATACCACAGCTGAACATCTGCAAGCACATCATGGGTGAAAAATCCTGGCTTTCCCTTCTGCTGCAGCTCCAGGACACGTACTCCAAGAGCGGCATCGCTTGTCTCACCGGGGAGGAAATCGGAAATTCCATCCAAAACTTGGATGAAATTGATAGCGAAGACAGAGAAGCTGATCCCTGCTGGCAAGTAAAGTGGCACCTGGGAAAGTTAATTAAAAAGGTATTTGGGAACACTGTGCTTGATGATATTACAGTTGAAAGAATCCTAATAGCAGAATAAAGGAGGGTCTCAGATTGTTTTATTGCAAAGCAACGGTCAGACCACAACTTCAGCTGCAAAGCACTTGCACTGAAGACAAAAAAACCCCCATAACAGTGGTTTCACTACATTCAGTAAATAATAAAGCAAAGACAATCAGTTTTACTAAGCAGATTTCAGAGATAGATGGGCTTGTCTGAAATACATTAGAGTGGAAGTGTTTGACTAGAGCTTGCTTTCAACCTGACCACACAGATCATGGTGCTAGCAGAGCTGTCACTGCCCTTTTGGAAATAAAGGGAGATTGGGATGAGAAAATGAGATTAAATGTAACACAGGGGGAGGTACAAAGGTGCCTGAGGAATGGTCTAGTCACGAGCTATGTAATGTAGTGGGAAAGAGCAAGTGAGCACAACAGCATCAGGCACAGCACCTTCCCAGCGCAGCATTCAGAGAGCATCTCCTGCATGACTTGCACACAGTATGTAGAATTTTTGGCTACAGAGAAGAAAATCATTCTGGCTGTAAAAACAAGAAGGGATAAAATCTTCTGGAATGGTTTTCAAAATCCCATCTCCAGCACATAAACAAACTCATCCATAAAAATTCACTTCTGGCTGAAACTTACCTGGCAAATCTTGCAGCCCAAAACAGATCCTCTATTTGTGTTCAGAGATCTTGGCTCCTTTGATGGAAGTTCTGCCAGTGAAGTCCCAGAACTTTGTCATAGAGAAAACATTTTTGATTTGGTGGACATTTACACATCTAATATACCTACTAGCTCCCTGGTTGCTTAAAAAAAAGGCAGCCTGGGTGCCAGAGATAATAGATTACAACGATTATAATTATGATAACAGTAATAATAATAGGAGAGTTAGATAAACAAAATGAGGCAGGGCAGAACCCATCAGTAAGTGGCAATACAGGGCCCGTGTTAGTCACCCAGGTAAATCATCTCAAACCATCGCCACACTTGCTGCAGCTCCACCACAGAACTGGTGTGTTTCAGCAGTCAGCAAACAGTTATAACAGAGGGCAATGCACAAAGGAAGATGTGCTGCCTAACAGCTTAGGTAGATGGGTAGAGCTATAAAAATAAATTTAATTTCTAAGAGCTAAGACCCCACAAAAGTGCACACTGCCAAGTGTTCTGCAAATGGAAGGTGGTGCTCATACAGTATTTCTTATTTGAGAGAAGCATGAGGGTCAGATTTTCCAATAATCTTATGCCTGAGCTCTCCTGAAAATGTCTTCCCATATATTTCATTACATAAAAAAGTAAATGTAGAAATACTTTATTACAAGAAATTAATAGGCTTTGCTTAATTTGCTTGTTGTTCAAATCGAGAATAGACTTTATTAATGACTTTATATGAGGAGTGTCTTTATCCTGCACCTGTCACCTTCAGCTGATAAACTAACTTCTTTTTTGTGTGTGTTGGCAGATGATGTCCAAAAGCTACGAGGAAAACGTATCTGCAATCAACGGTATAATAATTTTATTATCTGTGACTAAAAGAAGCTGCTAGTGGTACCTGATGTGTAGCAACTAAAATTATTTTTAAGTGCAGAAAACTGACTAAAATCTTGTACTGGCGTCAAGTCACCAAAAAATGATTACTTATTGCTAGAATTAGTAATTTAAAGTTAATTTTCAGGAGCCAAAAATATGGTCAAGTGGTTGGAGCAGGGTAACCAAGATGGATATAAAGGACTCAGCCTCTAGGCCTCAGTCCCATGGAGCTGTGGGGACATTTAAATAGTCTTCCCAGTATCCCAGCGCCTGGAACAAGCAGAACAGAGCTGCAGGATGCAGAGATCAGTAGAGGAATAGCTCTGCTGAAGCTCATACAGCTCTAAAGATGCTGGGCAAAAGCATTACAACCTACAAGTGGAAGTTCAGAGTGAAAGGTAGAAATAATTAACCATAAAATACAGTACGATGGGTTATTTTGTCTCTTGATAATTTGAAGGTGGGAGAAGTAGAAAAAGAAGAACAAAGAGGCATTTCAAGGAGAGCAAAAGCAAAAGAGGAATTTGAGCCTCATTAGCCAATATATAGCATTCAGTCTATGATTTAATTAGTTAAAAAATTATGTACCTGTTCCTTAAAATCAAGTCAGATGGGACAGGTGTGCTTCTAATGTTCTTGCTTTTGATGGGGGGTTTCTTTTCTTGTCTTCCCTTAGCTGAAAGAACTCTGGCACTGCCACACACTGACAGGCAGCAGCCACGTGGTCCCATCCACAGGGTCGCAGCGCATCTGACGGGCAGCAACAACAGGAGGAGTTCCCTGTCCACACGCTGTAAGGAAAAACTTTTAAAACACCTTAAAAACCACAGAAATTACTCTCCCATTGATAGCTTTGTGCTTACATACAGTTTTTAATACTTGTATTGAGTTAAGAGTAGGAAACAAATCATAAAAAAGTCATCCTGTCCCAGACAATGTTTTTTTTCTGCTAATTCTCAAGAAACAGGGAGAAAGCCCATTTCCTCGGGGTGCCTCCCTGATTTTTCTTTTGGAACCTTCATTAGGGGAAAAAAAATGTCCTTCTTCCTAATATTAACTTTTTCTCTTTCTTTCCACTTCCTTCTGTTAGTTGGAGTCCCAGCTGCTATGGTGACAGACCTATTAGAAATGCATCGCAGACAGGAGAGATGACATTCAGGCCATGTTAATGAAGGGCCTGGTAGGGTTTCTGCAGCCTCAGAGGGTATCAGACACTAATGGCTATTTTAACTTTGTTACTAAGTAACATCATTTTTTTCTCTTATTTGGGGGCACAAAAATTAAAAAAAGAAAAAAAAGAAAAGGCAGTTCATGTTAATTCTTACATAAATCTCAGAGCTTACTTATGGACTGTCAGTTTGTTGTGAGAATGGATGTAATGAACCACTGCGAAGAGCAGGTTTCCTTGCTTTGCTGTTATCCTCAACCAGCAGACACCTGGCTTCACTATCTAGTTTTTAAGTTAACATTTCTCTCTTTTGTTTTTTTTTCCCCCCCAAGTAGATCTCTTGCCCAGAAGAGGGATCGGACATAAAATAAACTGGGAATCATCAAGGAAGACCCACTCTTTCCTTCACAACGTGGAGCTGAGAAATGGCGAGTTAGTGATACCCCAGACGGGCTTTTATTACATCTACTCACAGATTTACTTTCGCTTCCGTGAAAATGAGAACGAGGATTCAGATTTGTTGGGACAAATCAGGAACCCCAAACAGCTTGTCCAGTACATTTACAGACTGACTAATTACCCTGAGCCCATTTTGCTCATGAAAAGTGCAAGAACAAGCTGCTGGTCTAAGAAGGCGGAATACGGACTTTATTCCACCTACCAAGGCGGTGTGTTTCAGCTGAAAAGAGAGGACAGGATTTTTGTCTCTGTCAGTAACAGCGACTTAGTTGACATGGACAAAGAAGCAAGTTTTTTTGGAGCCTTTATGATTGGCTAAAAGATGAAAATCATGCTTCCAAAGGATCCGATTTTCCTATTCAGGACCAGCTTAAAATTCTGTAAAATAGGGGATCATAAGCAAAAACTGTATCAATACCAGCAGTAGCAGACTCCCCTTTCTCAGCTCACTCATCGCGAGGTCCGAGCGTGCCGAGTTCTCCCCCACCAGCCGGGAGGAGCAGCAGCAGCAGCAGCAGCTGGCTGTTGGTGGCACTGATTTGTGCCGGCACAGGCACCACTGCCCCACCAGGCTGGGGATGTGAGAGGGTTTCACACCCCACAGATGATACCTTTGGCCACAACCCCAGGCAGGTAAGCGCTCACCACCAGCAGAGATGCTCAGCTGCGGCAGGTGGGATGGCGGATGTTCCAGGTCCGGTTACTCAAGGCTGAGACTGGATATCAAATTTTACTCGTGGTCTCCATTGGGACCCTTTCTTGAATATCTCAGCTCCTGTATGGAGCCTTTGTACATACTTCTTCCCAAGTGCCCATAGAATTTCTCTGCAAGTTTTTGTTTGAATACGAGTTTTACAGAAGTTAAAAGACCATCAGAAAATCAAGCTGCACATCTTCATCTCATCTTACAAAAACTTGAGCACCTAATTGATTTTAAGCACATGAACAGCCTGACTAAAGGTATCCACATGCTTGAAATTAAGTATTTGCTTAAGTGTTTTTTAGGATCGTGTCTTGAGTAAACACATTAGTCTTGTCTTATTCGGGATATTGTACATAAAAACAGCTGCTGAAATGGCACAGAAGAGCTTTTGAAATCAATCTGTGTTTTGATCAATGTATTATAACAGTGCCTATTAATTACTGTGCTGCAAACATTTCACCAGGCTTCCAATAAGTTCAGTAATGTAGTTGCTGTTACACTTGTTGACAGCAAGTACTTGATCTATAAAAAAAAGTGGGTTTTTTGTAAATACTGAATTCTATGAGAAATTTGCCACAAATTAAGCATGACGTGGTTCTTCCATGTTTATTTGTACTGGCATTATTTGGTAGGATGTAATGCAGAATAACACACCCCGATGACTAACATTTTTAGGAAAACAGGCACAAATATGCATATTTAAACAAATGCTGCTTTTTTAAGTAATGCTGTTATGATTTGATTTTTTTGGGGGGGGTTGAAATTTTTTCATAGTTTTGTTAAATAATTTTTTTAAAAAATGGCCACTATGTTTTTTAACTCTTCAAGAAGACCTATTTTATGTTAAGATGATTTGAAAGTTCAAGTTCTATGGACTGGATTCACAGCATAGCTAGTGTAAACAACACATCTACAACACTGTCAGTGGAGCAACAGCGATTTGCACCATGTATTCATTTTGCCCAGATTTGGAGAAAAAAGGGGGGAAGAGAAGGTAAAAGTAAAACAAACAAACAAACAAACAAACAAAAAAATTGGAGGAAAAGGAAGACAGTTCTGCAAGTGCCACTTTACATCAATAGAGTGATGCCAGTAGAAAGTCTGTTTGCCTGTTTTGAATGCACCAGGGTTGCCGTGGGAACCCTCACATTCACCTGCACGTTCTGGTAATCAAATCCCCGAGCAGCCCCTGCACATGGGCCCCACGAGTAAAGATGCTCCTTCATCTTACTACTCAGTCAACAAGAGGAAATTAATAGACACGGGGCCTTGCATTTATTTTGCCATTCAGAAAAGAAGATATGTTGCTTGACTTAAATACCTGTGTTGGAGAAGGAAGAGAGAGAATTTCAGGAATACCCTCCTTTAGGCAGGTTAGGGCAAAGAAACACAGCACTGTAAGCCTGAAATAAAAGAGTTGTGACTTTTGCCTGCTGGTTTAACAGTGTCACACACACTGTTTTCAGTGGTAATCAAATATGTGAAATTCTTCACCATTTACTGAAATACTTTGGTTTGCCTCCTTTTGAAATCATCTGTTTCAACAGAGAACAGAAAATATTTTTGCAGTTTTCTTTCTGATTTCAGTATTTAATTTAGGAATTTTCTGCCTGCCAGAAAAGGCTGGGAGAACAGAGCCATTCCCTGCATACCTGTATGTCTGCTGGCTTGGAGAAATGACTTTTGTAGGTTCTCCTTGGACAGAGCCTTCCAATCTCAGCACCGGATTGGCCCATGTCAGGTTTGAGGTGGTTTTTTTTTTAAATTTACTATATTAATAATTTTAATTTTTTTAAAAAATGCTTTTTTAGGAACTTATTTGAATGAAAATCTATTTGAACTGTGAAAAAGTATTTCACATTTACTGGTGGCAGCTCAGAGTCAGAAACCCTCCCCATGGAAAAGAACCAATTTGTGTAATGTGGAGTCGTGGCTGCTAGAAGGGACTGGAAAGAATCCATGGGGGACTCAACAAACCTGCAGCTGATGCTAAGACAAACTATTACAAACAGATTTTCTTGCTCCATGTACTGTCCTTAACTCTCAATTAACACTATGCCCGCTGTCACTGGGGGGATGCTCCCTGACTTTACCTTCCTTTGTTACCTAAATGTACATATTTGTGGTCTCTGCATGCAGAGCATAACACAACAGGAAATACAAATAGTCACTGGAATAATCCAAAAGCATGCCTGACAGATATTATCTTGGTGGGTCCTTATCAAGGAATATAAGACAGGACACGTTTGAAGAAGATTGGAAAAACATAGTAAGTTCTGTTTGTATCATATCCTGAGTCATACCTTTCATCTCATTTTATGTTGAATAGCAAATGTAGCAAATTTTTTATTTGTGGATGTGGGTTGCATTAACGTGTGAATATTGTAAATTTTTCTATATGCTTTTTATATAAAATGTTTTTACTAAATAGTTATTTAGTCTTGCACTGATTATTGCTGTTTGTTGTCCTATGGCTTCCACAACAACCCTGTCGTAAATAATTTCCCTGACATTGATTGGTATCAGATACAATCCATTAAATGCCACAAATTGTTGCAATGCAAAGGATAAAACTGCAAACCATTGAGCAATGCCATGTTGTGTAATCCCATCTAACTGGCTTCCAGACCCCAGTTAGTGAACAGCATCTGGAAGCAGTATGTTGAAGAAATCCCTGAAAGTGATCTTGTGACCAGAGTACAAAATTTTGAGCACTTCCCTTTAGGTTCTTCTCATATTTCTGTGTTTTAGCAATTATTTAAGCGCTGGGATTTCTTTTTAAGCAGGGAAATACCTGATCTTTACCCATACCAAACTACAGTAGAAGATATTTGTTCCACCTGGGGAAAAGAAGGCTCAGGGACACCTAAAAGCATCTTCCAGGGCCTGTGGTGGACTACAAGAGAGCTGAAGGGGGACTTTGGACAAAGGCTTGTAGTGACAGGACAGGGGGAAATGGCTTCACACTGACAGAGGGCAGGGTTAGATTAGAGATTGGGAAGCAATTCTTCCCTGTGAGGGTGGGGAGGCCCTGGCACAGGTTGCCCAGAGAAGCTCTGGATGCCCCATCCCTGGAAGTGTCCAAGGCCAGGTTGGATGGGGCTTTGGGATAGTGGCAGATGTCCCTGCCCATGGCAGGGGAGTTGGAACCATTACACCAATGGACCCTGTTCTCTCTCCAGTTGGTGAATGAGTCTAATGAAGAGGGACAGGAATGCCCAGTGTGTGACCTGGTGACACAGTGAGCTGAAGCACAGCAAAAAGCTGAGACTAAAACAGCTGCCTCTGAATGAGTGACCTCAGAGCACAGCTTTGCTGATAATAAACCAGCACTGTTTTGAAGTCTTCTTGCAGATATTTACTGCCATATAAACAACTGTAAAGTAATTTGAGCCCATGCTGGGTTTTACATTATTAAGCTGGATTACCGCTATTTCATCAGTGCTCCTCACGGATGATGGTTGCTAAACCATAACCTTTGAAAGCATACACCAGGTGCTACCTTCTGTTCTAAAACACATTTATAATAGCAGGCAGAACACCCTTTGTTCCGGATATAACAAAAAAACTGCATTTGCTTTTCTCTGGAGTTGTAGAAGGTGCATCATTTTAATATCAGTCTCTACCTTGGAGTCCGTTTTCCAGTTTCTTCTTTTCTCCACAATAAACACATAATCATTCTATATTCAAAGCTTTCAGACATTTCCATGACAACAAACAATGATATAAACAAGAATTAGAACTGTATTGGAAGAGGAGATAATGGACAGAATGGAACATATGAGAGAGAGACCTCAAAACTCCATAAATAGAAACTCCCTTCTACCTCATCTCCAGTACTCAATACAGCTTTGAAGCTACTGAAGACAACCACCTATATTTTAAAAGTTCCATGAAAGGTAAATGTCCAGTATAATGTGTTTTTTTAAATGATTTTTTTAATATCTGTCTTGTTCATACATTCATCTGATAGATAAAACTGAATTAAAAGTACTTAACTTCTGCCTCTTTCTCTCCATTTCTCTCATTCCAATAAGACCAGTGACTTCACTCTTATCGTGCTGTCAACATATAACTAATGTTCTTGCAGCTGAGGGCTAGCAGACAACTTTTGGGAGACTAAAGCCATCTTCTCTCACAGCTCTTACCTCTTCTATCACACTATCTGCACCACTGTCCTTGAGCAAAGCAGAGGCAGTAATCCATTATTGTGCAGAGTTTGTGGGATGACAGTTCTGGCCTGCAATTGCCAAAGAAATCAGAAAGAATCAGAAGACTAAAGCTGCTTTTCTTCTCTCTCAGATGACATTTTTTCTGGTCCTGTCCCCGTGCAGGAAAAGCAGCCAGAGAAGCCCTTGACCCATGATACCCTTAAAAGAAGGAAATCGATGTTGCTGGATTCAAAACACAACTGCCAGGTCTAATCCAAGTGGCTCATCACTCAGCACACCAGGAATTAAGTATTAAATCATTGCATTACAAGCTCAAGTTGTCTGGAGTTTATGAACCTGGTGCTACCTCACTTTTGAACTTGATTTTGACACACACACCATAGTTCAGGTATCATTTTAATAAGGAATAAATTATTTTCTTAAAAAAAAAAAAAAGGAAGTGATCATTTTTGACAAGATACAGCTCAGCAAAACGTGGAAGCATTTCATGAGAATGAAGGATGGCCTCTATATAGAAAAGTGACATTTATAACTTCAGGCCATTTTCTCTGGCAAATATCAACATCCTGCAGCTGAAACCACTGGTTGGAGAAAAGAAATACAAAAAAAAAAAAAAAGGAGAAATAATTATTTATAACATTACAAAGTGTTTGGCATCCTAACTACAGAGGCAGTTATTATGCCCATAATGTAATGCAATGTCATGTAAATTAGATTGGGGACACAATTCTAATATGAACTAACTGTATGTTGGTGGCATAAAGCCCGTGATTTTTTGTCAGAAACATATAACACAACTCTATAGGCAGCTGAATAGACAAAGTGAGAAGTACATTAGGCTCTTCCTCCATTTCAACTGAAATTAATCTGTAGCCATCCCTCATAAAATTCAGCAACTCTTGAGTAACTTGCTACAAAACTGTCTCACAGTTCAAGAGCAGGAATGATGAATACTGATTCCAGTGAGACTGCAAAAATATATCATCAAAATTAGACTATGGACAAGGCACTAAAGCTAATGCTTGCACGATTACAGAAAGCAAATTACAGAGAACATGCACATCCAGAGGCACAGGCAGAGTAATAACTCGGTGCTATGTTACACCACGCTTGAGATCCGTCTACCCTTAAATAAAGCTCAGCAGCCAGAAATGCTAGAGGAGATGTACACATGTGTGAGTGCTCCTGGAAAAACAACATAAACCTCTTTCTTGGCTGAATTGGATGAGACTTGGAGCAACCTGATTAGTGGAAGGTGCCTCTGCCCATGGCAGGGAGTTGGAACAAGATGAGCTTTAAGGTCCCTTCCAACCCAAACC
>JAWWLV010000011.1:4753631-4765519 GCA_035041135.1 Platyrinchus mystaceus | reverse complement strand
TGATTAGTGGAAGGTGCCTCTGCCCATGGCAGGGAGTTGGAACAAGATGAGCTTTAAGGTCCCTTCCAACCCAAACCATTCTGTGATTCTGTGGTCAATCTAGACACCAACATGGATTCAGAGCACTGGTTGCCACGGCAGAGATGGGGTGTGAGGGATGCAGCCACTGTGGATAGACAGAAGTGAAAATAGATTGTGCCACAGTGCACACTCCCTACAAATTTGTGGGGACAGGTTGGAAAAGGGGAGACATACACCCTATACAGATGTGCAAGGGGTCGCTTTACTGCCCCTGATCTCACCTTGTACTGCTTCCATTTTACTTCCTTTTGGGTATAACATTGTCCTTTGAGTCTGCAGCTGGGGAAACACACGGTTCTGATGTCTGTGTCTGCAAAGGGCAGAGAGTAGGACAGCAGCCACATGCTGAATCGAAATTTAATTGCAGGTAAATCATATGGAAGCGGGTGATTACTGCAGCTTCACTGAACTGGAGCCTCCCCGGGCTCCTGCCAAGACCCAAGGGCAGAGCAAAGATACGGAGTGAGGAGGCAGCGATCGCACCCGTAGCCGCGGTCCCGGTGGGATGTGCAGTGAGGGGATTTGCGGTGAGGGGATGTGCGCTGAGGGGATGCGCGCTGAGGGGATGCGCGGCTGAGGGGATTTGCGGTGAAGGGATGCGCGGTGAGGGGATTTGCGGTGAAGGGATGCGCGTCTGAGGGGATGAGCGGTGAGGGGATTTGCGGTGAGGGGATGCGCGGCTGAGCGGCGCGGGGGGATGTGCGCAGGGACAGAGCCCTGAGAGCGGCGGACGAGGGACGGTCCCGCCGCTCCGAGAGCACCGGCAGGCGGGACCCGCACCTGCCCGGGCGGGGCAGGCACCGGGGGCGGACCGGGAGCGCCGGACCCGCCGGGGTGGGCGAGTCCTCCCGCGCCGGGGGCTCGGGAAGAAAGTTTAAATGCCGGTGCCGGCGCGGGTGGAGCGGCCGCCCGGGGGTCGCGGGGCCGCCCCACGTCTCTTGTGACGCGCGGCGAGCGCCCGCCCGCCCCGGGCCGGGGGGAGCGACAGTGCCCGGGAGAGGCGGAGCGGGGCCGCCCGTCCCTCCCCGCCCCCGGCCCCGCACCTGCCCGGGCGCGCAGCGGCGCGGGGACCGCGCGGGGCCGGGCCGCGCCGCGCCGGGCGGGGATGCGCATCCCTGGGCGGCAGGATGCCGGAGGGGAGCGCGGGCGGCCGCGGCGCGGAGAACCGGACGGGCGCCGAGGCCCCGCAGCACCTGTTCCCCGTGCCCGTGCTCACCGGCATCACCGTCGCCTGCGTCCTGCTCTTCGTCATCGGGATCATCGGCAACCTCATGACCATGCTGGTGGTGTCGCGGTTCCGGGACATGAGGACCACCACCAACTTCTACCTGTCCAGCATGGCCTTCTCCGACCTGCTCATCTTCCTCTGCATGCCCCTGGACCTCTTCCGTCTCTGGCAGTACCGGCCCTGGAACTTCGGGGACCTCCTCTGCAAGCTCTTCCAGTTCATCAGCGAGAGCTGCACCTACTCCACCATCCTCAACATCACGGCGCTCAGCGTGGAGCGGTACGTTGCCATCTGCTTCCCCCTCCGAGCTAAAGTCATCATCACCAAGGGGAAGGTCAAGCTGGTCATCCTCTTCCTCTGGGCTGTCTCCTTCATTAGCGCCGGACCCATCTTCATCCTGGTGGGGGTCGAGCATGAGAACGGCACGAACCCCCTGAGCACCAACGAGTGCCGAGCCACCGAATACGCCATCCGCTCGGGGCTCCTCACCATCATGGTCTGGACCTCCAGCATCTTCTTTTTCCTGCCCGTGTTCTGCCTGACCGTGCTGTACAGCCTCATCGGGAGGAAGCTCTGGAGGAGGAAGAGAAAGAACATCGGTCTAAACACCGTCATCAGGGATAAGAACAACAAGCAAACTGTGAAAATGTTAGGTACGAGTCTTCTTGCTCTGTTTTTCCAAAGGATGTGTGTGCTTGTATGTGTGTGAGAGAAAAACCGAGAGCCCTCTGGTAGTTTACTATAGTTGCTTCCAAAGGAAAGCATTAATGAAAAATGTTTCATGCAAAGGGATAAACCTCCAGGAATCTGTAGAGTAACTCTCCTCCTCCCTTAGATTTATTCCTAACTGATTTGAGCTGGGGAGTCCCAAACAGTTAAACAAATGTTAATAACAATCCCTGACAAGGACAAATACTACAGTTATAATTAGCTTGTGCTCTGGAGATTTTTGAGAATTTTTGCTCTTTGGTTGTGGATACCAATGTTATTTACAGAAGAACAGTTTATTTGATTTTTAAACAGAACTAAACCCTTCTGAAACCATGAAGTTGAGCTGCAGACTAAGTAGGCAGGGCATGATGTGCACTTGAAGATTTATATGAAAAGAGTATCAAGGTTTTAGCAAATTAGGATTATTTCCTACCATGGCTATATGAGCTTATGAAAATTATCTGAATTTTTACATTAGCCAAAACACCAGGATGTGTTGAACCAGGAGCCTTGTGTCTCCTTTGAGGTCTGTGGTGCTGTAAAATCTCACTGACTGTAAGAAAACAGGATCAAGACAACAGTGTTATGCCTAACTTTGTAAATTGACATTTCTGAATGCTTTAAACAACAGTTCCGGTTGGCACATGGAAACACAAATTTTAACATGCTAAGTCAGTGCATGTGGTGGGAGTTTGATGAACAAAACCAAAAAGTTGTTCTGCAGTTCAGGGTCTGAAAACTGCAGAATCCTGATGCTGCTGCGTACTTTTAAAGCCAAAAGTCCTCTGCAGTGCAAGTCATCCCGTGGATTTCAGGGGTGATGTGATGCTCTGCAGGAAGAGGGTTTCATGGGCAGCAGTTCTGCTGTGCTCGTTTCAGTGGGGTTGAAGTGGTGGGCTAATGAGCCAGACAAGAGGTGGCAGTGAGTCCTAAGGACTTTAATTAACAAACGGGAGCCTGACTGATTTTTTGTTCACGTCCTAATTAATTACTATGCAACTGCAGGAAGAATAATAAAACCCAAAGCATTCTTTGTGCCCTTTCAGCTACATTTTATGATCAATAGAATTACTTCAGTCTGCTAAACGTGACCTTGGAAGTAATTAGTCATTTACACTTGTGAGGTTCAGGATTATGAATCTCCACTTACTATAAGTAAATTACATATATTACTACCGTGTTTATATTTCCATAAAGATCTTGCAAAAATTATAGCTGTTTATTCCTACCCTGAAGTATTGCCACAAGCATTGCAATATTTCAGTCACCTTTTTTTTTCCTTTTACAAGGTCTGAGAACATCAAGCAGTGGCAAGACTGTCCTCTGACAGAGAGCCAATATTCCCTAAATGATAACAGTCTGATGCCTGATGGAAAGGTGGAAAGAAGTTAGTGAGGGCTCAGTAGCAGCAGATGCTCATTGCAGTCTAATCTCACTGGTATTAATGTAATGCTTAAAATTTAGAAGATACTTTCTAAGCCTTTAGCAAGTCATGGAACATCAAGTAAATGGGATTAGCATCAACACTTTTCTTAAACTGTAGAGAAAGATTATGCTTGTGGGTCTGCAATTAAACACCTAAATGTATAGCCCAGTTTGCAAAGGAGCCATCATATCCCATTCCTATTGAAATCCATGGGATTCTTTCTGCATGAATGAGCATCAAACTGTGAAAGCCTAACTAGGCATATGGCAAGCCTACATGTGCTTAAAATTCTACTCCTAATAGACTGTGCTTAAAACACTGTTCATAAAGACCATCATGGTACCATTTATTACATGGATTCGAGTCCCCAGGTGAGCTAGGGAAACATGAGAACACAAGGCCAGGTTAGACAGGGCTTGGAGCAAACTGGTCCAGTGGAAGGTGTCCCTGCCCATGGCAAGGGGTTGGAATGAGATGATCTTTAAGGTCCCTTCCAACCCAGACCATTCTGTGACTCTAGGAACAGGTTAACTGTAAAAACTGCCTAAGAATGTAAAAAACCCTTGCCCGAGTTTTCTGGTTTTTCTCTCTTTAGTATATTAATAGATACACTCAAAGAAATATGAAAAATAATAAAAGGTCAAAGGCACACAGGAAATGAACAGAAAAAGTTTCTCTTGGATGAAAATTCAAATGGGCCACTGTTCAGAGATACACACATTCTTATTACTCTACAGACATGATATTTACACATAAATGCAACCACAGTGTTAGTGTAATATTACAGATATACTGTATAATTATGCAGTTATATACTATATATTTAGTTTTACTCTTCTCAGGAGTAACTCATGTTCTAAAAAATGGACAAACTGGAGGGGTGCACCACTCTCTTGTTCTTACCTTGGCACATGTGCTCTACAAGTCCACACTTTGGTGGTTTGTTTTATTTTGAGGCCTTTGCCTTAAATAATTTTGCATCCCAGTGATTGCATTCTTCATTATAAACCACAGGGTTGAGTCTATCACACATCATTTGCTTTTGTTAAACACTGTGGACGATAGATTGTTACGCTTTTTTTGGGTCACCATTTGGATTCTTCAATTCTCTGTTGATGCAAATGTAAGCATTACAGGTCAGAAGTTTGCTACATCAGATTAGTTGGGCAACATTCAGGTAGCCTGTTTAGATATGATCAATGTGTGTTAAGTATCACTAATTTATAATCTCAGAGAATGCATTGAGAGACACACAACTAAAACCTTAGGGCATGTATTTTCACCCTTTGTGACTAATTTGCTAAGGCAATAGAACTGTAAAAGAGAATGTTAATCATCTGTTTGTTAATACTCACACTTAACACAGTTTCTTCTGCTGTTTTTATTTTAGTTGTGGTGGTATTTGCTTTCATACTCTGCTGGTTGCCTTTTCACGTAGGACGATATTTATTTTCCAAATCCTTTGAAGCTGGATCCTGGGAGATAACAGTGATCAGCCAGTACTGCAACCTGGTGTCCTTTGTCCTCTTCTACCTTAGTGCAGCCATCAACCCCATCCTCTACAACATCATGTCCAAGAAGTACCGCGTGGCCGCCTGCCGCCTGTTCGGACTCAAACCCCTCCCAAGGAAAAGACTCTCCAGCACAAAGCAGGAAAGTTCCCGTGTGTGGACAGAGTCGAGTGTCATCACATGACACGTGGTTTCCAGAGCCGGTGCATCACTCACTGCATTTCCCAGAAAGCCATAACAGAAGGGAAAGAGGGCAAGAAATGGGAATCGGAGCGTTGAAGCCGTACTTTCGTCATTGTCTGGATCTGCTGAAAGATGTAATGCAGGCAGTTAAAGACTCAAGGACACAACAGACTAAACTCTGAGACTATAAAAGGAGACAAATGGTCACAGAATTTGGAAACACTCAAGTATTATTTGTCTGCTGCTTTTACCCATGTGAATTTTTAATGCTGACTTTAGCCCAGATCTAGGCTGTGCCCTCCTGACCAAATGTGGCCCACTTCACTTGAGAGCTTGTACGACTTCAGTAGCAGCTAATTCGAGCTGAATGTTCCCAGAGTTAGCTTTAGTTTTGCGAAGAATTTTGCTACCATATAACCAGACCCTAGAGAGAGAAAACTGAATTGCCTTTTTGGAATAGCAAACATGAAATTTGATACACTTTTCATAATCTTGATTTTTAAATAAGCTCACATTTTTCTCAGAAGGAGGAAAATGATTTCTTAAAAAAAAAAAAAAAAGGAGAGGTAAAATGGGTAATTTTTAAACATGCTAAAAATAAATGACCTTCATGTCATGACCAAGTAGAAAGGAAACAAAAAATGCCTTCACAGAAGTGGCTTACAACATGACTGTACTGAAATATTTTTTTTAAATATATGTCAGTGGGACAAGACGGGGCTGACTTCAGGACTGCAGTGATGCTATAAAAATGTGGAATGCAATCTCCCACCAAAGTCTTTTTTTTTTTCTGTACTAGCTAAATCATCTGTACGTGTTTTGTTCAGTTTGACTGTGAATGACATGATGTGGTTGAACTTGGAAGCTTTTAGTTGTTTTGGTATTTGTAACGAGTTGGTGACTACCTGTTCCTAACTGTGCCCCTCCATACCCCAAAGTTTGCTGAGGACAGGTCTCCTGCTTGTAAACCCCTCCCCCATTTCTGTTTGAAGTCTATCAGCCAGTTCCCAGTCCCAAATCCCCCCATAAAGCCCAGTGTGCAGTTGTACTAGTTTCCTGCAGTATTGAATTAAGACCATTTTACATTTTTTAACCAACATGACCTGAGAAAATAATAGAAAAACCTGCATTGAAAGACACAGGCAGACACACTCTCATACTTGATTCATAAAAATCTTAAATTAGATTTAAGTATGCCATTTCAAGGCAAACCAATAATAAATGCTAATAAATATGTCTTATATTGTCTCACCCACACGTGGATTTTGTGGTCCAGCTCATAGAGCTTCAGATCATGCATGTGTGACAGCAGCTTTCTGTTCACTTGGTTCTAGTATTCATCACCAGCTGGTCCACAACCAATTCTCCATAATGAATTTTAATTCTCCATAATGAATTTTCTGTTAGCAGCTTTCCTGCCTTCAAACCCTCGTTCACACTGGGCCACTTTCCACCTGTTACACCTTTAGCTGATGGTGCTGCTCAGGTAAAACTCACAAGAGAATTTGGCCTCCTCTGTATATACCACATCTTTCCTAGCACCTGGCGCTTTGCTGGGCTCAGGGACTGGTTGCTGCCCCTTGGTGGCACCTGAGCCTGTGCCCTCCCCATTCCAGCACTTGCAGGAGTGCAGGTTTGATGTACACACGCTGCACATTAGGGTACTGCAGAGCTATGGGATCATCTCCCACTTCTCCTCTAACCACATCCACCTCACTGCCCATGTTGTTCTCTCACTCGTTGACTGACAAGCAGATCTGATGGCAGATGTCATGCAACTCAGGGAAACAAGACACTGGGGAATCTCAAAAGGACTGTGAAGGTGTGAGCTCACTAATGACCCGCCTGTGTAAATGAACCCATCACACGTACCCGGCATCACATCAGTGTTTCAAGTTTCAGCTGTGTCTGTGGTATTAAATGTGACCAGAAAAAGAAATAAAGTGATGAGACCCTTTATAACCCTACTGGCTCAGTGTTGGTCGAGGATTTGGTGTGATTCCCACAGGCTGGAGGAGCTGATCTCTGTTGGGTTGGCTCAGCACTGCCACGCTCCCTCCTCGCCCATTGCAGCCCCGAGCAGACACATTTAATTTCTCCATATAAACTACAAACACAATAATAACTTCATTTAGCCTGAACACGTCATCAGGAGAGACTGTAAATTTTAGCTGTATACTGAAACAGTGTGAAACTGCCACAACTTTGTGTATAGAATGAAATTTAAACATTTAACCTGGGGTCACAGAAGACAGAATGAAAGGGACTGTCTTCTTCTTGGGAGGGAGGATGGGAGTTCTTCCTTCCTTCTCACTGAGGAAATAGACTTGTTTCTGCAAGTTATTGGACATTTGGCCAAATCTAGCAAAATACATGCATTTTTATTAAAGGAGAGTAGCCACTTTTATAGGACTCTTGCACAAGCAGGAAAGTATTTCACATCTAGCAGGGAACACTTAAACATTTAACACACCCTGTAGCCATCACAGGCAAGACACCAGCCATTAGTTTTGCTTCCCTCAGTACTAAAACTTTTCTATATAGACATGCTAAAGCCAGTGGAGTCACATGCTGACTGCAGGTGGTGAGTAGGGACCACTGCTTCAAACTGGTACCAGTGCATAATGAACTGCTTTTATATGGAAAGCAAGGGGGAAAAAAACCCAGGATAACCTTCACTTTTGTACCATAAAATCCACTCTTGCCTTATGCCTCCAGAAAGATACACATGTCCCCACCAGCACTGATGGATGAATCCAGCATTGCTGTTCTTAAAGGTTATTCATAGAATCACAGAACAGTTTGGGTTAAAAGGGACCAAAGACATTTTAGTGCCAATCCCCTGCCATGGGCACGTTGCCACCCACTAGATCAGGTTGCTCAGGACCCCATCCAACCTGGCCTTGCCCAAGTTGCAAGAAATTACTTCACTGGAAAAAAAAAAAAGTGTGAGCAGGATTTCAAGAGCATTTTTTACTGAAGAACAGCAAAGTCAGTCCAAGGTAGGTATCATCAATCTGTCTCAGGTAGTAACATGGGGCAAGGTTCCTCCTACCTTGTCTCTGGCAGGTTGTACAGGGGCAGAGGGGATGCTGCAGGCAGAGAGGGCAGTGGCAAACAACCTGTGCTGGCAAAGCAGTGCTGGCACTGGTCTCGTCTGTTCTCATCCACCACAGCTCTCAGCATGGACTGGCAAACACTTTTGAGCAGAGAAAAAGCTTTTCTCCTCTGCTTCCCAGGGTATTTCCACAGCAGCTCACGTTCCTGGCATCTTCTCCCCAAAGTCTTCCCTACCTGAAAGAGCACAGGTGTGCCCCCCATCCTATTTAGGGTCTGGACGTGGTTTTTGAGATCCATTTTTCATGCAGGGAAGACAAGAGCCCGTGCAGGCACTGGGCCGTTCATTAATGTGGCAGACAGGGTAGATCTGCAGGAAGAGTTCTTTCAGAATCTTCAGCCTTCCATTTCTGGAAACTCTCTGTCGGAACAAACTTTGCCAGTTTTGAATGAAAAAAACCAAAAACCATATAGAGATTTTAAGAGTCGAAATTCTACTGTGTTCTTACTGGCTTGTATGTCAGTAGCCCATAGAGGAAACAACTGGAGGTTCGTTCATCAAACAGTTCCAGTTTTAAAAGCTTTTCTACCTCTACATTTTGTATCACAGCTTCACAAATAAATAAGAACAATTTGGCTGCATTTTATTTCTTGGCAGTGTGTTAAATTGGTGATGAAATAGGTCAAAAGGACTTTACCAGAAAGCTTCATTCATTTTAGAGAAGTACCTTTGATGGAGGCACGCACAGACAGAAAATCATGTCCTATTGTATTCTTGCCAAAAATATACTGGAAAAATAGCACCTACATGTCAAAATTTGAGAGGATAGATATTCAACAGTTATGCAAGTTTGTGTCAAATGACATTTGCATAAGCCCTATTTAAAGCAGCAGTTGCTAGACACCTAAATACCCAGGAGAACCCCCTCTCTGTTATGGATTCTGCTGGTTTTGGGGTGCTGCTGCTCTAAGCCCAGTCAGTGTTTCCAGATAGGCTTCCATACAGTTTGTATCTTTTGCAAAAGCCCTGTGGTCTTGAAGAGGTAAATTGCATCTAGAGAAAAAAATTCAAATTTGGAACAAAAGAAATCCATCTAACTCATCTCCCAGTGATGTCCATGTTGTTTCTGCTGCACACCCTGAACTGCCCTCCTCCCACTGCAGCTGAAAGCCCAGTAAGTGATTTCATTCTCACAACTCCTAATAAAAAACACCAGCCAAATTTTACAAATTTTTAAACATTATTTGGGAAATAAATAACCTCTGGCTGACACTGCAGCCTGTGGAAAGCTCAACCACTGGGAGCTGAACACAGGAAACATTGACTCTGCTTCCAGAGCCCTGCTTTGCATCCCTGCAGTCCCTAACAACCAGAGAACATGTACCAGTGGCCAAGACAACACCTACACCTGCAGTGGGATTTGTATCTGCTCATGAATCCTGACACCAGGCCTTGGGCTTATGCCCACACAAGAGCTTCCTCAAAAATCCTCCAGGTGATCCAGATGGATGTATATCCATAGATGCAGTTGCAGGAGTTGGCATATCCTGGGACTATGCGGCACTTCCCAGTTTTACACTATTTGCTGTCAGGCACGTGGAGCTGGAGTTACACACTGCCCAGCAGAACTCCAGCAGCACCTGGAGAGCTGGAAGCTTGAAGGGCATTGATGTGAATTGTCTCTGCTCATTTAGGCAGGTCCATCATCCATCAAAGGCAATGGTACACCCTTCTCCAGCCCCATCCCAGCCATCTCCTCCCACCAGTACATTCCCACCTGATGTACCACAGCAGGCTCCTTCCCAGCTCCACACATAGACCAGGAACTTCACAGGAGCAAAACAATTTCCTCACACAGACATGCTTGCCAATGGCTTTTCACCCTGAAACATGATTTCTGGTGTGAGACAGGTAAAACCTGCAGGGGTTTAGCTTTGTGCCCTACGTCCCTGGCCAAATTTTTGCCCAAAGCAGTTTGTTAAATGATGGAGTCCCACTGTGCCAGCTCTATTAGATCATAAAACCAGTTTCCAGAGCCTTGGCTGCTGCTGTTTATGAAAAAAACAGAAAAGCAAATGTTAGATCAGGGTTTGTCTCTCACCTCTGAATTGTGATTATGCAAGTACAGCAGAATAGGATGAAGAAGAGGACAAATTTAATCTGTCTTGCATTATTGCAGGTTTACAGGTTTCTGTAGTCAAGCCTTAGTCCAGTTGTCATTCCAGCACACAATATAGTACATCAGCATTACCCAATGGAACTGACACACTCGGTGGGTATTTAACAGGCTTTCTCAGTGCTCTTCCCAGCAGAAAGGTCTCCATTCCTTTCCAAGTCCAGCACTTGTGTGTTATGGCCCTTCCCGACCTCAGCTGCAGACTAGTGCATGCCCTGACTTTTACAATAGGAACAGAACTCAGAGCCTTTCATTAACCCTATTACCTGGATCTAAAAAAGCACCTTTGCCTCATCTTGGAGCTGACCTGGTGATGCTGACTGCTCGTTTGTCTGAGACCTGAAAACACACTGGCTTGGTTTTGCTCAGCAAGAGGAGGGTGGCTCTGCGGCACAATTTTGGAGAGCAAACACCTCCAGAGCTGTGGTGCACACTGATGTGCAGTGTCACCTGGATCCCATCCCTGACACAGGGCCAAGCTCTCACACTGCTGGCTGGGAGCAGGCTCGAGGAGCAAACACACTGTGAGCAGAGGACCATAAGCATCGTGCGGTATCCCAGAAAACCATGGGATGGGACATGAACAACCCCCAGAGTCTCTAGTCTTCCCTGGGGATTTGAACATTCATGGACAACACCCTGCATCCTTCACACGTGGGGCTGACTCCAAACACATCAATGGTGGATCACTGCCTGGCTGCCAGGACTGCTCCTCACGAGGAGGGTACCAGCTCCTAAATCAGCACCTGTACCACATACTGCCCTGTGGCCAATCTCTGGTCTCTTGTTCTGAGCACAAATACACCCTTCTGAGAGCTACAGGGTGTCTCCTCTAGCTGTACTTGGAGATAAACCACTCTGTGTTTTGCCAAATGAAGGCATTTTATGGCTCCCCACGCCTGCTTTGATTCTTTCACTGGGAGGAAAATGAAGCTTTGGTGACGTGTGCGAGCCCATAAGGCAAAATTGCTCTCAGAAATAAAGCACCCTACTCTCACCTTCAGGGGCTGCTCTGAGGGCTCAGGAGATGCTCTCCCAGCAATTGCCCCCACTTGAATGCTGCTGGATCAAAAGAGAGGAGCCTCTTTGCTCCCTTTGCTTTTTCCTCGTGTTCTGATTGATTTTCACATGATTGTGGTGCTGTCCACGAGAGAAAAGGCATGGCTATTTCCAAGCCTTTATCCACATTGTTCTTCCCTGCACAGCCTCCTTCCACTAATAACCTGGTGCTGCAAATCATCCCTCATTAAGGCGGGCAGGCAGGGACTCTTAACACCACGAGCCTGTTCTGCAATGAGGCTGCAGCACGACGAGCACTGAGGTGCAGGGATTTAAACAGCTTTAACACAGCAGCATGACAAAAAGACAGCAAAAACTCATACTACCAATTCTCACTAAGGGGACCCCCGGTGGCCTAGCGGTTAAGATGCTGGTCTGTCAGCGCCAAGGCCACAGGTTCTAATCCCGGTCCCCCGGGTAGATGGAGCTCGTCAGCCCCTAAGGCCATCCATCTA
>JAWWLV010000011.1:4676343-4753229 GCA_035041135.1 Platyrinchus mystaceus | reverse complement strand
TCCATTGCGCAGGCTTGAAAGGTGGGAACACCTTTCCCAGATCTTCGTTCGCGAAGACTGGCCATTTACCTTACCTAAGCCAATATTCATCACCGCACACGGGCAGGCACCCTGCCCAACAGGGCAGGCTGCTGTAAGCCAGAGGAAGGGGCTTGCACCATCACTGCCCAGGCAGGGCTCATTTAGGGAATAACCAGAGGTTTGTATGGCTGTGATGCTTTTGACTTCAGAAGAATGAAGTCAATCACCCCACACTTTAAACAAGGACATGGGACAGAGCTCTAAAGCACTGAAGAAACTCTGAACCCCCACACTGGAAAGAAGGCAAAGACAGGAGCAGCAGCAGCAGCTTAAGCACAGCCATCCACAGCAATCACTAATCCAGAGCTACATCCAACACCATACAAAGTCCATACAGCAGCATCCCAGGGAACATTCGGCCCTGCTGAGTTCAAAGACCCAATTTCCTCAGTGTGCCAAACCCCAGCATGCTGCAGTGATGGCTGGGCAGGCACCAAGCTGCGTCCTGGGGACACCAATGTGTAATGCAGAGCCTCTGAACAGAGGACACCACCACCAGCTCACAAGCATTTTATGGGAAGAAAGGGCATTTGAGCTATAAATTAATAAAGACAATATTTGCACTGGATTAGGGTGAATTTGTCAACTCTATTCACAAATTAATCCTCACAAGACTTCTGCATCCCTACTGTTTGCTCCATTTTATTTGTGGAGAGCAATAGCTTTCATATGACAGAAAGTGAGAGAGATGAGCTAATAAAATAACCAAGAAATGACATCCACTGAGCACACTGACCCAAGCAGTTATTTATTAACCTTGTCAGGAGACCTAAAAATAGTTTTGATTGCATGCAAGACCATCTATGTCACCAATTAGTACAATAAATGTAACTACTCAAACTAATAACAGCACATTCACTTAAATAACAGCAGATCCCAGGCTAATCCACTGTGTTTGAAAGCATCTTGTGAAACCTCTTTTTATTTCACCCAGCCAAGAATCTGGGCATTGTGAGAGTAATTGCCAAGAGCAGAAACAGATGTAATTGTTCAGAATTTATTAAATGCAATACCGATGAAATAGCCCTTTCAGGGGATCTCAGCTGGCTCTTCTGCTCAGCCATAAAAACAATGGAACAGAATATCCATATCCCCCTCTCTGCTTACTTGTTGTTCCCATTCTCAGAATAAGAGATACAACATTTGCATCTTTACTCCAAGCCAGGTTAGAGACAGAGAATATCATTCTACACCACTGCAATAAATCACAATACCTCATGAATTCTGTGACAATTCTAGAAAAATGTTTAGAGCAAATATAATTTAGACTTCACATTTCCAGGCTAATTTCTTTGTAACTTGTCTCTAATACCTTTGGGTGCAGACAGGCCTAACAGAACCATCCTGCTGGGGGGGGAATCACCCCATCTTCCTAGTCCATAAATTCGTAGAATGGAATCATAGTACAGTTTGGATTGGGAGGGTTCCTTAATGATCATCTAGTTCCAATGCCCTGCCACGGGCTAGGACTGCCCAAGTATTTAATTTTTCAGGGGTATTTAAAATATCTCAGCCATGCTTCAAGACAGGAGGGACAGGGAGAAGAGCCTCAGTCCTCTGGCAAAAAGGCTGGAGTTGAAATCCACCTCCCTTCAGCAAGAGCTGTTTATTTGTAGCAGGCCGGATTTGAGCATCTCCTAAAACTCAAAAGACACAGGTTAGCTTGGCAGGAAACGCTCCACATGAGATGGACAACACGGACTGATGCCACCTCCAGATCCTGCCTGCCGGATCCTCGTCCTGGGGGGGCGCGGGGGCTCCGTTCGTGCCGCACATGGCTCTGACACCCCGCTGTCTCACGGAGAACCCCCCCTTTGCACGGGGCTCAGCTCTCCTCCACCATACCAAACGTGCTCTGAGCTCGCAGCAGCGACTCAAGCCCAGAGCAAAACAAATTCCACCCGCTCGTTTCTGAACGGGCTCTGCGATCGCCGAGGGCAGGGAATCGCTGCTGCCATAGGAACGGCACCGCCGGCCCGGGGACAACTGAGCTGCTGCGGGCACACCTGAGACTGCTCCAACCATGCAGGGTCAACATCCCACTGCTGAAACACCCCAAAGGCTGCTGGGAAGGCCACAGAAATATCCAAAAATACGAGCCCCTGCTCACTCTCAGAACTTTTCAAAGCTGGTACTTTCTGGACAGCAGGCAAGAGCTGCTGGCAAACGCAGTATCGCCTACGTGCCCACTTACAACCTGCTCCGTGCTGCCTTGTAGAACAAAACCCATTGTAAAGTTAGTGCTACTTACCCAGCTCTGCCTGGTCTGGGTGTGGGAAAGGGACCCGCAGCACCTCTGCGAAAACCTGTGGGTGATAACATCACAAGGGAACATTCCGAGCTCAAACAGCAACTGACTAAATCATCCTTTGCTCCCCTGGGCTCTCACTGCCCTCCAGCATCGCAGCACACAACCATGGCAATAAACCAGCGACCACTGAAAAGAAAAGATCTCTTCAGATACCAAAAGGCTGATTACTATTTTACAGACGTATTTAAAAGGTTTTGTTTAAGAGATTGTTTTGGCAAGCACTGTTTAAATAAAAAGGCTGAGCAACCAAGTGAAAAAAATGACTGTATTTCCCTAGGAAAACCCCTCTTGTGTTGTGAACTGCAGTAATTAAGAAAGCCAACAAGCGAAATCTTGTATTTATGCAGTGATTTGAAGAAGAAAAGCATTTAAAAAATAAGTATTAATGAGTTTGGTAAGAACCATGCATACATACTTGATTCATTTGTTACGAATAATTGAATTTGTTGTACATAATAAATAAAAAGCTCCGATATTTCAAGTATTTAATTACTAAGAGATAAAAAAATCTAGGTATAGTTTTATAAATCTGTAATTTTTCATGCAAAGCATTTAAAAGAAGTTATTAGAACACCTGACTTCAAGATTATTCCTATAAACTTACACTTCACAAGTAACACAAAATCACTCCAATTACAAACCAGAAACGTCCTGAGGCAAATTTGGGGCTCCCACCCCTGCTCCAGGCTGCACAACAGCACCGACCTGCCAGAAGGGCCCACGCAGACCCAAAGGGCTGTGTTCAATTAAAGTAACTCCTGGTAATATCAGAAAGAATTAAAACATTTATTGGGCATAAATATATTACATATACACTACAGATACAGTTAAGTCTTACATACATAGTGTAGTATTTGCAAAATCTATACATTAAAATTGATATGGCAGTTTTAATATAATGCATATGAAATAGTCTAAAATTTACAATACAAGAAAACTTATGATTATTTTTTTTTTTAAAGTTGAAAAGCTTGGAATGTATGTTCCCATAGTGAGGTAAAAAACATTTTATTTTTTTATTTTCAATTTAAAGAACTGTGCAAGGATAAGGTTCATACACATTCAGTTAGGGCACTTCTCAATCGTGACACTGAATACTGAGCTACTGGAGCCAACAAACAGGATTAGAAAACACTTCAAGTTCATAAAGAAAAAGGCAGAACAATACAAAAACATCTCTCTCCTTCCTTATGGGTTTTAAATATTTAGTGTTTCATTCTACCTTTGTTGTTGGTGGTGATTTCTGCGAGAGCAGAGAGCCCTGGGGTCGGATCCAACACCTGCTATTGCTGGATCAGGGGCATGAGAATGTTTGGGAAGGGACAAGGCAGTGGGGAGGGTCTGACATCTGTGATCCTTTACTCTGTCATTATTCTATGAATGACAATCATATGACAATCCCTATGGCAGAATAGACAGACTAAAAGAATGTCAAATTAACTCTTCCAGGGCCTTTCCCAGCCCCTCCAGTGCACGGCCTCCAAAAACCTCAGGCTTGGACTGGGTCTTCTGGTTCGTGTGGTCAGAAGGGACCAAACAAATCAGCAATGACAGTCATGCTTTGAGTGTAACTGATTGCTCTTCCCTACACTTCAGCCCACTGCTTTTAGTATCATTTGTATTTCAACCTTTCAAAATTGCTCATCTAAAACAAGGTGGGTTTTTTTCCTTTCTTTATTAAAGCAGGTGTGTTTTTTTGTTTGTTTTTTTTTAATTTTTTTTCTAAAAGGTGTCCAGCTCGGATTTCATAGCAGCACTGCTCAAACAATACTCCAAAAATAATAAAAAAAAAGGGAATCTATTCAAATTTCTGCGTTTCCAAACTAGCGGTCTTTTCATCGTTTTAAAAAATACACTCTTCTCCCCTCCACTGAAAACAGCTGTATATGCTTTGCTCACAAAATACAGATGCAAGGTCACAAAGTTTCATATCACAAATAAATTTAAATAAGATGTAAATAAATTTGACAAGCCATGACTCTGGCAAAAAAACCCCAAAAAATATATATATATTTAGCTCAATGCCATTAGTTTGCAAGGCTAAATTAAACTAATTATAGTCAATAACAAAATACAGAACATTTCTAATATTTGCTACATCTAGAGAGGCACACAGAATAATTCACTGATCTTAGCACTTTCTTTCCAGAGATGATTATGTTTTTGGATACATGTAAACGTTTGAATCACTGATAATGGGGTTTTTTTGGCATTTAATGTACTAGATGCTCCCATCTTCAAAAACACAAGAAAATGTAAGAAGATTAATAATACTAGGAATGCTGCCAGGTAAAAAGTTGACCTAAAGTACAACAGTATAAAACAGACAAAATGTAACATGCTACAGGGTGGGTGGGGAGGGGGATTAGTACATAAGTACACTTTTTATTTTTTATTTTTTTACAATAAATAAAAAGATTGCACTGTAATTGGTATTTAAAGTACTGTATGCAGTATATAGTATAAATAAACCTAAAAACAAAAATAATGTTGTTTTTTCCCCATTACTTTGGTTAAGGGAATATAAGGCTAGTACAGGACACTGAATCTTAGACGATGGAGACAGAGCACAAAAAAAGCTAGGACAAAAGCAAAACCAAGTAGCAAAAATATACAAAAACAAAAGGCAGGGAAATACACTGTGTCTGTTGCACCCTTTTGGAATCTATTTGCACCTCCAGCTCATTTATGTCCCTGAGGTACTCGCACAATGTTGACTTAATATAAATAACCCCATGACTCAAGAGTTAAAAATCTAGTGTCTCCATGGATTAAAATGTGTCTGGGAAGGGGCAGGCAGGAGGGGGGACACTGCCATCAGAGCAGGGACCATTCCTCTGCAGGACTCTCATCTCAGTTTTGCCAGGTACCAAGTTATTTCAATTAGCCCCGTGTTAAGAACAGCATAGACACCCATTTAAGGTATTTAAAACGAACAGATGTGATTTCTGATACCTCCAAGAAAGTTCCATAAAATGGATACCACTCCAAAAAATAATAATAATTATAATAATAATAATAAAAGATCAACTGACAGTAAAGTTTGCTTCCATTGAGTGTAAATCTCACCTAATTCAGTAGAGGCAGTAAGCTGTCACCAGCTTGAATCATATAAATCAGGCTGAACATAATAGAATAATATCTAGTATTAGATTAGGAATAGTTATATACAGTGACAAACAGACAAGTTAAAGCAGCTTTTAAATAGCTGAACATGGGAATAACTAACTATTGCACAATGCCCTCTTAAAATTACTGCTAGGAATCAAAATGGTAAAAAAAATTTATAATGCTTCATAATTTTATATTCAGTTTGGTTATTTGATTTCTTATACAGCCAGTTTATAGTGTTGTAATTGTAAAAATAACAGATAACTAAAAAGGTTTTTTGACTGCAGGATACCATTCCAATTTAAATGCACTAAAGAGTTAAAACAACAACTTAGGTTTTATCTTGAAAAACTGGGGCAAATGTAGTGAATAATTCTTAGGCGACATTGCTAATACTGTTCAAGGAAAAACTGGTACTTGACTAACACTGTATTCTAGTCTTACCACTATACACACCTGTGACTAATGTTTAGGAGGAAAAAGAAGAGACAAAAAAGTGACTCACGATTAAAATGTCCTAAATAGTAAGATAAAATAAGAAACTGTACGAACTTCAGTGAAAAAACCCAAAACAATGTTGAAAAGGCAAATTGGTGACAATTTTGAAATTGTGAAGAAAAAAAAAAAAAAGATCTTGCTTTTGGTATCTGGTTTGCTTGTTTCTCCAGTTTGACCACTTCCTAGTTTTGAATTTCAAAAAGGTGCATCAAAACACTGATTTATCTTTCTTCAAGCTAGAACTGTAAAAACAAGAGAAGTATATAAAATGTATGGTAGAACAAAAGGATTTAAAAAAAAAAACAAAAACAAGGAATATCTGAATAAATGTGTGGATTATAATGCGTAGCATTAGTTAAATTTGTATCTCAAAACTTCCATTGAATTCTCTACTTCATAAAGAAGTATTGTAATATACAGGCGAATATAATCGACAAACTCGCGAAGCCGAGGACGATGAGGGCTGCAAACTGTTCATCAGTAGGAATCATGCTCTTCATCTTGGGGTCATCCACGCTTCCCACTTCTCCCGCAAGCATGATATCGTTCCGCTGGAGCGCGAAGGCAACGGAGGGGCTGAAAGGTCCACTGAGCTCCTGTGAGGTATCCAAGCACCGGCGGCAGACGCAGACGCGAAACCGATAGTCTGTGTTGACTTGAAGGCCTGAGATGTGGAATGTGGTCTCTTCTCCCTTGTACACCTTCAAAACAGAACAGGGAGCCCGGTCAAATACGCAGAGCAAGACAACCTCCTACTTCTGTGGCATCAAACAACTTAAAAACGTGAGATTTCGCGAGGATGCGAGCCGGGAAGTTCAGTCAAGTCTCTAAGGAAACACTCGGGGAGCTCTCAAGGGAAGGAATTCACTAGGTCAGTGCAGGCTTTGGAAAAACAGAGGCATGTGGAGGACTATGTGAGAGATGTCAAACCATGGGAGATCTCAATACAGAGTGTTCAACAGCATCAGTGCACGCAGGGACAGACAACGCTTCAGACAACACGCCAATCATGACAAACACTCATCTTTTGTGGGTGTGGTAATAAACACATTTCTGTACGCCTAAAATGTGATTTTATGCCTAAAACATGTCTAAGACTTAATAACCATGTCTGGTCCCAAAAGAAAGAAAACTTGCAAAGAAGGTTATTTCAAGTCATTCAATGTGTAATTGTAAAATTGCTTACAGATATTATTTTAATGTATTCCCCCTCACATTTCTCTCAATAAACAGCAATCTTGCCACATATTACACTTTCAGAATGGTGGAAATAATAAAATATTATTAAGGTATGAAAAAGCTCCTCTTGATTGCATTTTATTTGGCTCTTTACTAATCCAAACCCATCACATTTTTAGGTTAATCAAACATAGGTACTGCATGACTCAGAGCACAAGTCACAGTATGAGAAAGGAGAGAGAACTGAATATCTGAGACAGTTTTGTGACTTAAGTGGAAAAAGACCACTGGAAACATTCATGAACTCTGAAAACAAATTATTCATATAACAGAGGGTTGTTGAAACTGGTACTTGATGAAATGAAAAATGGATCATAAAGTGCCTGTGTCTGCTGGGAAAAAAAACTATCCTGACCTTCAAATACTTCTTCCTCTGCTCATTTACCATTTCCCTTCTCCCCACTGCAGGAGCAGAAGGCTGAGAGCATCTCTGTCCTCCCAGAGGCAAGAGCTCCTCTTAGAAGAGGGTAGCAAGTGGGAAATTAGATGAGCCCATAGAGGACTTCCTGTGCATTCCTCTGGAGTAAGAGAGGAGGAGGAAGGAGATCTGCTCAGCTAAACACCACTTAAGGAGCCCAGCTTTCCTGCCCTAATGGTCCCTGAGACTCATCCCTCGGTTAAACAGCCACTCACTGATTTCTTGAGAAGGTCTGGGACAAAATTAAGGTTTTTTCTTTCATTTGTTCTCCCCATTCCTTTTAAACTTTTGCAGCTTTTCCTAACACAGTTCTAATGATGGTGACTGGGTCTCCAGAAGAAGCAGAAGTCCTCTAACTGGCTCATGTTTCTTGTCCCCCAGGCACAGATCAAGAAATAATGTTTAAATAAATGTTACTCAAGTACCTCAAGTAACCTCAGTATCTTTAGGAATTTCCCTCTAAGTCAAGTGATAGGAATAAAACAAATTCATACCATAAATCCCTCCAAGCAGCCACACCCATGCACTGCTGCCTTTCTTGTTGTCTTTGTCTTTCCAATGCCACTGAGAAGTGAGTCAATAAGGTAAAGTAATTGCAGGGAAAACAAAACTGAAAGTGCTGCAGCAGTCCACAGAAATAATGTGAGGGCTGGAACATCTATTTGCAAAGCACACCTCACCCCAAGAACATCTCTGCCACTCTGTTTTCCAATGGCAACTCCATTTCTAACACCCACCTGTTGAGGGCAACTATCCTCCACCTACTCCATCACCAATGCTCCACCCTGTAGGTGGTTAACTCTTAGTTTATTCCTGAATATGTAATTATTAACTTCATTTCCAAACATACAATCAGAGAAGCTCTACTTGCCTTTGCCAATAAACGAGCCTTTGCAACCAATATGACAACTTCTAAACCAAAATAAAAACCCAGTGAAATACAAATAATGACATTTAATAAAAAAAATTTACAATCTAATCTCGATAAATTACATTTAACCAATACTAGGGATGGAATATAGACAACCTGTCTTTGCACTGAAAAAAACACTTTTCAGTTAATTGGTTTTTTACTTGTTTTGTTCTGTGAAGGTGGTGAATACCAGTGTAATTGGAGGCCAAGTTTGGCTAAATCAAATACCTGTATCTTCATTACAGTCTAACAAGCACAGGTGATCAAGTTCACTTGAGCCAGCTACTCAACAGCACTTCTCAGAAAAGGGCCAGACAGCCAAGTGAGAGAAGAGTGTACTTTAAGGGAAGTTTGAAATATAGTTGAAAGTACACAAAATACACAAATTAATATTCACTAATGATAAAGACAAAACACTTCCCGCATTAGTGCTAGGAAGGTGATGGAAATTGTCCTGCTTCCAGTGGTTTGACGAGTACTTAGCACCAGTGGACCTATGTCCTTTCTCAGTAACAAGTGAAAAATTGTCATCCAGTTCTGACAGCAGCCTCTGTGTCCTCTGCCACCAGCTGCAGAGCATCCTGAAGCCACAACAGGGTGCCCTCAGCACGGACACGTTTGGTTGTGAACACTGGTACATCCCATGAATGGACTTCACACACACACCAGAATAAAAAATTGACAATTACGAATAAGATCTTTGAATCTTCCAAACAAACATGACATCAAATATAACTCTATAAAGCAGCATACTATTTTACATGTAGCACATTTTGCTCTGGTGGCCAACGAGCCAAAGTGAAGTGCCTATCCAATTTATCACTTTCAGTTCCTAAAAACAGCTTTTCTGTTTAGGCACTTGAGAATGCAATAAAAATGTGATGAGCCTTTTGCCTGGCTCCCACAATGAAAATATCATCACAAGTAATAAACTGCTGCTGAAGCCTCTTATGGCATTTGATCCTACTGATCCAAGCTAAACAGATCAGAGAATTCCTGCAGGCAAGCGTTTCTCAATTTCACTGATCTCATTAAACAATTCCAACCCTCCCTCCATCTTTTCCAAATAACAACAACGACAGCCATAATTGCCCTATAAGCAACACATTGGAAAGTGTAAGATAATCTTGCCTGGTTGTTGCATCCCACTGCAATGACCAGCGTATTTAATAATTAATAAAAGCCTGTTTTGTATGGTGATAAGAAGACAAATAATCATAGAATGGTTTGTGCTGGAAGGGACCTTAAAGCTCATCTTGTTCCAACCCCCTGCCATGGGCAGGGACACCTTCCACTAGACCAGGTTGCTCCAAACCTTGTCCAACCTGGCCTTGAACACTTCCAGGGATGGATTTCAATCTATGTTGAAAGCATGTCCACTTGATAGGTTTAACTTCTTCTAAAGTCACCTGACAGATTTCTCTTAAAGAAACTGGCTTATTATTTCATCCAAACTCAACATCAGCTTCACTCCCTCCACTGCTGAGATGCCCATAAAACCCTTCAGAGCTGTGTGGACAGCCTTGTCTCCTGAACAGAGTGCCTCACTGGCAAACAATTTAAGGCTAAGGAAGCTTTAAAAAGCTCAGCTCTCATTTCCCAGGGTCAGTTCTGATGAGGAGCTGGTTCCTGGGTAATTCCAGCCCCAAAGCTGCTCAGCTGGGAAACTAAACCTTAGGCTGCTGGGCATTACAACCACCATCCCCAGCTCCAGTTCCTGCAACTGCTGCACAGCCCAGCCCATTCCCCAAACTCCGAATTAAAACTAAGCACACCAATTTAACACACTTTGAAGCTAAATTCTGACTAAGCTGTGCTAGATAAAGGTGCAAGAAATAGAAAAACAAATCCAGGCCACTGATTCCTGGAATCTGCTGAGGTTTACATCCTGATTCATAAACAAGGAAGATTTGACTTCCTAAAAAGAATTGTATGCCATTGCTTCTTTAAAATTATCTGAATAGATAAAGCATACAAATATACAAAAAGGAACACGCCACATGAGAAACAGGAAAAGGAGCAGTTTAGTATTTCTTTAAATACACTTTTCAGGGAACTGAAATGTTATCTGTTTGGTTCCTGCAAATCCAGTTCTTCGGACAATTCTCAGCAGAGAAATATTTACAAATAGTGTTCTCTCAGAGAAGGGCAGGGATGGTTATAGACTCAGTCTGAGAAAAAGGGCTTCTGAGTACTTTGGTATCACCTCTGCAAGGTGGAAAACCAGCAGCTTTTGGGCTGTGGAGGGCTGCAAACATTGGGGTACAGGGAAAATGATCTAGAGGGAAACTACAGCTTTACCCAAAACCATGTCAGTGGCTAATGCTGCAGCAGAGGAAGGAATAGCTTCCTTTGATTCCCTCATTTCCACTAATAGCCTGAAAATCTACAATTATTTTTCATTTGTGCAACCCTTCAAAACAATTTGCAAAACATTTCTAATATAATATGCCCCTTGAGATACATATGCAAAATATATGTCACTTGCAGGGAACAAAATATATTTAAAAATGAATTTAGGACTTGCACTTCAAAGGTAATTAACATATCACTAACACTAATGAACATATCAATCACACTACTTTTCAGTTAAATAGTAGCAGGTGATCACAGGCATGCCAGAGGTGAAGTGAAATGTATTAGCCAGAAAATCACTCAGAGATATTTATATATTTTATCTCCTCTGCACAAAACAGGAGCTCAGAGCGTGCTCACAGCCTCTGCATCTCAGCCCATGGACAGTCAGTGATGTGCCCCAGTGCTGAGGCACCACCCACATTCGTGCTGAAAATGAAACATTCTGATGGGCAAAACTGATCTGTGAAAAGGTGAAACAGTGAACTCTCCCTCCTTGCCACGGTTGGGTATCAGGCAGCCCAACTACACAACTACAGTGGCAGCTTTGAGCATCCCAACCAGGAGCTTCTGCCATGAGTTGTGGCAACTCATGCAAAAACCCCTCATCAGGTTCATGCCTCATGAGAAATGAAGGCCTTCAACATAAGAAGACCCTGAAAGTATGTTTTATTTCCTTTACTGATAGTTTGTGGTTGGTTTTTTTTTTCCACACCACAAGTTCTTTACTGTGCAGATTAAGCCATCACCTACCTCCAAGGAACATGAAGCCATGCCCAGTTTTCCCCAAGGACACTCAGAATATTTTAAACACTGGACCTATGTTTACTAAAGCTGTATGTGGAGGTTACACCAAGGCTACTGTACATCAGGCAACAGCAAAATGAGTCCATTTGCCACTGACATTACGAGGCCAAGGCAGTACACAGAGGTTTTATTATCTACACCAGCACCAAAAATATTTCCTGACAAAAACAACTCAGGTTTCTGAACCTTTACCACCCCCACGAATTGTCCAGCATTTTTAATGTTATTTTTGATAATTCATTAATTCACATTAACACTCAAAAACAGGCTGAAGAGGAACAAGGACACAGTTGCAAATAAAGTACTACCTTATCCATATTTTTAAGGGTTTAATGTTTAGCATATCTCATTCCCTAATTTGGACTTAATTGGAATCCTCATGACAATGAAAGAAAGCACAGAAAACAGATAGGGCACAGAGGAAGTGCACTATAAATCACACAGTCAAAGGTGTGACAGATGAAACAAAAGGTCGAGCTGTGAATGAGCTGTTCTGAACTGCTGCTCTGGGGAAGTGTCCACTTGTGAGCTCTAATGAAGACAGGCAAGAAAAGAAGGATGAGCTGTACTTCATTCCCCTTGTTTTCACAGTTCCAGGAAGGATATACAGCAGTTACACACCTGTGCATTGAAACCTTAGACAGGAATGGGACAGATGAACAAACCACTTTCAAGCTGTGCACTTGACTGAAACCCTTGACAGATATCTTAGAATGGGCTTAGTGAAGGAGGAATTAATCTACCTACTTCATCTCATCTTCAGATAATGGTTAACACCAGTAAGCTCAGAAGCAAGCCTGGGTGGAGAGAATTGTAACCTCTCAAAGGTTAGTTCAGTTAAAAATAGTGATGAACTATAGAGAGAGTGCAAATCACTCCAATAAGATAATGGTGTTCTATATACTCCCTTAGGGGAGAAAACAACCTATTACAGCCCTTAATTTTGACTCAGCCTTTACCAAAGTGCACCTGACACATCACCAAACACAAAGAAGCAGCACAGCAATTTTTCAAAACCATTTCCATTATGACATCAATTTAGCAATATTAAACCCAGACCATTTCCCTACCTGCTTGTATTCCGATTCTCTTCCAACCAGTACCTGCAGAACATAACCAACAGGATCTCCCTTCATGGGTGGGACCATTTCCCAAGTAATTTCACAGGAGTTTCCTCCCAACTGTGTCACTCGAGGGGCTGCAATAAAATGAAATAACATTTAATATAAAGACTGCATTGAAATCTCACTCATTTTGTGAGCACTGTAATATTTACCAAAACATTTTAAAAAGGGAACTTTGGGACATCGCAGGGTTAAGTAACACATAATCTGTACTGTCTTTATGTGGCCAAAAAATCAAATTGCCATCACCACTGGACAGAAAAAATAAAATTTTAAGTCACTCAAAAGGCTCATTTATTTTGGGACAGTCTTGCCTGATTGAGCAGTTCAGGATTCTTGAGGTATTAAACAGCAACAAACACTACCCACAGAAAACTGGGTGAAATTTAGAGCTGAGTAGCAAGCTCATAAGTTTATTATAGGACCCAGATCCTTCTGCAGAAGGGCAGCGAGCTCTCAGATCATCTCTGATCTGTGTGAGCCAGCAGAAAGGGGGCAGTGGATGTGATAGAAAACTCTGAGTTTTAAAACTCAATTGCAATGCTGTGGCACTGATCCTTTCAAAGCAGAAGCCAACACAGAAATTACACAGGCGTTCATAAAAGCAGCAATTTTGTGAAGTTCTCAGCAAACATCTGTGCCAGTGGAGACACCTGCACATTCCTCCCATGCTACATGTCATTGAAAGAGAGGAATAATGTCAAACATTTCATTCAGGAAAAACAGAAGGCATGTGAGAAGAGAAGCTAAATCTCTTAATGCAGAAAATTATTAAGTCAACCCTGGGAAACAAAATCACAAGCATAATTTAAAAAAAAAAAACACAACACTTAGAATTGTATGTAACACTGAGCCTGACAGCCAGATGATCAGACCTGCTATTCCTAGCCAGACTCAGACTAGTACTTTCACTAGAATTCCAGAGAAAGCCCATTTGTCAGCTGTCACAAGGCTGTTGTCCTTGGGAGAGGATCCTCACCAGCTGAAAGCCAGTAAACACTGTACCATGCCCGAGGGCAAGCTCACAGGTGAGCTCATATGTACAACTAAGCATTTGCCACTGGAAGGCATCAAAAAAATTGCAACAGCGTCCAGGGTCCACCAACCTCTTGATGAGGCAGAGGAAGCAAGCACAGTACCAAAAAAAAGAATGAAACTGGGAGAAACAGGAGCACTGAACACCAGAGCAGGTGGTTAACATGTGCACGTGCAAGGACACGAGCTTGTTAAAGGCAATCTAGAGCCCCAACCCTACGAAAACAGACAACAGGAGGGTCCATCAAAGAAACAAATGCTGCTGCATACATTAGATGAATTTTAGACTGATTTGTTACTACCCAAGAGGAACACATGAATCATAGGAGGACCCAAATGTAATCAATATCCATTTACTTCCTTCTGCACATCTGCCAGGGTTGAGAGACTGATAATAGACGCCTTCATCTCAGCTGACAACAACATTCTCAATTATTTTTCCTCCTCCTTCTATCCCTCACCCCAATACACACAGATTTTTGTCTGACACTTACAAAACACTGCCATTAACAACAATGCTATTCTAGGGTTGGCATCACTAAGTGAGTGACTTTAGAGGAGAATAAACATTTGCTTCTGATAGATGAAAAACTGAACTAAGTTTATCACATAAGTTCCTCTGTATTGCTCTGAGTACATAAGGGAATCAACACCACCATCTTGGCTCATCAGGTCTCTCTTCCCTGCAGCATCACCTCCCCTCAGCAGTGTTCACTAGCACAGTTTTTGTTGTGCCCTTTTCTCTGTTACAGCCAGTGCTTTGTCAGGTACCCAAGGTCCCAGCCTACCCACGACCTCCTATTTGCAGTATTTTACTGCTTGATATTCAGCTGAGGGTGTGAGTCATATTTGACAGGAACTCAGTAGGCAAGCAGGGAGTTTAAAACAAAAACCTAGGTGAGGTGAATTGAATAAAATGGATTATTATCCAACAAAAAGAAAGTGTGACTGCAGAGCATGCCAGCATCATTGGGCTGGTTTTATCCACTTAGTGCTGCAGATGCATCTGCCCACACCAGCCTGGGTCATCCAGCATGAGCTCCATTCCCTTGGCTGGCAGCATATCTTACACCTGTGTAATGGTGTGAATTGGGATTAATTCACCCCTGGCTAAATATCTTTACCCTCAGTCACACAGATATTTTTTGCTTGAGACTGTTGTTCTTCCTGGGGGTGACTCAGAGCAGCTAACCTAGGGATCAGGGAAATACACCCCCCCAGTGCTCTCCCCTCCCTACATCTTTGGTTACAAAAGGTGTCAAAATCACCAAAGCCGGATTTTAAGTATAGAGCAGCAAACAAAACCTCTCTGACAAACTGACAGTTGCTGTTTCTCACAGTAAATGACATGACTTGACAGGGAAACTTAAGCACCCAGGAAAAAGAGGTGCATTTGATTTCAGCTCAGCTGACCTGATGGCCCATACAGTGAACCTGCTGTCTTTGTAACAGGGCAAAGAGAGCCTAATTAGATCTACAACTAAAGGCCTTAATTACATGAAGTTTTATAATGAAACATCTTTAACTGTGTTTTGTACTGTTTTTAGTTTTGCTCCTTCCTTCCTCCTCCTCAGAAGGAACATAATTACTTAGGACAAAATCTACACAGAGTAAAAGACATTTCATTATAAAACTTCATTTAATTAGGCTTTTAGTTCTTCTAGTGGAACACATGCTGAGTTCTAATTCTAATGCTCTATAGGTGAAATATCATAATTACTTTTATACATTAAAGGAAAAATAAAGCCTCAAGTTCTATGTTAGACATCAAATACACAACTAAAAACATTAAACTTCATTAAAGCTTAAGCTGGTAGGTACACATATACAATACAGCTGTTAGGTCCTTTTTGTATAAGTGCTGCTGTAATCCAGAGCAATCCCCTGGCAAACATGGTTAGCAGCAGCATTTTAACAGTTCATATATAACAGCAGTGGTTGACATAACATTTATGTTGTTTATGTGATTTTTTGGGTGATAATTTTGCTTCTCACTATAACTTCACAGTTCACAGAAATCTACAAGCAGCACAAACTGATTCTTCACATGTGTTATTACATGCTTATGGTAACCCTTCCAAACTCATGGCATACTTACCAGTTACATAAATATTTACATGTTATTTACATATATGTAAAAAAAAATCTGCTACATACCTTTGATTGCAGGTGGGACCGACTTAGTTGTGCAGAAGGTACAGATTTCTGAGAAAGGTCCCTCCCCAGCATCATTTACTGCCTGTATTCTGAACGAGTAACAAGTGGACTCTGTCAGCCTTTGTATCTTGTACGTATGACTTGGTCCCCTATAAATTGGGATAAACCTGAAACAATAAAAACGAGAACAGGTATTGACACTGGAGTGGCACTGACATTCTGGGTTATCACATCTGTCAGCTCAAAGTATCCATCTTGTGAAAAGTGGCACCACGTGCTCTGCAGAGCTGTTAAGGGCACGTATAAAAATGTCACCTTATTAACACACTAACAATGATGAGGAGGTTGGGGAAAGCAGAAGCTCATTGTCCCTTTTGCAACTACTATAACCTTGTAAAATGATTACATGAATTACCAGGAAGAACATCTGCCAATGGATTTTCTACTACCTAAGAATCAAAAAGGATTGAACCTGTGTTCTGCTACAATACACTGTGTGTGCTGCTGGTTTAAAACTACGATTAAAACAAGATTAATACGTTGACTCTCTTATGGTTTTGGAGTTTATCTGCACATTAAGATGCAAAGACCACATTTTATCTGTGCCATCTTAAGCCAGAGTAATCCTATTTAAAATTAGAACATGGAGTTGTGTAATATTTGTAATATGTTACACACTTCTTAGTTCTGAAGAGTCCACAGACTGAAGACAGTCAAAGAACAGAGACAGAAACAGGTTCAGACAGAACACACGGTGGTCTGTGAGTGAGAAGTCACAGGATAAGCATAATTATAATGAGGGAGATATGGAGGATGGAAAAGGATGCCAGCCTGGGAGTGCTGGGCATGCTCACACTGACAGCTCTGCTCGAGAGCAGGCTGAGAAGACCACACCACACTAAGGAAGTGACTTCCAAAACACTTCCACTGACAAGACTAAACATGAGTGCACACACTTGTCCAACAGTGTGATACAGAACAAAACCAGTGTCACCTAATCTCATAAAAATAAATGTACAGTTACTAAGGAGAATCTGACTTTATCTTCTATCGCTCTGCTCAGATGCTTTTCACTAACAGTTGTAAGTTAGGCAGCAATTTCTAGCTAAGACCCTGACACCCAGGTGCTGAGCAGAATAGAGATGAAAATAAATAAAGAGGAAGCACCCAGGTTGTGCATCCATCCACTCAGCCTCCAGTGGGAACAACATCTGTGCTCACAACAGCTCTGAACTTGGAGAACATAAAATTTGTTGCGTAGGATCACTTTTTTTTTTAAATCATTTAGTACACATTCAAATATCTTAACCATTTCAGCAGATTTTAAATCACCAGGAAGCCAAGAGAGATTTCTGACCTCCCTATCTAGATGCTAGCTTTATCCTTTGGCTTTGCATGAGACACAGAGTATAACCAATTTGAGCATTTCAAAGAAACTGGGTCTGTCATTAGCTCTCAGGGACAGAAATCAATTTGTATTACATTATGATTGCAATCCACGTAAGTACAAACAGAGATCAAGAATCATCTGTAGTAAAAGGACATGTTCTGGTAATTCAAATTACTGGAAATGTTCTCTGAGGACTAATGTGACTTACTAACCCCACTGAGTTTTAGAGAGCCCCACACCTTGATTAGAAATCAAAGACCTATTCCCACAAGTTTTTAAGAAGAGAGTTTAGAGCCAATTTTCAAAGAAGAAATAGGGTTTTTATCCTTACGTTTATACAGTTTAAGAACTACCTTCCATCCCACATTTCTGAGGCTCACATAAGCAGCCACAGCACAGTTTCACAAGACTGACACAAACCTCTTCTCATGGAAGAAAATTTGCTCATCACACAGTGATGAGCAAAGCACATGTACTTAGGACAGCAATAAGACTGAGGATACAAGACTGCTCTCCCTCACCACTTCTTGCAGCTCAATCAAGCAGCTGCCTCAGAAACCACTGCAGTACTCTCAGAAGTGCAGAGACTTGTCCCCAATCCTGATCCAAGGGCAACAGACAGCAAAAAAGATGCAATGCATATTTTAGACTAAAGAGCTCTTTGTAATCATTAGCAGAGTTAGGTAAGCAAGGGAGGATAAATATTCCCTACCAGCTAACAGACAAGCAAACCCTTACCCCAGGCTGGGCTTAAGGTACACTGCTAGATATCTATATGGTCAATACCAAGGACTTAGTCCTCAAATTACATTTTCACCTTTTGGATATGATTAAGGTTTCATAACACTGAGGAAGTGATCTGAAAAAACACTTGAGCTCCTCCTGACATTTGGGAACAGGACTAATACTCCCAGTTCAGTTTATACTGATATTGCCATATAGTTTCCATCTCCCCTAATTTTTACTTCTCTATCTCAAAAAAACACCTGTAAGAAAGCAAAAACTATGGAAAAGCTTGCAGGACAAGACTGTAATGGAAGCACACTAAAACTTCTGAGATTGAACCATATTTGAGGAAAGAGAGCTTCAAATTTTGGAAGAAGAAAGGCTGATTACTAAGTCAAATTCAATTGCTGTTGGGCTTTACTATGACACTAATGCTTTGTAATTGTGTTTGAAGACACATAATGAAGATGAAACACTAAATTCAAAATACCAGTGATTTTTTGATGATAAGGCAGTATTTTCCTCATGTCTAAAGTTATTTTTAAAATAGTGTAGTTAATTGATGTAGGTGGCTCTACATTTGGAGCAACATATCCTACAATCTTTTTTCACTCTCCTGGACTTTCTGCTAAAGAACCACGATGAAGTTAAAGTTGAGTCAATCAGTGTTACTGTGCAGCGCCACGGTGATGTCTGCACACATCAAAAGTTATCAAAAGTATGATTTCTTCATATTATTGCATTTTCAATTTTTAAATCTAAATCTAATTTAAAAAGCACATTTAAACATGAGCTCTATATACCTTTGTCTTCTTGGCAAGTCTGACATTGTTCACTGTGCTTCATCCAGGCCTTGTTTCACACATTTTCTTAAAACCAAATCAACTTTGAGCTTGTTTGCAAGGATTTAATCTCTTCTGTATTTAAAAGTTGACTTAATCTGTGTATGAAAAATCTCCCACATTCTCTGTCTCCCTTTCACTGGCTTGCCCAGCTGAATTTAAAAGACAGAAGGCTACATGCCTTAACTGGTACCTTGCCTTTGAAAACACACTGCCTCTGGGGGTTAATGGCATTCTCAGTACAGCTGGTTTTTTATTTTTTTTTTAAGTTTGCACCATTCATAATTAAATCTGAATTATTCTAATTTACCACGCTGTGGTGTTGCCTTTCCTCTCCGCTAAATTAACAGTGGATATCGAAGAGAAAGCAACTTTCTCCAGGGATGGAGATGCTCTCCAGAGGATACTTTCCCCTCATCTCACTCAGCTGATCCCAATTCTCCCTTCCCAGACATTCTCACGTTGGTCATGGATTATTCATTTACCTGCTCACAGCAGAGAGAACATGATGTCCTACAACGATTGTTATAGAGACACCACTCCTGTTAGTTTTTCATCAATACCTTTTTATTCTCAGTGAAGATCTTCTTGGAAATGTTTTACATGTCGCAGCTATTTTGTCTCCTCCACTTTAGTCACTTCCAGTTGAGCAGAACAATATGAATGTACTCGCTCTACCTCTGCTTATTAGTTTCCAGCACATTTTAATCAGCAGGTTCCCTTTCAAACTCTTGGGGTTTGTTTATATTTTAGTAACCCGTTGGTTCTTACAAGAATTTAACTTGAAAGAAATTCTACCGTACAGCACTAAGTAAGATGGCAATCTTGAGCTGAGGTACAAAGGCTGAAATAGCCACCTGAACTGGTTCTGTTACTGCCTCCCAAAAAATGGAGCCATCTGCCACAGTTTTGGCTGGAGAGGAATCATTAATACAGCACCAGTCTGACCTGGCAACCTGAGGCTTCATGACAGCATAAAAGGGAAACTGCCTAATTAGAAACTAAGGTGTAAGCATTTTGCAAGCCAACATCTCTTTTAATATTATTAATGCAACACTGTGTTACCTGCACATTTACAGCTCCCACCTGCCTTCCTTAACTGTTCTTCTACAATTTGATTAAAGAGCTTTATCAAACGCTTACAGATTTCTGTGATTTTCTCTGCCCACCAGCAGCTCCCTGTACTACAGGTGGCACCCAGGAAAGCAAAGTTTCAAACCAAACCCATCTAATTCAGAGAGACAGGAGTAAAGTCAATGCACAATTTTTTTTCATTTCTGCTGCATTTTAAAACATTCAGCTCAAAGAGAAAAGCTTCACATCTGCACATCCCCACATCCATCACTGCTCCTTTGACCAGCACCAGGCTGACCTGATCTTTTCAGCTTTATGGCACTTTTTCAAGCCACTCTTTGGGATCTCCTTTTGCAGGCAGATGCTGAGGGAAGCCAAACACAGGACAGGAGTTCCCCTCAAGAGGTCTGGGCTCCCACAACCTCTCCCAACCCTGGTTTCCAATCCTAACATGAGGTGTGGACCAAAGAGATGGGATGCACTTGCCCCTTTGACCTGAAAATCTGCTTTCTAGAAGATACCTATATTATATATAATCTGTGTAATACTGTCAATATGATTTTTTTTTCTAGGAATAATGATAATAACAGGACCCAGTGAAGGAGACAACATTTCCTTCCTTAAAAAAGCAAAACTAAGCGGAAAACGGAAAATGAGAAGTCACAAGTCAGATGGGAAGAATTTGGTTTTCTTCACTGAATTACCTGGCACATATGCAAGCTAGACAAAGGATACTTCAGCCAAAAATCGATTTTTAGCTTGTTTCTACTAGATCATCTTTCATCTGGTGCTGAATTTGACTTTGTAACCCGTATTTATAACAGATAGTTACCTGTCAGATGTCTGAAATAACTGAGAATGGAAGTATTTCAGCCTACAGAAGCTCCTCCATAGCAAGAAAAATTGCTTTTTTTGGAAGAAGCACCTGGGCACACTCAGGAGGAACGGAAGACAGATCAGCAAAGTGCCTGACAGATGATTCCTGTGTGCAGCCACATCTGGGGCCAAGGAACAGACTGGAGGAACAATACTGAGAATGAGTTAAACGGGACTTAACAGCATTTGAATGAAAGATCTGGGAAAAATTACGAAGAGCATCCAATGGCCTGTTGAAACTATACAGTCAGGAAGAAGCAGATGACTAGGCAGCCACCAGCACCTTGCTTGAAATGGCCATGTGTTAATAGGCAACATAGATATAAACAAGAGTGGACTTAAAGCTAAACCCAAAAGAGAACAAATGCAGTTCAGCAGTAGCAAACTAATGTTCTTAGAGCCCCACATGTGTTTATCTTCCTTGTGCAGCACTACCTCCACTCTCCCAGTATGGCAGCAACTAACAGTGTTTATGGACCTTAAAACGAAACTCATTCAGCACGTCGTGTTCACAGCTACTGACGTGACAGCCTCAGTAATCTGTTTGGGCAAAGCTCGTGAAGGAAGCCAAACTCAGTCTTGAGTTCACCAACAGCAGCAAAGTGAAGCTGGAACCTAAAATGTGCTCTTGAAAAACTGGCCAACGTGATCCTGTTGCACTAAGCTGAACTCCAATTACCACTTTAGGGATTAAACAGTTATTACTCTAAGGAAAGCATTATTTTTCCTATGAGGCTGTTGCAGATGTGCAGAAAGGAGCTTTCATTACAGTGACAATCCTGGGTCTAGATGCTGCTCTTATTTATGATCTATTGTCTGGAATATTCAGTTATCCACAAAGTCTAAAGTACCTGTAGATGTACACAGATCAAAATGCAAGAGAAAATGTTATTTCTCACAAAACCAGGGATTCCTTGAAAATACTTATGGAATAGCATCTAATTCCATGTCTTATTACATTCCTAACCGCTGAAACATCTCAAGCATTTAATGTGGTTTTATCACACGACACACATACAGTTAACTCGTATCTTCTAAAAGTGTTTACTCCTGTTTCTAGGAACAAAGTTGAAATGCATTAACAAATTAACCATTTGACACTTGGAACAGTTCTCCCTCTTCTGTTTCATTTGCACAGCCCTTATTGCAAAGCCCCAAGTACAGGATCAGAACGCCCTTAATACAAATGCCATTATTGTTAATAGCAATACTCACCTACACAGTGCAGCAGTATGAGGAAAGGCTACCTGGAAAACTTCTCTGAATGTTAACTTTCTATCTACCCACACTTGCACAGTAAACTGTAGCATGCCATTTGTCTTGGTGCTCATTGGTAATTTCCTTCTATCACTTATGTTCTACCCGATATGAAAATGATTTTTCCTGCAGGTTTTTGCAAGGATATGTTAACTTATCTAATTTTATATTTTAATAGAATTTCACAAGCCAGTAGGACTGAAATATATCAGTAATTGCTGCTGAAATGAGTGTAAATTGTCTTGATCAAACCATGAGAGTAAAGAATTTTTTAATTAGACTGCTTGAAACTTTCAATAACCAGGGAATGACGATGCCAGTCATCAGGCAAGGGCACCACATCAAGCAACTGATCTCTCTGTGTTTCTGTTCTACCTTCCTTGACATTAACACAGAGCAAACACATATGTTGAGGCTCATTCACTCAACCACTTCCCAACACATGGGAACTGTACTTGGCACTATCATTCTGCAAAGGCTTAGACCAAATCTGAGATGATACTCCCCTTCTCCAGCCAGGGAACCTGCTGTGGACACTGTGACAGATGGTCTTCATTTCGGTTTGAGTGTTCTCTGCTCTTTGTTGTACTTCTTCAAGGAGTAACCAAGTCACAGAAATTGTGCTGGCCGGAGGGGAAACAGTTTATTTCCCTACATAACACTTCAACATGCTTGGGGAGAAAAGGTTTCCAGTGCCACTGGGTGAAGACTATGGAAGTGTGGGAGAGTTATCAATGATATATATGCTTAGGTTGCTTCTTAGACAACCCTACCCATGACTCTCCCTTAAAATGTAATTATATACATGTTTATTCAGATTTCTGCACACACACAAACATCACAGAACTTACCTCAGCTGCAACATACAGCTGTCTAAAAGAAACACAAGCAACTGATAAATGACCCACTACTAAAAATGTACTTGCTGATTCTCTTTCAGACTGGATATTGTAAGCATTTTAAGACACTGAGAGGTATAATTAGTTGGAGGAACTACTACAAAATAATTACCACCACAGAAGAAAAAAAAATGAAAAACATTAATTAGGTTCCTTTGTTCCCCAGATAGGAAAAATACGTAGCATTCTGGAAAACAGTTCAATTTGATTTACACGATTTTCTTGACGTTACCACATTTAGGAAATGAAGTCACAACTGATACTTTATTTAAAAAAAAAAGGAATTTCATAGTCCTTCTTACATAAAGGTCACTTACTCTTAAACAACGTTCCCATGTACTGAGCTTTCTAGAAACAGATTTTTCTTCATTTCCACTCAATGCTACACATAATTGAAAGGACAAGTGATGCTAATTTGATCTTACTAAATGTCACCCACTGAAGAGCTAAGGAGAGCTAAAGCAGGTACATTTCTGATGTGCAAACCTTCTCAAGCCCTTACATTAATCAGTGGCAGGAGATTTCCCAGTATTTTGCCTCACAGGTCTTGCAATCAATGAAACATTTGGTCTCCAACAACTGGCCTGTTATACCTCATTACAACGTGGAAAAGTTAAAAACCATTCTTAATGACCAGGACACACTGAAGAGCACTGGCTGACCATCATTACATAAAGCCAGAGGTGAACATTTGCCAAAAGGCCATTGAAGTTATCGGGCCAGAATGGGACTTGCTGATGATTTTCTTTTTTTTGAAAGAATTTGCTCATCTTTCTATTTATGTTTGTGAAAATGCTTTAATGCCATTTTAAAGCCAACTTCTACTGTAAACCAAAGAAGGGACAACTGTAATATATTGAGCTGAGGGACTTCAACATAAAGCTGTCATCAGTAATTTCAGATGCCTCAGGGAATACAGTAAAAATGTCCTCTGAAAGACTAAGGATATGACAGAGGTCAATTTTGAGTTATCCATGTTTACACCACAGCCTCTTCCCCTGAGTCAAGTACTATTTCTTCTCCTCAAAAGACTCTAAAACACCCTTCTTTATCATTTATTCTGTGTCATTTTTCACCAGTTTGGTTTCCTAGAGGGGTCAATGCCCCAGGCCTGTCAGTGTTCCAGAGGCATTGGGACAATGCCCTTAACAACACACTAACTTGGCCAGCCCTGAATTGTCCGGGCAGTTGGACTGGATAACTTTAGGTCCCTTCCAGCTAAAATATTCTATTCTGTTTTATTACTCCCTTAGATGTCCACAGATTACTGGCATTAGCCTGTGCAATTGAAGAGGCCAGTGATGCTCAAAGAACCATATTCCAGTATTTTCCATAAGCACACACACGAGTGAGCAACCCCTCAGTCACAGCAGGGTTTATTTAATGGGAATGATCTCAGAGAGGACTCCTACCTCTGTAACTAACTGCTGCTTCTACCAATTCATGTGTGGGCTGTCATTCTCTGCTCATTAGGAATGATAGCTCTCCCAAATGTACAAAACTGTGCTCTGCATCCTTTCAGGAGCATCTCTCACTGTGATCGATGCACACAACGGAGAGCAAAAAGGGAGTGTCAGACAGGGAACAAATAAATAGATCTCACTGCCAGGAACTGCCAGCTCCAACTGTTCCCAAACACAACAGTGACCCCACCCCACTCCTCTGCTGTGCCCACACCGGGATGCACTTCATCAGCCACAGGGCTCTGGGCTCTGGCTCATTTCAGGAATTATCTGAGCTAATTGCTGTAAACCCAACACCAGAGGAAGCCATTTCATGCAAGGACTCCACTCAAGCAGGAGGAGACAGCACAACGTAGATGAGCAGTTTCTCTGCATCTCTGGGAGCTCACATGGACTATAAGCCAAATTAAAAGCTAAAAAGACCTAGCAGAGTATCAAGTCCAAATTCCTCCTAATTAACAGCTCTTAAGAGACCAATTGCAGTGGGAAAACTTGGAGCAAAAGCAAAGGATCATGCTAAAGCCTTGTGCAAGAGCAAAGGGGGAAAAAGCTGCCAGGTAACATAACGTATTTTATTCTTACAAGGAAACTTACTGTTTTCTCCAATACAGAAACAGGTTTAAAACAATTTATAGTTCTTCACCATCCTACCTGCAGTGCTACATGAAAGCAAAGCAAAGCAGCCTGCTGGATGTGTCCAGCTGAGTGGATCCCACGCTGCTGCAGGTGATGGGCTCCTGCCAAGCACCACTGCACTCTGAGGAAGCTGATTTTACCAGTCAGACTTTCAAATGGGCATTTATATTCATTGGACACCTCTCAGTACTAATACAGGGGAGCCTGTACTCTCTCTGCTTCAGTACAGCTGAGGTACTGGGAGGTATTAAGGCATTATTCATAGTAGTTTTATTACTTAAAATTAGAGCTTTTGGGCCAGATCTTCAGCTGGCATAAACTCAGCAGAGCTCTATTTAAATTAAAGGAATTGTGTTAATTTACATCACATTATGATCTGTACTGAAGGTCTCTAAGGATTATCTACTTGATAAGTCAGTTATTTCACCTAATTGAAGTAACTGAGAGTGTTTCTCAGTAAATTATGAGCCATCTATGATATTTATTCATTGAAGAGCTCAGACTGTTGGGTAATAGTTGCATATTATCTTTCTTTCCCTTTTTTAACTGAATATATCTCATCCCAACCTTGGAGCTACATTATCATATCTTCCAATACAAAGTTTGCATGGGAAAACAGTTTTTTCTTAGCACTGTTAAACACAGAGCTTTGTGTTTCTTGCACACCTTATTTCAAAATTATTGTTTACCTACCAAGCCAGTGCCAAGCCCGTATTTCCTGATGCTCCAAAAACATCACAGCTATAAAATCCTGACCATCACGTTGCCCAAAAGAACTTACCTTTTATTTCTGTCTTCTATCTGCAAGATATAGACCATGTCATCAGCAACGTGAAGCTTGGAGCTGCTGTCTCCCCACTTCAGCTTCAGGCTCTGCGGCCCCGCTGCAGCACACTCTAACCGTGGAGGTAAGGGTGGTAAAGGCCTGGTTTTTGCTTTAATAAAGTGGCTAAAAGGTCCAGCTCCAATTTCATTGACAGCCTGGATCCTGATCCTAAAACAAACAAAAAGGTAAACGTTAAATAAAGCGCTTTCACAAAGTTTTTGATGAAAAAATGTCCTAGAGAAACAAGAGAGCCTTGGCAAACTGGAAGGATCTGCAAACACAACAAATATCACCCTGTTTACGTTGCAAGAGCTGCAGTGAAGATGGCAAGAAATGCAGTAAGGCAGAGGGGGAAGATTTGGGTCAACAACCTCAGGACCTGGTGACAGTCCCTTCAGCCACATGAAAAAGGGACAGCAGCACAGGAACAAGTGCAGCCCGAGAAACACAAAGTGTGTAACCATGAATAATAAAAAGCAGAAGGGTGTTGTGGTTGTCTAACAAAGATCATGGGCTAAATTAGGTGAAACCATTCAGTGAAAACATTGGTGTCACTGCCATGAAACCCATCTCAGTGTTGGCAAATATCCTTGAAGACCAAAGAGTGTTATTTCAGTGTGTGCAGTGTCTCACAAAGGACACTATTTAAGTACAGGAAACTCTACTGGGAAGAGCTAATGGAGAAGCTTAAATCCATAAACCTTCTACACTACACAAACTGCAGCAATATTTACTGTCAGTGAACTACCTATTAGATCAAATAAAAGTTGGACTCAAGTTGCTCTCACAAGATACACAAAAGCCCTCAAGCCATTTGAGTCACATTAAGGACATCTAGAAGAAGAGCAGACCATTTGCCTGGTCACAGAGGCTTTAATTTGGAGATATTCTTAAGCCTGAGCCAGTCTTCTAAATTCTATTTCTCTCTTAAGAAAATGACTCCTGCCCTCTGCTTTGTCACTATCTCTTGTCTGTCTGCACCTTAGTTTAATAATTTGTACACTGAGAATCTGCTTACAGGGGTGAGTGAGGAGTAGCAGTGTTTGGCTACGGTCACATCAACAGCACCATACATAACAAAAATGGGAAATATGTATTTCAAAAGAGCTTGAAGAACTGTGTAAATAGAAATATTGGTACAGATGAGCCTGAAAGGTTTCAAAACAAAGTGAAAATAAGAGAAAACAGGATGGAGCAAATTAATTAAGTTTTGCTGGTTTTTTTTTTTTAAGATAGTTCAGCCGAGTTTAGATAGCTGGACAGATGCCATTTACTTTGGAAATCCTGTGCACAGCAGCCTTGTGTTTTTCTCATGGGAAAAGACTCTCTACAAGAAGTGTTGCTCCTCAAAACCATCAGCCACCAAGAAGGCAGAAATCCCTGGGGAAGGTGGTAGGGGGAGAAAGAAGAGCAGAACCTGGCATACCCCCACAACTGCCTGCTTCAGGGAAAGCAGGTGACAAATAGAACTGTCTTTGCTTGGCAGAGCTACTTATTTTGACTGAAGGACATAAAGTGATGTAAGTTCATGTAAACAATGTATGAAAAATTACTTTGCTTTGAAAAGGATTAGAATACGTAGAGTAAAAGCAACAGGGAAAAAACCTCTGCAATATTACCCATTAAATAAACCCCCAAACTATATTTGCTGCAATTTCAAAGAAAAAATGGTTACATTATTAATAAACATCAAGAATGCACTGTGCTTACACAGTCCTGTAAATGTGTAGTTAAACCTTAGCTTCTTAACCCAGACATTAACAGGGGTAATGTATCGCTGGTGTGGAGATTCATTTCCTTTCTAACCTTCCTTTTGGCTTCAGGAAATGCATCCTGACCACTTTACAGCACTGTGCAATGGTGATTTAATCCCCTTCCTCCCAAAGGGTGGATGGCACAGAGGAAGATCTAGTGGAAGCCTCCCCTTCAAGTGCTGCATACATAAAAAGCACGAAAGGTTTTTCTACTATCTGAAGAAGTGTAATTAATACAGGCACATTATTTCATATTATATTTTTACATCAATATTTAATGATCTTTATAGTAACAAAAATAATGTGAAAATTGCCTGAATTTTCACTGTTTTCTGGCAAGCTATCCATGTAGCATATGAACATAAACAGTAACAGCTACATTACAAAATGCTACTATTTATTTTGTAGATTGATTACAGCAACATGCTCTGGAGTACACAGCCTTTTTTTTTTTTGCTTTGTTTTATTTGTTATTATATGAAGTCCCAGTAACAACAAAGCTTCTCCTGTCCTCAAGGAACTTTAGCTCATTTCCAAATGGCAGCCAACGCACCTGAGAACAAGCAGTGACTGAAATGAATCTCAAATATCACATTTCCTAGGCAGAAGCTGATAGATTTGTTTAATAGATATGTGCATGAACATACACCTGCATTTACTTGTCTTCCTTTTGCCAGGTATTTGCACAAGGTTAAAATGTGTATTTTCCCTCTTTTATTGCTGTTTTCCTCTGCTGCACAGTGTTCTTGCTCCCCACTTCTGACACAGAAGTATGCCCACACCCCCCCTCCTTCCCACTCTGGAGCACAGTAAGATTGATGGAAACTCTTAAGACTTAAAATAAAGGACAGGCATCTTCCAAATGAACGATGATACCGGGAAAGGAAGAATAGATTTATTTGACTCTAACACGGCTGATGTGGCTACTCTTTACCACTGATTGCACCACCATAAAGCTCTGTAAATTGCCACTATCATTCCCAGCTTTGACAGAGACACATAAAACAACTAACTTTGGTTTTCTGTGCACATGACAGTGCAACCCAAACCCAGCTGTCATCTCCCTCTGAACCACAGCAGCATCTCCTCAATGGACAACTTGCGAAGTCCACAGGGAAGGGGAGAAGGAAGGGAAAAAGAATGGGAGGAAAGGAGGACCATGTGGAGAAGGAGGGAGAGCAGATGGTGGTGGGAGAACACCTTGTGCTGCACCATCTCTGCTCCAGCTCAGCTGCCTTCTCATGTCCCTGCCCCAGCAACACTGAGCTCTCCCAGCTGGGTGGCACAGCCAGGGTAGGCAAGAGAAATTCCACAATTAAATGGAAACCAATTACTGTTTACAGAACTGATGCTGGGAAAAATCAACTCTTTATTTTCATGTAAAAGTACTGTATAGACATGTAGAAATATCTGCAATACAACTACTTCCTGAATTCCTTTCAACTTTTTCACTAATGGTTTTTAAGTGATTATACCCAAATACCCTCTTGGAAAGATGGTTTAACAATCTGACAATCACAATTTGTAAACAAGTTTTTTCTAAAATTTAAAGACTATATTTAGGAATAGTGCCTAATTCTGCAGAGCCTACAAAATAATATTTGTATTCATTCTTACATTTTCCCACTGCAACTTTTAAACATTGAGAAAAAAAAAAAACATAAATCAGACGAGGCAAATTTAGAAACCATGAAATGATCTTAAACAGACCATTCTCTCTTATAAGATTCTTGACCTAGGAAAACACACTAAACAGGATGCTATTTTCAGATTGGTCACAAAATCCTTTGTATAGTATTCCAACAAACTGAAAAATCAACTTCTGAATTAATTTTAGAGTCTGACATGAGAAGACTTTGATTTCCTAGTTCCCATAAGTGGAATGGCAACAGTTGCAATACACTTTTCTGCAGAAACCTGTGGGAGTTAAAATGCCATGGACTTCCAAAGGGAGGGGAAGCAGCTCCCCCATTATCAGCAGCCTGGATATGATGGACAGCAACCACACACAGCCCCACAAATCCCCACCCAGACTGTGCTCTCCTGGGGCTGGAGCAAGACTCAGTTTTACACTCTGAAACATATATTTTATAATCCACTTAAATATTGCTAATTTGAGAATCCGTGTACATTCTTCTCCCTTCAATCCTTTCCTTGATATCATTTGAAGATTAAAAATATTTAGAATTTTTATTCCTAAACCAAATTAAAATTAAGAGCTGGTATTAAAATTTAATAGTGCTACTATATATTTCTGTACACTGTGTAACTTCAGAAGAACATAAGCATTGTTAAAAATTGAAAGTTGTTACACAGTGAAGTATCTCAACAGCAGAGCACAATTATCTATGGAATGCGTTGAGTGAAGCTTGGGAACAGAGTGTAACAGAAAATGGATATTTCTATGACTGTTGAATACTTATTTATTGTGGAATATTTATTAACTCACTCCTAGTTACATCAGTTCAGGGAAAACCAGTCCAAGTACATTACCCTACAATCTGAGTTTCCAGACCTTCATTGGCTATGTCAGTAAAGCAGAAAGACTGCAGAACTCAGACGAATTTCTGCAGCTGCTCACCAGCCAGGATGTTTTACACACTGCTTCTGGGAGGAATCTGCTTTTTGCAGCAGGAGAGCTGGGCTGTGCCTGATGCTGGACAACTCCTCTTGGATCAGCCCTAGGATGGACATCAGCAGTGTGACAGAGGCACATCCCACTCCTCCTGCCTTACATGTATTTTGGCATGTAAATCCTTCTCATGGCATTCTGGCTGGGTTTGCTACTGAGACACATAAACCATTCAACTTGTCAGCTTTGAGCCCACCTCTGCCAAGAGCCTGCAGTCTGCTTGGGGTGCTTTGGGCTGCTCCTGTATGGCTGTTCCCACACGGAAGCTGGAGGCAGCAGAGCAATGCCAGACCTAAGCTAACAGGTCCAACGGGGTGGACGCACATAGACAGGCTGTTAGAATCACCCTGCTATCCAAAACAACGTTCCTTTTCCAATTTTGGACTTGGTGGATTCATAATAAGCAAGATTTGCTTTCAATTTCGTGTTCCCACAACCAAAAAACATTGACAGTGGAATTCCAATGCAACTAAAATACATAAACCCTTTGCTGATTTACTTCAAATTCTGATGAAACTTTGGCAAGAGAGCTTAGAGTCTGAAACCCAGTAGTACTTGGCTTGTTTAGTCTAGGAAAAACACATTCACTGCTTTTAAACCCAGCAGGGAATAAATACTTGAGAGGGAGAAGAGCTAATTGTGTTAAACAAAGTTGACACAAAAAGAGAAACCATCAGTGAAGAAATTTAGAGGATGAGATCAGTGATGTTCTGAAACATTCTCCTGATTAAACCAAGGAGGGCAGAAAACCCACCACCAATTTTAGCACACAGCCTGATAAACCTGTTCCTTAAGGATACATTTATCAGAGCACAGATGTTCACTGATCAAAGACAGGTGTTAAGACACACTTGATGAAGAAATATCAGTGAGTTAAGGTTCAATAGCAAAACCACTCTGACATACCTATTTTTGACTAGCAGAAAAATACTTCAACTATAGGTGAAGTGCATTTTTGCAATCCAGCTGCAGGGACTTGTCTACACTGATAGGCATGAGATGCAAAATGTGGGGTTTTTTTATCTTGTTTTGTTCAAGAAAAGCTTTCCTATATTATTACTTCTGATCAGTCACCCCCTGGTTTGTGCTCTTCACGATGTTTTTTTTTGACAGGAACTTATTCTTACAGCAATATTTAGAACAGTTGCAGTTAATGCTTGTGGCTTCAGCTGTTTCATTTGGATCAGAGACAGGCAGACTCCCTGACTAAAATGATGTGATTTAATACGGTGCTTTTTACAAAATAATGAAATAAGAATGCAAAAAAAAAAAAAAATTCTAATTGCCATTTCCAGGCTTTGAAGACAATGACATTTCCCTAAAGGAAGCTACAGACAACCAAGAACCAGCTAAAAAAGAGACTGAAGAAGACTTTAGTGAAGAATTTCAGTGGTCCATTCTGGTTGTCTTGACTGAGTTGCTCAAAGTTCCCATTTCAGCTGTTTTGACTCTTGGTTGAACAAACATATGAGGAGAAACCAAGAAGAGTATGAGACTGCCCAAAGATGATGCTGTTCCACAGCTGAGTGGTCAATCCATAGGCAAACTCTTCAACTTTGCATGAATGATCTGTGAGAAAGCTATGTGTGCTCCTCACTTTAAATGACTTTTGGTGTGTATTTGTATACATGCTAGAAGGAGTTCTCTTTTTGGGTAAAATTTGAATTATGAACTTTTCATTTAAATGCTACAAGACCCATAGGATTGTGATCTTGAATATAAAAGAAAAATAAGGAAAATGCTACAACAGGTCTAGGCCATGTCTAATTTTATAACTGTGTGATCAGGTTTTCAGTCTTTATTAGAATAGTACTTAAAATAGAAATTTTGTCACATTTTCTGCTATATTGCTGTTCATTGCCTGCATGGAGCCATTTTTCTTTTTTAATGAGCAATTAGGGAGAAAACATATACGCCTAAACAATAAAATAATAAAATTTTGTCAATGTCATTTAGCAGTTTAGACTCTGAAGCGATATAAAGAAATTGTTTTTAAATTCGGATTATTTTTTATAATCTCCATATACTAGAGATAAAAAATAGCTGCAGCTATACAAATAAAAGTTCATTGTGTGTAAATTGCTAACCCTGCACAGGGAGCAATACAGTTAATAACTTAAGCACCTGGAACAGTACTGCCAAGCAGCTGAAAAAAGCATGAGGTGTCACACTCATTTTTATTTCTCATTTCTAAAAAATTATTTATTTCTTATTTATAAATTATCATTACCAGTGTAACCTTACCTTAGCAGAGCAACTTCAAAAGAAGGAGAAGTCAGAGATAATGCAAGGAGAAGAGAAAGAGGGGGGGAAAAAAAGCATGAATTACCACAATTCATTCCATAATGGAATTACTGGAGATTTCTGTGCTCCCTAGGTTGGTTGTTTGGTTTGTTGGCTTGTATTTTTTTTTAACCTCAGTCTCCATGCCATTAACATTTCCAATGTAAACTCAAGCTGTGTGGTCTCACCGCACCGCAGACGCCGCACTCACCGGTACGAGGTTTCGGGAAGCAAATCGCCGATAACGTAACTGGTCACGTTTCCCACTGGAATGCTGACGTCCCCCAGGTCGATGTTGTAGGACGTGATCTCAGCCCCGTTGCTGCACGGCTCTTCCCAGGTCAGTACAAGGCACACGGAGGGGGAGAGCTGACAGGCACCCACGTGCTCGTCCTCCAGCACGGAGAGGATGGAGACGGCATCAGGCACGGACGCGGGGATTCTGCAGGTCACCAGGTCGCTGTAGGGCCCAGCTCCAGCCTGGTTAATTGCCTGTGTGTTAAAACAGAAAACAGGATAACTCTTCTCTTGACATGTGTATCAAGCTCATAATAACGAACTGTGCAGCCTGGAAGAGCTGCATGAATTCTTCAGAGGATATGCACTGTTGGCTTCTTCCCCAAAGCATGACTCATACCCCTGCCTATACTAGGGAATTAATATCTTCCTTTGTCACTCAGGAGTGACTCTCAGAAAAATTGGAGAATATTTCTCTTTTCCCTAATAGACATTTAATTAAATTCAATAGTAACCTTTTTATCAGGAAACTTTGGTTAGCAAGGGAAAATGTCGTAGTCATGCTGTCAGTGACATCAGGTTGTTCAGCAAACTGTCTACCCAAAATTGTTGAGCCACCTTGTACAAAATCCCCAGTATACTGCAGGGTGCAATGTCAGATGTTTTATGCAAGCAGAGTATCCCTAGAGATAAGAGGTATCTGGCTTGTTGAGAACTACCCAGAGAATGGACAGCTAATTTCACACTAAAAAGTTTCTGATACAAGAATACAGGGATTCAGCATGGCGTTAAGCCTATGACTCACATTTCCCCAGAATCACAGAATCATTAAAGTGGGAAAAGTCACAACTCACTAGCAAATCACCACTGAAGCACACAGCCCAGTATCTTCCACCAGAGAGGAGAGCAACCAATTATCAAGCTTCTCATCTTAACTCATAGATCCAGAATCCCAATGGAAACCAAGTTTCAGGATGTGGCCCATTTCTGCTCATTAATTTCAGAGGCTGTTGTCTTTGCAAACTCAACACTACACACTGGTACAGGCCTGGGGTTTTATCAGCTGATGCTCAGCCAGTGGGAAATGCTGTACACAGTGCACTGAACTGCCTAGGAAATGACTCCTCAGGATTATCACAATCACAGGACCATCCAAATTCTTACTGAAGGTATTTTAGTCAGAACTTTATGTGCTATTGCTAGAAAACTTGATTAAAACCAGTTTATAAAGATTTGGATTAATGGCCACTTCATGATGTGGAGATCATACCCCCTTGGAAAATTCCACACTAGAACAAAGTAATCCTCTCTGTCCTCACCCTCTGCTCCCTCAGTTACCTTCAGCATAGCAAGTAATCACAGAATCAACTGTGTTGGAAAAGACCTCCGAGATCATCAAGTCCAACCCTTGATCCAACACTGCTGTGGTTACCAGACCATGGCATTAAGCACCACATCCAGTGTCATCTTAAAAACCTCCAGGGACAGTGAATCCACCACGTCCCTGGGCAGCCCATAATCCTGCTCTCCCTTCCAGCCCAACATCATTTTCCCCTGGAAAGGAACATGGTCCAATTTGCTACTCCAAGCAGGGTCAAACTGAATGCAGACCAGGTTGCTCAGGTTTTTGTCCAGCTAGGTCTTGAAAAATTCCAAGGGTGGAGACTGCACAGCCCTTCTGGACCACTGTTACAATCCTTAATTATCTACAGTGATAACTTATTTCTTCATATCTCATCTGTACATCTCTATTTCAACCTCTGCCTGGAGCAGCACTGGATACAGAACTCCAGGTTCTCATGAATGGCACGTAATGGGCAATAACACCTTCCCTGGATCTGCTGGCTGAGCTCCTCCTGACACAGCCCAGCATCCTGCCAGCACACAAGGTATGGAGACAGTTTGGAGTTCATTATGGTACAGGGGGAGCTACAGGAGGTCCAGAAGGCACAGACCTTCAGAAACAGCTTGGACACTGCCCAGCACCCTCCACCATCCACATTTTCTTTACATTTGGAAAACTTAGCCCAGAGTCTCCCATCAGATTACAACTGATTCAAAAACCCAGGCTAACAATGTTGCCAGTGGGACTGTGATGGCAATGAAAGGACACATCAAACAATTGCTTGACTTCTTATCTATGCTTAATTGCAGTGAATAACTTATTTCTTCTATGCATAACACAAACACAAAGCCATGTTCTGTTTTTCCAGGAGGCGTTTTGTTCAATTGAAGAAAGAGATAATAAAGTTAGATTTGTCAGCCTTTAAAAAGCCCTTCAAAACAAATCCTGCTCTGGGGAAATCTTCTATTTAGTGAAGCGCTCCTGGAGCTGTTAAAAGTGAGCCTTGTTTCGTGCTCTGCCAATGATATGATTTGTCTTGCCTCTAAACCAGTGTTTGGCAATCTGTATCTTGCTCCAAGCAATTTATTGTCAGTGGTGCTTTTTAACTGCTTTATTGGACAATCTCATCAACATAACTGATGGGAATTTCATGTTCTGTGCTGCCTAGATGCTTTCTCCTGCCACCCACAAATGACACAATATTTACCTATGCAGAAGCCTCAATTGTTTTCGGGAATATTCATTACAGGAAAAAAGTTGTGCAACAGTAAAGACAGTTGTCTGCCCTGCAGTGAGATGTGCCTGATTGCTCAATTCTCTTTTACTGAGTTACCGTAGATTGAGATAGCAATACTGTGTGTTTATTAGGAGGCTGAGTAAATGTGGTTTGGGGCATCTTTATTTTTAAAGAAGTTAAAGATTTTTTTGTTAAAGCTGCTAAAAGATAAGCAAAGTAGCTCTTATTCTCTCCTCTTTTTTAAAAACAGACTAAAAATTTCTGAAACTGTTAAACCTTCCTTCTTTCTTTGTCTGTTATGTTTTGTGGGGTGTTCTGTGTGTAATTGTTTAAAGACTCCAGTGTATCTTATAACAAATTTTTCTCCATATAATACACCGATCAGATCCAGAGGATGGAGCTCTCTAGAAAGTAATGCCAGGGTTACTGATGGACTTCAATAAAATGTCTTATTGCTGTTGTGCATTTCATCTAACTTCTACCTACACATTAAATTACACTGGCTGTGTTAAAACTGAGTAGATTTGTGCAACATTTTTGTGGCAGGTCGTTTAAAATGAACGCCCACTGGAAATCAAAGATGCCATACAGGCTGCCTGTTTCCATGTTTAACATAAAAATTTCCTTGGGCTCCCTGCAGCAGTGGTCTCACAGTCTCCTCCCTGCCCCATGGATGCTGAATGCTCTCCCTCTTACAGAAACAAGAGGCACTTTCTGGCTCACACTTCCCCGTCACTCACACACGCTCCCTCACTTCGCCTTCCCCCACAGTGCTAATTCCCCTCCCAAAAATAAATTCAATGTTCTGTTTAAAAAAAAAAAAAAAAAAAAAAGTAAGAAGGAAACACTCTTGGACACATGTTACCCTTGATCAAAGAAATTACCCTGGGTGGTCCACATGTTGCCAGCTGGGTGGGTATGTGAACCTTGGGTTGGATTAGTGGTGGTATTTTGCCTTCACATACAAATAAATCCTGTGCAAGACTATCTTGAGCAAAAATATTTTTACTTCGCTTTCCACTTACTTTACCATCCATTTATTTTTCAGTAGACATAAAAGAGAAAGAATGCTGTATCTTTACTTTCACGTAGATTCATAAAATATATTTTAACTGCTACTTGTTACTAAAAGCGATAGGAGAGAAAGAGATCAAAGAAAAAGAAATCACAGAGACTCTACATGAGAGCCAATCTTACAAATCTAAGAGACAAACTGGCAATAATGAGAGCTCACTTTCTGGCAGGTACCATCTCATACACACAGGAATCTACTCAGCTGCTTTGCTTTACTTGACAAAAGAAACAAATGTTGGAGTTCATTATTTAAGCCAGGGCAATCTTCAACATCCACCCGGGAGGTAGACGGTATTTACCTCTCATTACCAGGAAAAAATTGATTTTTATTTTAATTTTCTGAAACATTAGAATTTTGTTTTGGTGTCAGAGGGTAAGGTGGATGTTAAAAGCATTAGTCACTGAAAGTAACAAAATGCAAGAGCAATTTTCAAGTAACGCATCAGTCTGATTACTTAAAATAAATGTGCATTCCTTCTGACTTACAGAGCACATATCTTCAGAGAGGCTAACAATAAAAATAAGAACACAGTGGAAGGAAACTCAGTTTACACCTCAGATTGCAATGCATGCACCACCTCATCCCTGCCATACCTGTAGCCTGCAGCAATAATGTGCTGCTGCCGACAAGTCACTTATTTCAAAGCAGGTGTCTGTGCCGCTGTATGCAAGTTGTAGAGATTCCTCATCTTCTCCCCACTCTAATCTGTATTCAGAGATGTCAGCACCAGAACATTCAGGACTCTGCAACACAAATATTTATGTTGTTCAGTTCAGAAATGAGCACTTCAGATGTCTGTGTTTCACTGGGGAAGGAATAAAGCACATGGAAAAAAACCCCAACAACCACCCTTATTTTTAAATTAAGGCACCATTACTTCAGCAAATGGAAACGTACTGAATTAATGTTCCCTAATAGGTTACTGAAACAGGACAATTCTGCACAAAAATTACCTGATTGAAATTCAGAGAAATGAGAGAGCGTATGCAGCTACTTTGCTTTTCATCAGGACACTCAGGAATAAATTGTCTCTCCACTGGCTTGGCAGAAGCTCAGCCATGGAGAACACAAAAAAGCATCAATCTAGTGCAGTCTAGTGGAGTAATCAAAACATAGCTCTGGAAGAGCTGGCCTTTGAGCCAGAAGCAGTCACTGAGAAAAGAACACCCTCAACAAGCAAGGAGCTGGCCTGAGGTTTCCAGTGAAAGTCACCCATCAGTCCCAATATGGGACTCTGGAGTGTGGATCCCGGCACATTAACATCCATAATGTGATTGCTATGGGATCACAGAATCATTGCATGGTTTGGGTTGACAAGGACCTTAAAGAACATCTTGTTCCAACACCTGGCTGGGGGCAGGGACACCTTCCACTAGACCAGATTGCTCAGGGCCCAGTACGACCTTGCCTTGAACACTTCCAGGGATGGGGCAGCCACAGCTTCTCTGGGCAACCTGTGCCAGGGCTTCACCACTCTCACAGTCAAGAATTTCTCCCTAATATTTAATCTAAATCTGTCCTCTTTCATATATCCCCAGTAGCCCTTTTATCTAGGGGAACACAAAATAAATACCTGAATATGCTGGAGATGAATTAGAACAGGCACAACAGCACAGCTCCCAAAGCAAAATATTTTGTATTTTTAGCAAACCTAGCTGTACTGTGTGGCCTGAAGCATCTCAGGGAACCACTGCTGTGTGTGCAGAAGTGTGGTCCAGGATACGACAAAGACTTTGTGATTATGGCACGCAAGGTGTAACTTCCAGTAAAAGGATCCAGAGCATCCCTGCCTACCATAATGACCACCCTGCACACACACATGGATTTCTCTGGCTCTGCCTTGGACCTTCCAGCTAGTTTAGTAAGAGCATTCAGAACTGCTAAGCCAGATTTTTAAAATAGCATGTAAAAAAGGCACCACAGTGTGCTCTCCAGCCAAAATACTCCACAGAGGTTCACTGTTTTTCCTTCATATTCATATCAGCCAAAAAATGACACTCTTTAAGAAAACATAACCACTGCAAACCACATTACTCCTACCACAGCTTCATTTTTAGCTAGAATAAACACATATCTCCTGCAAATAAATACAGAGCCTACCAGAAACACTGCTGCATCCCCTCATGGCTGGGGAGAGCAAATCCATGGCCAATAGAAGGCAACACTTAAAAGTTCAGTGTGATTTCTAGCTTAGAGCCACAAAATTTTGCAAAAAATCTGAATACCCCCAAAGTGCACCAAATATACTTGTTTCTCATAACATTAAAAGTAAACTGTGTTTGTAACTGGGTGTGCTGTTAACACTATCGATTTATTTGAGCATCTCATGAATGTCAGTAATTTTTTTCTCAACAGGGGCATCGTTTGGGGGAGGAACCCAATAGAAATAGGGGTGGAATGACTCTTAAGTTTTCAGTGAAAGTCTGTGGCAGAACTAAAGCCCTGCTGCTCCATATCACAACATTATTTATGGCAACACTCTTTCAATTCTGCCTTAATTACACAATTTTTTCTTAATAACCCAAATCAACCCCTGTGCAATTCAGCTAACACTTATTTTAAGAGTCTAATGCCTAAGATCCTGAGGAATGGTGGAGGAATGCACACAAACTAAAATAAAAGTAAATATTTGGGGTAGAGACAAACAATTTTTGAGGGGAAAAAATCCTACATTGTAAGCATTTATGCAGAGTTAATTTCATATCAGAGGCTCAAAAATCAAATATTTGTCTCCACAGTTCCACCTCAGGACATGCTGATGTGCTAAAAGCCTGCAGAGAGCACTTCTACCCCACCAGTGCTCTATCATCTGATGCCAGAGCAGGATGTCTCATGTCTGAATCCCGGTCTGGATGACTCATGACCAGCTTTATGGAGCTCTTCAAATTAAGGTAGAGAAGATGCTTTTATACAGTAGAAGTTTCTGCATACGGTTTTCCTCGCACAAAAAGACAGTTCCAGACCAGTGAACAGCTCTCAAGCCAACTTTTGAGTTTTGTGGTGACTGCACTGGTTCGGACAAGCAAGATGGAATGAAACAACCAGTGCACCTGACTCACCTCCCAGCTCACAAGTACATGTGTGTCGGACAGGAAGGACAGGGAAGGTGCTCTGCACTGGCCTGGTGGTCCTGCTGCTGTGGTGACCTCTGTGGCTTCCGAGTATGGCCCGTACTAGAGGGGAACAAGGGGTCTGTACATTAATAGACAACCACACACTCATCTCACATCCCTCAAGAACAGCACACGACCTTTTTCAACGCGCTAAACTTTCTCAAAGACAGACTGGAATCCCAAAACCCGGCACCAAACACCAAAGCTCAGGATGAGACCATGTAAATGACTGCAAGTTAAAGAGTGAGGTAAGCTCAGGAACAAGCAGACAGCATGTACATCCTCCTGTGTGGCAGTGAGTGCCCATGAAAGCAAAAAACACCTCCAATTTACCCAAAAGTGAGAACGTGCCCTCAGTAACTGATGGACAGTTTGTGTCCCTCTGCCTTACCTCAGCACAATGTGTTCACATGCCAGTGCCATAGCGGGCTTCTCATGGATATAAGGAGGAGCACAGCAACAGTAGAGCACATACTGGAGTCCAAATCCAGCTTCTTTTACATAAAGTGCATGCCACAAGTTAATTCTAAAAGGACAGGATGTGCTGGAGCCCCAGTCTGGTACAACGTGCAGGGACACGCTGCAGACATGGCGCAGACAGCTCCGCTCCATGGGCAGCTCAGCCAACTGCTCAGGCAACTCCTGAGCCCTTGGTAGGAGGATAATTTAAATGCATATTAGCAAAAGAAAAGCCAATTTTCAAGAGTCTGGAAAACGGGCATCAGGCAGCAGTGCGAGGAGAGGAGATAACAGCAAAACAGCCTTTCTGAGGCCTCCCGAGTGGAAGAGTGAAGTTTGCTCAGAACATCCCTGAACTAATTAGAAATCGTTCTCCAGAACAAAGGAACTTCACTGGAAGGAATTAGGAGGAAAAACCCTAATATTTACTTATTTTGTAGTGCAATATTACTGTGGATGAAAAAATTGAGCCACTACAAAGGCCAAACAACAGAGAAACTATGAACCCCAGAAAAACTCTCAACGGATGTGTCAGGACCTGTGCTATCAAGAAAAGCCAACACTGATGGCTCTGTTGGACTTATGAAGAAGGGACACATCAAAAAAATCTCATTTATTGACTTCTTCTGTTTTCTTTACCAAATAGGATGAAGAATCTGGTAGAGAACACTCTCCTCCTATTATGCATCTGCTAGAAAACCCCAATCAAAACAGAACCAGCCCCCACCTCATTTAACAAAAGGTGGGAGTAGAAATGCTTTGCAATTTTTTCAACTGTTCTGCCAAAAAAAAAAAAAAGACAGTGGTTTTCTTTCCAGCAAGCAAATCTAGTATTTCCAAGTGTATTTATTTTTCACAAAAACAAAACTGTGAGTATTTTTAAGACAAAACATTTTAACAGTCTTGCAGTCTTAACAGTAAGTGAGTAATTTTAAACCTTTGCGTTATGTTTGTCATCAAGATTTCCTGGGAAGAAAGACATCAGTGAATGTAGCTTTGCTGGGACTGTCTCTATATAACACCCTTGGAATGATGCTCTCAGAAAGGCAAAACAGAACTAACCCAAACCTCACTTAAAAAAAAAGAAAAAAAAAAGCTCTTTCAACAGATCTCCATGAACATCAGATAGAATTTCTGATGTATTTGGGAAGGCACTTCTTCCAAGGAAATCATATAACAAAAAAAATCCTTGAAATCTATAAAGCAGAAAATTTTTTCACATTAAAACAAAAAAATTCCTCAGGAATGTGAGTTTCCCTGAAAACATGTCAACACCAGAGTGAAACTGCAGTACTTATTTTTACACAGTTGAAAACAAAAAATAGGAAATGCAGTGGAAAGGGAATAAATTGATTCCCCCTTGTAAGCAGATATTACTTTTGGCAGGGATTTTGCACATTTTGGTGCAGGTGATTTTCACCAGTCAGATCATATTAGTACCTGAAATCTCCTTTTAAAAGAAGATTAAAACTGCAGCTCTTCCTCCAAAGTTCCATTAAAGCATTTCTCACATTATTTTCTTTTGCCCACCTCCCCTTCACCTTTCTGATCACCAGCACTAACACAATCACTGTCCAGAATCTCCCACCCCAGACTCAGTGCCACCTCCAGGGATAAAAAGCCAGTGCACGTACCCCACCATCGTTCAGAGCCCTCACTCTGAACCCATACGTTGCCCCAGGAAGGAGGTTGCTGACAGTGCACTCCAGGTCAGGCCCATGATACACTTCAGAAACAACTTCTTCAGGGGCTGTCATTTCCAAACTGTACTCTGAGACAGGACAGCCACTTTCTGACGGAGGGACATCTAAAAGAAATCATTTAGTTTGTCAATAACATCAGGACATGTGCCAGGAAAATTAATTTTTTGTTGCGTGCATCTTTTTCCCCCACGAAAACAAATGTATTTGGCAATACTTGCATGTTATGTTACAAGCCAGTAACACAGAATTAACCTGCCTGGGGTTCTGAAAAGCAGTGTCCACTAAAAGGGGTGCAGGCTTCTAGGAAACAATATGGTATCTTAGATGCACAGCTGAATTTCTATACAGGTGTTGAAATATATTTGACAGTTAGAAATTGTACTGATCTAGAATTTAGCTTAAGAAATGATGCCACAAAGATAACTACACGCTGCAACATTATCATCATAAAGAAGTCTGTTGGATACTGGCATGTGCCTTCTATTCTAAAAAATGTGCATTTTTTACATTTCAGTGTCATGCTCATGGTCCAAGACCTTTGCAAAGTTACAGGTGTCCAATGGATTGTGTGTGTTATAAAGTGGATCAGGGTTTAAATGCCACCCAAAATCCTCAGTCTGTTCTAACTCAGATTTTTGAGAGAAGCCATATATTAGAAGCAGCAAAACATTTTTGCTAAGTCAATGTTGCAAAGGAATAAAATAAGATTGTGAATGACATGGTGGTTTTGCATAAACAGATGAATAAAAAGATAGATATTTTAATATAGCTGATACTTTGTAGTCTTGACAGAGATGGGACCTCACTAACAAAACTGGAGCACAGTGTAAAGCCTTAAAGACAACCAGAGGACAGGTAACTTCAGAAACCCAACAGAGAACCACCACAGCTGATGAGAAGTTTTGCTCCTGACCTGCACTGACTTCACTGGACTTTGCTTTGTAACTTCCCCGTCACTGGGACAAACTGCAACTTTTCCCAAGCAACAGAAATAAAGACTCAGGCGAGGTCAGCAACCAACCACCAAGACCAAAGCTGTCCCAACAGTGAGATGCTCCACTGTCTTACCCCATTGTAGCTGCACTTCTTTGTGCCTCGGCTTGCCCAGGACTCTCGGCGCCCGGCACTGTCCTGGTGCCACGCTCAGCGTACGGACTGGTAAACTTTCAGAGCACTGCAAGAGAGCAGAGCTGCAGTTAGCACATACAAAGTGAGGCACGGCTAGAAAGTGGCACGAGATATTGTTTTCTACATCCACCACTTAGTAGAGATTTATATAAACAATAAAGGAGAGGAGACGCTGTCAAGCGTGTTACTCACAAATCCAATTAACAGAGTTCCTTCATTACCTTTCTCAAAACTGTAGCACACATGGGGTTCTCTATTTTAATTTTCCTTGTTTTTAAAATAATGTCAAGGCCTAAAGTACTCAATCTTAAATGAGAAAAAAAAATAAAGCAGGAGGAATAACAGCATATATAAGGTACTAAAATGAATTTCAATCAAAAAAGGGAATTACAGGAATCAGTGGCATCAGAATTACAGTGGCTGGAAAAGGGAAACTAAAAATTTAAAATAACTCATCCATATGAAAAATAGTTGTTACAACAAACTACCAGCTTTGGTCAGTACAGGGTCATTCATGCACAAGAGAGTCTCTGGCCTTCTCAAGCAAGTGGCCACATGAGATAAAAGTGATGGTCTTTTCTAAATATAAACACCTATAGACTGGTCCTGAGGAAACAGAATCTCACTAAATTGCAATTTGCTGAAACTAAAATTAGGTACACACAGAAGTCTTCTAACATTCAGCAACTTGCAACATAAGCCATCAGTGTAGCTTTACTGTGCTACGGGATAAACGTTTCCCCTTCTTTTTAAAGCAGAAGTACTTTACCAAAACCAGCAGATAAATCTCAGGAAAATATAAACCCAATAGTCCTTACTGTTAGATAATACCCACCTGACTGTGTCCACCAGTGCTGATACAGCATGCCCGGAGTTTATACAAAGTGCCTGGTTTCAAGTGAGTACAGGTATATTCTGTAGCCGAGCCACTATATGCCACTTCCCACTGATTTGCTAAAAATAAGATACATCCAAGCTTAGAGAAGTGTAATGCAACAAGTTTAGGAGTGTCTAGGAAGAAGGAAAATTCTTAATGTGGTTTTCCACAAATGATATGTTTCAGGAAAGTCATTAGTAGTGTTACTATCACTGTGAATATTATTCCCACTTAAAGATATAACACACATATAGACACATGTACAAATACTCACAAATTTAATAATTATATAAGGTACAAAATATAAATATATCTATATCGATACACAAATAGAAAGATAAATATTTATAGGTTCAGTCATATAACCTAAAATTCTACCAGCATCAATTAAGAGAAAAAGAACTGAAAACACACTACAAAACCTCCCCAAATCCGAACCAAAGTCCCCCAGGAACTCTTCAAGTTTTAAGGCTGCAAGTATGTAACTCAGATTCAATCACATGTGTAACATTAGGGCATTAATGATAATAACAATAATAGCCCAAAGGGTCAGGAGTTCTTTACAGTAGCCATGGCGGATCGAAACAGAGACAACGTGTTTCAAGTTTACCTTCTGGACTTCCTTGAGAAATCTCTAGTAGATACTTTAGGATTTCTGAACCACCATTATCCTGTGGAGGATCTGAAAAAATGAGGCAAGTTGTCAGTAAATCAAGATTAGGAGTGTAAGATACCAGAAAGATTATAGAACCTGTTTCTGATTCGGCTCCTTCTCCTCCACAAACTCCTCTGCATTAACCACACCAAGTAAAGTGTAGCAGAAATGGGTAAGAGACGTTAGTTTTCAGCATCAGTCAGAATAAGGAGGCTGGATAATGATGATCCAAACAAAATGTATGGAAAAAGCACTGAAAGAGAAGCCACCTAGGGGCTTGTCCCATTATTAGAGGAAGCAGCTGGAATGAGGCTGCAATGGGACATGAAATGGAAAATGAAAAGCCTGAAGATGCGCTTGAGTGCGAGTTAGTCAATGAAAACAAACAACATTTTTGATTCTGAAAGCACAAGAGCCTCTAGATACTTTTTACAATATTAAAAAAATTAAGCTGTCAAGCTCTCCAGACACGTTCAACTTTGTACTGAGAAGCAGCATGAAAAATCTAACACATTTTTACATAATCTGAAATTATGATGACCCCAAAAGGCTTCACTATGACAAACTGAAGTGGCTTACCCCATTTCACACTAAAGCCATGAGATGTTATTGGCCCCTTAATAACAGGTCTGGTTGGAGGTCCTGGCCTGTCTGGGCTTGTTGTGCAGACCAACACTTCGCTGGGAGAGCTCTTCCCTTCCACGTTAGAAGCAAACAGCTGAAACAAAACCACAATGAGTTCACCCTTGCTTATTGTACCTGCTTTTTTGACAGTTCTGCATGAGAGTTCTTTTAGAAATTGCACAAATGGCATTAAACTGGAAAATAATGTCAAATCCTGAAGCGTGTGGGATTCTAATAACAGATATTAGATTGTCATGTTGTTTCTTTACAAACATTGATTTTTCCCTCCCTCCACCAGCAATAGACTGTGGTATGTTAAAGATAAAAGCAGTGCTGGTTTTCCCTTTTAAAAAAAATTAACTTTTTAAAATAACTGTGGCAACTTGCAGTTATTTGCTCTTAAAAAAAAAAAAATCAAAACGATGACAAATGCTTTGTAATTTTTGGGTTTGAGGTATTTCAAACTGCTACTTAAAACAAAATAATTCAAAGTATCAATAATCACACAATTAAAAGATCAAAGTTGTGCCTGTAGCCAATGCCACCAGGCTAAAAATTTGCTCTGATATCAACACAGTTTTTTGAAATCTGTGTTTAATTTGGAAAGCACGAAGTGTCTTCTTCTCTCAGCCAGCCAAGGCGGCTTTTACAACACTAAACTAAAAGGCATCGTCTGTGAGTGACACCGAAACAACTTCCCAATTCTTTGGGTAGTTTTTTATTCAACTTCACAAGGTTTTCTGTCCCAGAGTAGGAAAAAAGCTCTTCCCTGTGAGAATGGTGAGACACTGAAACAGGTTGCCCAGAGAAGCTGTGGCTGCCCCATCCCTGGAAGTGTTCAAGGGCAGGTTGGATGGAGCCCTGAGCAACTTGGTCTAGTGGAAAGTGTCCCTTCCCATGGCAGGGGGTTGTAATGATATGATCTTTAAGGTCCCTTCCAATCCAAACCATTCTGTGATTTAAATGAGTCTTAGGGTAAAGTTTTCATGGTATCGAGAACCACATTTGTTCCAAAAGGGCTGAGTAACAGCATATCCTGTGATAAAAGTAAAAATACAACTAACAGTTTAATCTGTTAGGTCACAGTATAAAGTAAACTTCTATTTGATGACTCAGTTTTGGAGGGAGTATTAAAGGATTTCTACAGTGCCTGGAAAAAACCCAACACAGAACACACTACGCAAATACAAGAGGAAAGAGGTTTTTACCCTGAATTTATACTGTGTGCTTCTTCTGAGATTCTTCACAGTACAGGCTTGCTCCTCTCCAGTGTACTTTGGGTGAAACACGCTATCCTAAAAAAAACACCCCAAAACCAAACAAATTCCCATAACTGAGGAGTCTGAGAAAGTGCTCCCTGTATTACAGTCTGTAGCTACAACACATTACAGCAAAGGAGCTTCATAGCTTAGTGTTTTATTATTATTATTACTTTTAAGCTGTAAGACCACAATAATTTTCCTCTAGAGGCATTGTGCAGCTGCCCTAAATAATATAATTTTGCTGCAAAATAAGCACAAAACCACTTGTGGCAGTTTAACCTGTTCCAGAACTGGAAGTGACAGATGACAGAACACACACACCCACCACAGAGCAGAGAGGACACAGCAGACTGAACTGGTTAAGGACAAACTGCCCTACACTCACAGACTCCTGTGCAGCTTTGTAAGTAATCATGGCTGACAGCACAGATTTTTAGCTAAGGATTCATAATTAATTCTGCTGCAGAGCAGAACAAATCACACAGCTCCATCCTGCCAAATACCCAGTACTCCTGGAAGGCCCTCCAAAGCAGCATTCCATGTTCTTCTCAGTGATTTTCAATTAATAAATGAAAACCCAGTCTAAGTCATGCACTTCATAGTAACACAGCACTTACATTATCTTCTTCCTGAATTTCCAGGGTGTAGGAAATCACTTCCTCTGGTGTACATCCTTCTACTTTATTCCACTGCAATGAGATCCATGTAACACCAGCTCGAACAAGCCTTGGTGCAGAAGGGGTCTGAGGAATATTGCCTGCAGTGTAGCAAACCACCTCCTGGCTGTACCCACTGCTCAGAGACACAGAAGGAGAGAGAGAAATATTAAAACACACAAACCAACAAAACAAAACTAAAACCTCCTAAACTTCAATGTATTTAGAGGAATACTGCATATTTTCAAAAAATCTGGACAACGTTCAAATGGCCTAGGTGGAAAAGATGAACAGCCAGTTAGGAAATGCCAGAAATAAAAATAGAAAAAAAATTGCAGGATTATGTGTCCTCACAGTCGTTTTACAGATCTCATCAGAATTATATTGGAAAAAATATTTGCTTGCCCAAAAATATTAACTTGCTATTAACTGTGAAGTAGAGGAAAATCTCATGTAGCATAGGAGAACTAAAATATAGGAAATAAAGTCCCAAGTATTCAATTTTTGGGTGCTGAACTCGAGATGCTCAGAATACAACTACTACAAACTCAGAACACAACTTCCATTTAAGCTACACCTTTGGCAGCTGAGTTCTTCAGCAAATCTAGTCCCACTGTTTCAGACATCCCCCCTCCAAAGAAAGCAGTCCTGCCCATACACGCTCAGCATCACGTAGGAGCTGCCTGGTGCAGGCACAGACACCTTCCAACCCTCCAGGCTGGCTCTACAGCTTCCTGACTTTCCCTGACCAAGCTTCTTTGTATTTTAAGCTGAGCATAAAGTTGCTTTTTTGCACAGCTCAGGCTGCAACCAGAGAGAACACCCATGGCCAAGGGGATGCAGGCTCTCCTTTTGTCAAATCCCAGCACCCTTAAAACATAACAGGCAGGAGATGAGCAAGTGTGGAACAGTTCTCTTAAGTTTCCATGCAGAATATATTATGTACAATGGAAATTTGAGAACAGACTTTTAAATGGACAGATTTTGGTGAAATTTTGGGAGGAGAAAAAAGAACTCTCAAGTGAAGGTAACGTTCTTGCAATGTTCAAATCTGTGCTTCCAAAGTACAAACTTATTTAGTGCCTTAAAGTTATACCACAAATTTAATACACAGAAAAGTACATGTCCTTTTTCAGTCTTCTTTCTCAAAAATAGCATTTTTGTTGAAATACTCTTATAGTTAAACAATCCACTTATAACTAACACATCAGCAAGACAAAAATCATCTTAGATGGTAAGTCCACAAGCATTACAACCAACCAAGACCATCTTATGACATGAAGTGTTAGATGACATTATCATGTCATAATTTTGAGTGCTGTCTATAAAATAAGCCCTGTGCTGCTGGTGCTTATCTCACAGATTAGCACAGAGCAGCAGACCATAAATATAGTTCTTAGTTCACTCACTGCTTGATAGCCTGAGGGAAAAAAAAAAAAGGGAGAATGAAAAAAAGGGCAAGGGGCAGAGATGAGGGGGGAATGTTGAAACACACCCTAAGGTATTTTAAAAATCTGGAATCTGGCAAAGAAAAGAGATGCCAGAACTGGGAACTTTGCACAAACCCAAATCCCTTCCAGTTACACTCAGCAGCTCAAGCCCCCACCCTCTTTCCAGATCAAGTATTATTTCAACTGGGAGGGAAGCAATCTTGCAAGCAGTTGGGAAAAGGGACTGTGCATACATGAATGGTCTCAGTGCATCTCAGAGAAAACACAGGACCATGAATAAAGCAGCTTTTTAAAGCTATGTGTTACTGAGAGGTTTGTGCTTTAGAAGAGAGAACAATACAGGAATCTCCCTCCACCGAACACATTGTTATGTACCACTAGTAGGGTTTTTTTGTGTCCTTCTTGTAATAATGATTAGATCCTGTTTAGCTAAGAAGGACAATAAAGGAGTACACAAGAGCACTGGATGTTTGGCTTCTTCACAGCTAAACTCTTCCTGGCCTGCTTTCCTTCCCTGAGCACAGGAGAGTACACACAGCCTCTGCAACACGATGTCTCTTTGGGCACACTCTGGTCCTCAGCTGCAGAACATTTTATCCCAGTGCTCCCCTGCAGCTCCCAGAGGATTGAACTAAGTCTGATTTCTTACCATCTTCATCTGAGTGCATCTGGTAATGTGCAAGGAAAAGCAGAAGCTAAATCCCATCTTTCAGTGCCCCTGGGTGTGCCTGTCCCTCTCTGGGTTCTGGCTCTCTCCCCCTTATTTCCCACCCCATCAGCCAGCCCTGCCAGTCCTGTAGAAGAAGGAAGGGACTGTACTGTTGAAAAGAGACAGAAGGGCTTTGCTTTAAACCAGAAAAATAAATATATCAAGATTCCTTTCAAAATCTGTAACTCAACTTCCTCTTGCTTGTTTTTCTTGGTTCACAGAGGTCCCTAGTGGGAATTTTACATAACAGATGTATTCTTTTTGTATTAGGAATAGACCACAAAACACCATTTAACACCTCAAAAAGAGCCTATCTTCTTATGCTGACCTCATCATGCTGAAGGTACAGGGCAATTCCCTGGGAGCTGAAGGATACCACCAGGGAAGGTGCAACTTACCTTAAAGGCTTAATAATAGAGCCAGTGTCAGATATTTAACTCAAAACCACGAAGAGAAAAAAAAAAAAAAACAAAAATCCCCATCCCAGAAATTCCTCTTTATACTGTCACTGATAGTTAAACTTCCCAACTATCACTTCTTTCCTCAAGAAAACGTGTACCTTGGGTAGCTTACCTAGTACCGATGTCGTTCTGGGCCGCTAATCGGAAGGTGTAACCCAAAGCGGGACAGAGCTTAGTCAGCTTGCAATGCTTCTGGCTCCCGAAGTAACATTCTCTGAAACCACTGTTCCTCTTTCCCTAGAAAGAGAGAAAATCTGTAATCGGATCGCTATGAAACAAAACCACGCGGTGCTTATTTTAAAAAGCTGTTAAATGATATCACAATTGGATGTTTCCATACAGGCACTGTGCAAAGGAGGCTGTGTAAGCACTGACAGCGCTGCTGTGCTCCCAAAATCCCACAGATCAGCACAGTCAGCCTGCTGTCAGATCCCTCCTCTTCTCAGAGTTTTGTATCTGTGAGATGTATCTACAGCTCCTGGCATTCTGCTTGAAACGCAATTTATTCCCACTCATTAACAAAAAAACAGGCAAATTAAGGGTGAAATTATCTCTCAATTCACCCAAGTCACAGAGGCACAGGAAAGGTGCAGCCAACATTTCTTGCAAGCTCTACCCTCCGTACCTCCATCCCTCCCCGGTCCTTCAGGAATTCTCTATCCCACAAGAGGGCTCTCGCTCCCCACAGTCGAGCCATGGCCAGACCCAGCAGGACAACCCGGGTACAACCAGCCCCGTGCTCTGCTCTCCAGGGCAAAACAGATTTGTTAATCACAGAGGAATATTTAACATGCCAGTTCTGCACCGATCCCACTGCTTGGAGCACATGGCACGTGATGAGTGAAGAGGATTTGTTGGGAAGTGTGCAACTTTGGTAAGAAACCTGGATACCAGAGGGATGGTTTATGGAAGTCTCACATCAGCATGACCTGGAACAGTGATCCATCCTGACAAAGCCAAAGAGGGTATCGACACACCTCTCCAGCTCTCAAATCCTTCCTCAGGTACAAACCAGCATGGCTGAGGATAAGGACACGCAGCAGTTCTCTCCCTCACCCCACCACATTTAAAACCATACAAAAACCTTTTCAGTGCACCCCAACTTGATACACCCTGGGGTAAAAATTAAGCCGAGCTGTTTGCAGGGCACAGACCCTAAAACAACAAGGAATATCTGGTTTCATACTATGCCACACGTGGGAAATGATCAATTCGAAATCCTTCTGGAGAAAGGGCATGGACTGCTCAGCTCTTCATAAATAATACCTAACAGAGCTGAGGCAGTCTAAAGGTGTTTTAATTTCAATACCTGAATGTAAAATTAATGGACAAGTACATTATTAAGCACACCAGAGTAGAAACCTGGCAAAGGACACCCGTGGGCTCAGATGGGTGCAGGAGACGGAATAATCTCTGCAACTTCTTCTGACTGAAAAGCTCTGCTATGCCATTTACTATCTTTGGCACCTGTCTCTACAATTTTTAATTATTATTTTATTACCTATATGGGACGGTCCCTCACTGCAGACAACAGCTTTACCTGCTGCTGCCTCCTTGGGCTCGCTCTGCCCTCCCACACCCCATTTTCCCTCCACGCTCAATACGTCACTTCACCACTAAAGATCTCAAAAATGCCTGAGTGGGACATGCATTTTTCACTTGCCCATTCTCCAGCTCCCACCAATTTCTACTTATTTTCCCTCGGACTGCAACACAGAAGGAAAAACTCCCTAAAATGTTTGCAGTGTATCTCCAGAATGTGTTTATCAAGCTAGAAACAATCATGCAGATCTCCAGCACGGAATAACAATGTGGAGGCACTGAAGGGACATTTATCACACTGGCAAACAGCCCTAACTTTTATTTATACATGCTGAGCCTACACTTCTTCTGGAACTTGGTTTTATACACCATCTCCTTCAACTTCACCCACCTGCTCCAGCTGTAACATTACTGTATGGATCAAGTAAATTAAGAGATGCAATTAGAAGAGAATCATGAATCCCAAAGCAAAAGTATTTTGTAAATGAGAAAACCTTTTCAGACCTAAATTCCCTAGTTATAGAGTTCTATGATAAAAATTACTTTAGGACAAAAAAAAGATAGGTGACCACACATCCCAGCTCTGAAATAATGTATGTGAACTCCAGACTACACATAATCTCATTAGAAACCCTGTGTTTCAGTAAAATATCCATTCATTAGTGCAAGACTACCAAGAACATATTTTTTTCCTCCCTATGCAAACACTCTTTTATAGGTTGAGTTGCATTAAATTAATTTTCCTCCAACTCTTTGATGACTTTACTACTTATAAACAATTGGAAGCATTTACTTTTGATTTCTGCTTAAGAATGTAAGTTTTTTTAGTACTTTACCTATGCTTTTTTTACAAGAGAACAAAGTGACCAAATGCTAAGCATGTGGTTGATAAAGCAATGCTGGCTAAAAAGGAGTGTCATGGACAATCTCACCTGTAGCACAACGTCTGAACTGAGAGCAACAGGCCAAGGAAACTAATTTATCAAATGGTGGGTTAAAACTTTGCCAAGATTGCCAAACATCTAAGTTATCCTCAACTTTATAACAGTACAAACTCTGATACTTATATATATTTCTCTTCTAGAACTGGTATTGCACATTCCCCAGACTCACTCAGAGACCAACTGGTATTCAAATTACTCAGACTGGCTGGTATTTTGGATTCTATTGGCACTAATTGGAGAGGCTGGCCGATATTTCTAATTATCCTGGCATTAATAGCCTGGAAATAGCCTCTCCGCTCCTTCTCTCCCAAGATTTATGAAAGCACTAATGCTGGCATAATTATAGACAGGAACAACTGGCAGGCTGGTACTGGCTGCCACCCAAGAGTCTTACAGCTTTCCCAGAATCCTTCTCCTATTCTCTGTACACTCGGCATCCAAGTTTTTAATCCTTTAAATAATGTTTCGTAAGTTGCTTAAAATACACTGTATCATTTCCGCAAATATTTCTAATCCCCAGATCTCAGAGGGACAGAGCTGTCCGACTTCTCCTCCAGGCCCGCTTTCTCCAGCCCGTGTTCCCTATTCTTCTCCAGGACAACCCATACTGTGATGATCATCAGCGCCTGTCTGAGGAGACAAGAACAACTCAGCTCCACAAATCCCTCACAATTTGCACAATACTCTAACAGAGCATTTAAACACAATTTTTAAGAGTTTTCCACGCTATTTCAGCTGTATTTCAAGCCACACACTCAACACAGGGTGCCAAAGTGTCTCTTGGTGAGTGTATTTATTGAACAAGGGTTTTGAGCATTTAAATGGGTTTTGTTGACTGCATTCCCTGCAGCACATGCAGTAAATAAACACAGAAGGAGGGAGTGGCCACTGCAGGTACAGTGATGCAGGAATGGAGCACAGTCCTTCACCACAGAAGTCTGAAGCAGAGCTGCCAGCATCAGATCTGCAACCAGGAGGCAGGACAGACATCTGTGGCCACGCCAGCATTAGCTGCTATGTTCAGGTCATACTGGCAATAAAAAGGAACAGACTGATATTCAGTCTGACACAGAGCTGCAGAGCAAACTGTCAACAATTAGTGTAACACACCCTAAGATCTCTGCAAAGTGTTTATTGTGCAAGATATATGAGTAACTGAATTTCCTCTACATACAAACATTTAGGAGATAGCAAAGGACCTATGAACCATCCCTAAAATATAAACAACCCTCAATTTTATCCAAGGCTCTCCTCTTGCATGTCTCACAGGAGTGGTGCAGCCACAGAACAGACTCAGAGGGCAAGTAAGTGAACAAACACAATCATGGAGCTCTGTGTATCCAAATTCCAGTGCAGCATCACTGAGATACTTGCCCCAGATTATGAGCTGGTAAAAAACAAGCACATCTCTCCTACCTTGAGAAATTTAAAATTTTGTGGCAGAACAAAATTATCTCAATTTACCTATATATAAACTTTATTATTAACTATCCATCACCAAATCAATAAATAGTGTGGTGTTGTATCAGTCTCTCTCTCTCTCGTAGATTAAAATGAGCTGCTTACTGGATGAGAATTAAAGCTGCTTTTAGTTGTACATAAAACAAGGACACACACTGAGTGAGAGGGATGTCCTTGTCTCTGGCTCAGGAACATTCCTTCCCTTTCCCATAGAGAATGAATAGGATACTCTCGCTGTCCATATGCACAAGAGAAACATTTACTTACTACCACTTAATCACAAAACCAGCATTTCACATCTAATTAGTAACAAAGGCCTGATTCTTACTGCAGTGCCAGCAGCATTTTTCAATGCAGTTACAGTTTACTGATTTGATGAACATTGGCGTCAGGAGAAAGCATCACCTCCTTTACAGTCACATTTTCTGTTTGGTATACAACTAATGCTATTTTTTTTCTGATTAGCCTTTTGCTTACCCTGAATAAACAATCCTGGCACCAAGTCATCAATTGATTAGTTCAGGTTTGTAAGTTCAAAGTTCACAGCAGAGTCAGAAGGTGTTTTCCTTAATTATTAATTTTAATTGATTTTATTGCCAGGTGACTATTGCCAGTCCCAGCAGCTGAGGTGCAGGCTTGTTGATATCCCACTGGATTTCAAAATAACTGAGATGAGGGGCTGATCCTAACGCTTTTGAAGCCAAAGGAATCTTAGCTAGTGTACATCCAGTGTAACTGAGTGACAATGTGCTGAACTGATCTTTTACTCTGCTGTTAAAGAATGAAGAGTATCCTTCATGGTTTTTTAGGCATTTTAAGAACTACAGAATCACAGAATATGCTGAGTTGGAAGGGACCCATAACAATTGTTGAGTCCAACCCTTAGCCCTGCACAGGACCATCCCCAAGACACACCATGTGCCTGAGAGTATCAGTTGATTAACAAGGTATTACGACTGTAAATCAAAGACTTACATCAGTAATGGGAAAGTATTTGTGTTTTCTAACTAACGTGTAACACCAGTCACATTACAAACCATTTAACCTAAATTGGGAGGGGAAAAGATGGAACAGCAGGAATAGCTTTGTCTATCAAGGATCTTCCAGAGTCTACAGGTCAGGAAAAACACCAAAACCCAGGACTAAACTGAGGCAGCAGCTGGGTAGGACTGGCACAGTGACATATTAAGCTGTATAACCCCACCTCACCTAACCCCAGGGCTGTAAAACATGGTGCTCCTGCTGCCACTTTACAGCAACAATTCACTTTCTGCATATACAAGTGATGCCACCTACGCTCCTGGCTGCATTTTACATGCTACAAACTGTGCCTCTGCCCTGTAAAAACAGGAGGAATGAGGGTGACATACTGCTGAGCATATGACACACTCCAAGACCCAGAGATCCTAGAGACAGACAACCCATGACCCACCAGGAGGGAGCACAGAGGGGCTGCTGGAGCCCTCTCTTGGTGGGTAGCACAGCTCAAGCTGAGGGAACACACTGTGTGTGACTGGGATACAGCTGGAGGTGCCTGTCTGAATGCCTCCACCACTCCCCACACCTCCTGTGCCTGATGCCAGTTTTGTTTCCACAGTCTGAGGCTGCAGCCTTTGCACAACAGCCTTCCAGGATCTGCGTGTGGTGAGGGCTTTCCACAGCTCATTCACACACCTCACACACCATCCTTCCCTAGGAAGGGACCAACTTCCCAGGCAGGCTGCCATTTTAGGGTGCTTTTCCAACTTGATCATTGGATAGATTTCTTAGTCTCTGCTCTAGCAAAGCCTTCCCTGCTTTGCAGCCACGATTTAATTTCCTTCTGATCGCTGATTTTCCCGTGTTTATATTTTATCCTGTGCCCTGTAGCTAATGAATGCTGCTCTAGCTGAGATCTGGCAGCATGTTTGCTGTTGCCTGGCAAGCGTTCTCCTCTGCTCTGATGTATTTATTTCTTGATTTCACCAGGACACAGTGTGGCATTGTGGAAAAGTCAGTGCTTTTGCTTATGTGGAGTTTACACAACCAAGTGCGAGGGTACAGAGCACTGCAAGTGAATTCTCTTTCGTACTTGGAAGGTGTCATTCCAGTAGATAAATGCACTTCATGTCAGAGGCACAACTTGCCATAGCATCTGAAAAAATGAGTGAAACATCCTCACCATTGCATAAGATGAGGTTCCTTGAGATCCAGGCACAGCCAGCCTGCATCTTCAGACTTTTTCTTTAATAAGCCTAAATAGCAGGTTTTAATTTAGTGACTCAAAATTGCATTTCTGTCTCATATCAGAGGAAAAAAAATTTTAGAGAAGCTACACTTGTGGTATTAACTGTCTCAGAATTTGATAAATACATTTCATCCAGGAGTCCTGTCAAATCATTGGAGATGTACCAAATTAATTTGTGCAGGGCCATTATTCTTTCATCTGTACTGGCTAGTTCTCCATTGTCATCTCAGATTTCAGGACTGTTACTGAGAAAACAAGGTAATTAAAATAGACAGACTAAGGGAATCAGGATGCCTTAATTTTTCCCCATTGGCACCTGAGCTACCCAACCCCAAACTGCTTTTGCCCTGTGAAAAAGAGATATAATAACCATTCTTTCTGAAGACAAAACTCTAGGTATATAGTCAGTATTAAAGGCTATAAAGGACAACAGAATTTCAGAATTGCCATATATATGTACAAAATTATGCCTAGGCTCCATGCAGGCAAAATGAACATCCAAAGTATTTGCACTGTACTAATGGTCTGCTGGTGGTCTTTCTTCTGACAAGACCTTCTGCTGCTTCCCTTCCCTTTGCAGGCTGAAATTATCCACATTTCCACTGCTTCACTGCTTGGTGCTGTTACGTTCCCATGGCTCCAAATTACTGGAAGCCTTGGAAGAGATCACAAGTGCACAGTCAAGGTGTCACAGAAGGCATAATGGGATCATCCTGGCCAATCCTGCTGGAGAAATCTCTATTTAATCCCTTTTCCCAGACCTCACACTCTGCTTTTTTCCTTCTTCACTGACAACCTTTCCCCTTCCATTATGCAGAGAGGGACAGCAAGTCATTCTGAAGTTATTGTTTTCAGTTCAGAGGGTTTCTCATCATGCAGACCCCACTTGCTGTGACAGTGCATACAATAAATGTTTGCACAGTGAGTGGTTCCAAACACCCAACATGTGCCAGAATGATCTGGGAATGTGTTATTTATGCAATAATGGAAAACTATTCATAACAGAATATTCCCTTTAGAATATTTTTAGACTACAAAAAACCTCAAGAGATGTTTCTCAGACTGCACAACCGGACCCTTTCATACGCTTCATTTCCTGACTCATGACTCTTTTTTCTTTATGTGTTGTCCAAGCCCTTTCTGTCACCCATTATGTATTCTTTCCTTCCAAGAGGATACTCCCTGACTCATGCTTTCTGCAGAAATATGGCTTGCACAAAAGAAAGGAGGCAGAAAGGAATTAGGGGACAGAAGGAGGACTCACAAGAATCCACCTCTAAAAAATCATCCACACCATGCTGTCAGGGCACTCTCCCCAACAGCCCATTGCTCACTAACCCTGTAAAATGGGAGAGAACTTAATTCCTTTTGTGTTTGGAAGGGGTCTAATTGTCACTATGTAAAGGACACTTATTTTGACCCTGAGTACATTCTCTGTAGAAAGGGCTGCAAGATCATGGATTGTCTCCTCTGAGGCAGGAACAGTGTTTATTCTGCACTCGGTCAGCAACCAGAAGAAAGAGATCATGAACAGAACTCTAAGATATATCACAAGTAATTAAATAATAAGCAGTGCTAATTAACAAATAAAATCCACCAAATGAGTGATAAAAGTTAGATTTCAAGAGTACAGAACATTATCTCTGCATAAAATATACTGAATGGAAGGTTTCCCCCTCACTGCCCCTTTCACCTTTCCAACTCTTTACCTAATGCCACCAGGATTTCACTTTCCTCTTTCTATTTTCTTCTGTATTTAATTATTTGTCTTTACTCAGCAAATCCTTGTAAAATCTGAGTACCATTTACTTGTGTATTTATTTCAACTAGTTACAACTTACCTCATCCCACTCCAGAAGGTAGCTGGTGATTTTTGAACCATTATCAATGGGTGCCTAAGAACAAAAATAAATAAAAGGTGACTTGAGGAATAAGAGAAAACGACCTCACCACCCCCCAGGCAAATGACCACAGTTTCAAGTGCTTTGCACGTGGCTTGGCAACCTCTTAACAAATACTGGGAAGAAGCTGGACATAATGAAACACATACATTTTAAAAGTCAAGGAAGGGATTTGTCAGAGTACAGCAAGTTCAAGTCCCTTACTTAAAAATGACTGTCTCAACTTTCAGTTATTTTCAGTATTTATGCTCACTTTCAGTAAACTCTGTTTTTCCCTGCTTTCTTGCCCGATCCCAGCATTACCCACCTTCCACTGTAAGGTTAAGGAGCTTTTGGTCCTGTGCGAGGGTTTGGGTGGGAAGGGACACTCTGGTGCTGAGCTGTGAGTGGTGAAGCTTACTGGCTCTGAGCAGGATCCCTTTACTGAGTTGTACATTGCATATACCCTGGAAAGAATATTCAAATGGGTTATAAATTTGCTGACAGTTACACTGGCACTGCCTCAGCCACAGTATTTGACTACCAAAGCATCCATGATACCATCCACTAATGACAGATTTGTCACAGACCAGTGTCTATCCTTATTTAACTTCACTTCATACAAGCATGCAAAAAAAACCAAACCTCCAAACCACACAGCAGAAGGAGAACACTACAGTAATTTGTGCAAATAACTTAGTGGTCTCTGGGAGTATCTTCATCCACTTTTCTTTCCACCACTATTTCCTTGTTAATTGCCAGATGTCCATACACTGTGCTAAAATTCTCTTTGCAATACAACAGAAGGTATGAGCTCATGAGAAAAAGGTATCAGCTTTAATGCCTGCTTTACACTTGATTCACATGTACCATGTTGAGTGGTGATAACTGCTGGTCTCCTTCCAAGGGGACAAGCTCATCCTACATAGCTCAGGTGTCAACTCTTAGTGGATCTCAATGGATTAGAACTAACACAGCTCAGCAATATTACTCTGATAAACTAAAAACCTTCGAAGGCTTCAGGCAAATCCTCTACATATCATAGAGGGGGATATACAATACAAAACCACGTGGGAAAGCAAATAGGATACAGTTGAGCACTTCCTCAAGAGGTGCTTTTCTCTGAAAAATTAATGATGTTATTTTTTCCCCTTCACATTTTCTATGCAGCAAAGGACAGTGCAAATTGGAACTCTTGTACTCAAAAAAGAAGTTCAAACCATGGCCAGACGATGACCTCTGAGTTGGCTGTAGCTATTGTGTACTTGAATGCAGAGCTAAAGAAAGGGCAATTTCTAAATTTGTTTTCAGTAGATAAGAGTAATTTATGTATAATGGCCACCTACGTAGAATCAAACCTTTTGGGGGAGGCTGACAAGAACTGCTGTAGTGCTGCTTTACCCATCACCTGTTAGCAGTCTGGAGAGAAAACAAGTGCAATTAATTAATTGACTCTGCATCTGGCAAGTGGTTTGTACGTGTGCTGGAAGAGAGCACAGCCAAGCATCCAACACAAACCACAAGGGAATAAAACCATGAGAAAATGAACTTAGGGGGCATCCTCTGCCTGTCACTGAAACACAGCACAGTCAGCCCTGAAGGTACCAAGACAATACACCTGAAAAAAAGCAGGCAGTGGGTTCAGAGTGAACCAGGTTGTCCCAGGTGCCCAGCAGGGCAGCAGCAAGAACAAGCACCTTGTCTGGTGGAGACAAAGCCCTGAGAGATGCTGCCAAGGTTAAGGAGACCCAAAGCAATCCACCCAGGAACTGCTGGCCCATAAATTTCTTTACTGAACAGATTTATTTCTTCACAGATGTTAATACATAATGCAGTTACAGTGAAGAAAAAAGACTGTCATGGAAAGCAAACAGGCAGCTTGTTCAGTGTCAGCTCGCCCCACTGCAAACACGGGCTGCTGCTTTGGAAGGCTGGCTTTTATATTTAGCAGTCACTTGTATTTCAACAGAAGTTACTGCTAATTGTTCACAAACGAATTATAATTTGGCAAACCCGCAGGAAGGTGGAAGGAGGTGTAAGAAAGGGAGGAAGAAGTCAGCCAGGACATGAGACAAATACAATGCCCCTAAAAATGACCAAGACCTCAACCCAACTGCACATGGTGACCACTCTGGTGTTTGAAGTTGGCTTCAAAAGAGATGCTCAGTGCTTACAGCAGGAAGCTCAACAATGTTTTACAACCTTCTCCTCCTTGCTACCATCCCTGTTGTGGCCAGAACTCCTGCCCAGCCCAAAAGCTGCATCTTTTCCTTATTTATGACAAATTACTTCTGGTCTTCTGCTTCTATTTGAGAAGTTTATTTTAGGGCTCCACTAGAAACTACCCTTAAAAAGAACCTTTGGTATCAGAACAAGATGGACACATTTTGGTGTTGGATCTTTTTTAGAGCTCAGAAGCAAGGTGTTTGTCCTTTAAAGTTTTGCAAACAGGAACAACCTTGATATGAAACAGCATGCCACGCTTAGCCCTTGTTTGGAAAAACAGAAGGGAACAATAGATTGGAATGAAAGGATTTTTTTTAAAAGGATATTGAGGGTAACTGAACAGGATGTGAATTTGAGGCCTTGGTTCATAAACAAAGTCTTTAAAAAAAGGCAACATGAACAGGTAATGCAGACGGTGTTAAAAACATCAGGGAGCAAAACTAGAATGTGTTAATAGTTAATAAATGTATAAAACACATTTTCAGAATCAAAGAGAAATATGCCCTGAAAATATCAACACAGACCAGTGTGAATCAAGTTTTTTCTTGGAATAAATGCTGAAATTACTACAGTCAGATGGATCTGTAATCAGCAGATTTACTTCCCATGAAAAAAGCGTGCTGGAGTACTTTCAGTGTTACAGTAGCTGAAGAAACAGCAGTTGCTTGAGTCAAGTTTTTAAGCAGCTTCAAGTATCACACTTTCAAATATAGAAATACAGATATCTAGACTTCTTTTTCCCTCTTACTACAGCAAAGACAACACAACAGAAAACATTGTTCGAGAAGCATGCTCATAATTTAAAGCGCAAGATAAAATATTGCAAAATATTTAGAAACCACTGAAAAATACATCTACAGAGATGACCATTAAATTCTTGAACTACACTGCATATTTAGTTAAAAAACATTCACATTTACTCTCATATAATTGAAGAGTTTATATTTAAGTGACATTCATATTCACACTAACTCACCTGACATGATAATCTGTTGCTGGCCTAAGGTCCTTCAGGTTATATTCTAATTCTTCTCCACTGCAGGAAAGAAGCCCAAACTCAACAAATTAGTAAATGATGAAATGTAGTATCACACTTAGCACAGCTAGTGATTTTCTAATGATACTATAATTTGAAAGAAAAAAGATAAGCCCACCAAAGAAAAACAGCAGCAAACAATATACCAACAATTTGTTAACACACTTCATGTTTCTTGAAAACTTTATAAAGCTCCATATACACAGAAGAAACGAATTTATCATCCCAATTTATACAGTAAACCAGCTATATGGGTTTGTTTCAAGGCTTGGATTCTGTTGATATTTGCATAAAACACATTGTGGTTTTCTACCCTCCCAGAGCTGAAAAGAATGGAATCCAAAACATTATTTCTGTACTTTCTGCACATTCCCTATTTCAAAATAATTTATAAAAAGTGAGCCATTGAACTTCAGAGGAGGAAGCATAGTTTCTTGCAAAAATGTTCCACTTATTTGCTTTCTCCTCCAGAATGATGCTCCCTGTGAGGACCATGGCAAAGAGACTTTAATTAATGCCTGAACAGCTGGATCCAGCTCTCCTTTAATACCAAGAGCAGTAAAAGCACAGACTTTCAGACATTTTAAGAAAACACCCAGCAAATAATCTATTAATTTCAAATGTGGCCAAGATAGTTAGGGCTATTCTTTTTCCTTCTGGCTTGTTTGCTGGTAAATGAACACTGGGCTCAGTCATGTGTTGCCAATTCTGTGAAGATTAAGGTACAGGTCAGTGCTTAATAAGTAATAGCCATCTCATGTAAGAGCTTGGCTTATTCATGATTTTATTAAAATGGGAAACAAGAAAGCTCTGAATTTAGCATAAAGGAATATTTCATAGCTAGCTGGATGAATACAGGGAGATGTCTCAAAATCAAGAGAACAAAATTCACCAGAAAGCACCTGCCTGCATATGTCAAAAATACACCACCAAAAAAAAACCTTTTTGTTTTCATATAATCCAATGCTCTGCAAATCCTTTTTTCCCCCCCTTCTGAAACGAGAGCACCTCCTTGCAAAGACAATGTATCCAACATATTGCTGCGTTTCTTTTGCCTGTAGTAATAACAGTTACTGCTGCTCCTGATGGAATGTACCACATCAAGCTCACGGCTGCTCTCTGGCCAGCAGCAGGAGACACATCACCACCAGCAGCTTTAAAACAGATGCACAACGTTTCCTAACCAGGAGAAAATGTGCAGCCCTCTCACCAGCAAGCACAAGAAGTACTAGAAAGTGTCATTCCCATTTTAGAAGCTCAGCAGCACATATTTAACTATGGAGATGCTCACACTGGCTCACAAAGAGCCACTGTAAATGCCAGGAAAAAAAAATTAAAAAAAAAATAAAATCAGGCAGCCTTTCTCTGGTTAATACTTTCTTTTTGCACTACCCAAAACCTGCCTTCAGCATACCAAGAGGAATACCCTTAAGAAAGGAGATGGCTTGGTCTCAAGAGGTAATTCCATAAATGCTCTATCACCCGGATTTCATTTAATGAGATTTGGGATGGATTAGGTATTTCACAATAGTCAAGGCCACATCTCCAAATTTTCCTTCCTAGATGTCATTAGCAGGGAAAAAGAAAAGCACAGCACCATATGTACTTGATCACAGAATGAGCTCAGAGGATCACTGCAAGGAGACACAGAGAAATCCCTCTGAATTTTTACTGAGGGCTGCTGGGAGCCAAGTATTCGGGTTCTTCTGGGGAGCCTCTATAACCTACTGATGGCTGTACTCCCTCCTCTGCTCATCTAAGACACCACAAAGCAGCAAAGCCCTCAAATTTTGCTCGTTAGCTGAAATAACAAGCTTTACCGTGCTAAATTCTGCAAGTCCACACAAAATCAGCCCATTAGGAAGGCAGGTGTGGTGTACACAAAAGGTTCTGACATTTAGCACAGGAGAGAAATTAACCTTTTCACTGGCAACGGGAGAGGCAGCAGGGGCTGCAGGATCTGCCACGTGCCAGGGAGGTGGGGTGGGATGGCAATTAGGGACCTTGTGACTGTGCACTCAGCTCCCTGCAAGCTCCTCCGGCGAGGGGGACAGCGAGGGAACAACCAGAGGGTGCTCAAACGTGCCTTTCTTCTGTGACTTGATGGGCATGCCAGAATACACCCTGAAAAGCTCAGAGAATTTATTCCCAACGAAAACACACAACTGTAAAAATGGAGCTGTTACCTGTAAATTATCTTGTATTTTCCATCCCTCCCTTTATCCGATAAGGCAACCTCGTAGGTACAGGTGTAAGGCAAACCGTTGTTGTGTCTATCTGCGTTTAGAAGGCCAGTGGGAGGTGACCAGGAAAGTAAAACTGTTCTTGCTTGAATATTTGTAACCTATAGAAGAAACATCAGTTACTCTGAATTCTGAGGGAAAAAAAACCACTATCCTCTAAGTTTTTGTTTTCTGCTTGCAACTTCACAATGAGTTTCTTGCAAAATGGAAATTTCAGAGCTAGAGTTGAAAAGTAAAGGGTCAGAAATGGTCAACGCCAGAAACAAAATAAACAGATTTATGGCATAAAGTAATTTCTAACAGATGAGCAATATGGAGAGATTTCCCCCTGCAGTGAGCTGGCTCGTCACTGTCTGAGCATCCAACAAAGGATGCCTCACACCACTCTGAAGGTACCTGCTGCCATGGCCATCACCAGAAGGGAACTGGAACTAAGTGGAACAAAGACTTTATCCTATAGATTGTTTTATATACAGTAATTTCTCTAAAGTATTTTTAGGGAGCTTCTCTAATAAAACTCTGATGGTTTTTTCAGTCATCTTGTTCCTTCTTATCATCTGAAACTGTAATAATTCAACTGCAAATAAGTTAAAAAAACCAATTTAATCTGCAAATTTACACTGGCTCAAAAGCCTAAGGGAAAATCCTAAGAGAAGTCCAACTTGTTGATTAAAAATTACACTGCAAATCAATCACTTTGTGCCGAGATAAAGACAGTCTGTGTGATCTGCAGTGGCCCCTGGGTGTGACACCTCCATAGCAGATGGGTCAGGATTCTCTATCAATAAAACATAGGAAAAATACCTGAAAACCCAACACCAAAACAACGTTATCACCCCACCAGTGCAGCTGTGGTTCTTCTGGAGACGCAGGTCCACCTCACTCCAGACTGACCAAGCTTAGAGAACGGGCATCACTTTGCTCACCAGGACAGCCGCTGGCACATCAGCTGCACGTACCCAACAGCAGCTTCCCAGAGAACAGCCTTCTGCTACCAGGCTAAGAAAGAAGCAAAAAAATCCCCCCTGCCACTGTCTCAAAAGAGAAAGAAATAAGAAGCAATAGTTCCACAGGCTATCCAGGAAAGGCAGCACATTTTTACACATGCCTGCTGAAAAAAACACAGGGAAGGCTCAAACCCCCAGAGTCTCAAGTGCTCTGCCACAAACTCTCCACTTTTCATCATGAAAATTATGTTCTTCCTTCTTAATTGCAGTGAATATATGAAGAATATTCTTTTAGTTACCCTCCATGAGGAGGAATCAAAGACTTATATTCTTTATTTCTCCTATGCATCAAATTTCACTGGTTCTATCATTTTAACAGATTTTTCCAACACACAGAGCAAGATGTTGTTATCTTGGAAGGTGTAAGATGGATGCAGGTGCTCAGTTACACATTTCCTAAGTTTTGTTGAGACAAGTGAAACCTCTTACCCATAAATTATTTGGTAATGAAGTTTCAGCAATCAGCTTTAAGGGACTCCCTGTTTACAAATCTGGCTCCTGGATGTCTTTACAGAATGGAGAATATTTAACTTCTCACATGAAAACACATTGCTTCCAGCTGATGAGTACTGCAACTGTTGTGTCTGATACCCATAATATCAAGCAGATTCTTTCTGAGCAAGTCATAAATCCATTTTTAACAGACTGACAAGTAGGTGACACCATGAAACATCTCATCTTAAACACCGTGATCTCAAAAGTTAAGGATTTTAATTTATAGCAGCACAGTCAAGTCTTGCCAAAAAAGAAAACCTTTGTTCAACCTAATGTGAAAAATAAGTTTTAAGGCAAGAAAGTTAAGTAGCATCAAGCTTTCTTTGTAAAATACATGGACACACAAGTTCTTGTACGAATTTTCATGGCATTTTTTGTTTTCATGGCATTTTCTTGCCATATTTTTCTGATGCTATGAAATCAATGTTTACTTCAAGAACTTGAACCAGAGGACACCAATACTGGATTAGATAGCTTATATGACACTTGAACGGTTCAAGTGAGACAGATAAGTCAAATTTTTGAGATATATATACACACACACGTGAATGAAAATGTGGCAAAGATACTTAGAGCTAAAAGTCCGTATTTCAAATAATATTTTGATCAGAAAACTGAATAGTAAGATCCAAATAGATTTTTATTTTTTTCAACAGACATTACTACTGTGCCAGCTCAGCCCATCAACATGCAGTTTCTTTTATTATGGAAATACGCTTGCATAATTGTTTTTCATAAATTCAGGCAGACTTGGAGCTGGAGGCATGATATCCTGCCAATGTTCTATTGAAATGTTTTTCTCTATGACTACTCCCAAGGACACACGTATATATTCCACGTACAGCAAAACTCTGGCCCTTCCCGAACTTCAGCAATCTGTAAAAAGTTAGGTCTTGAGTTTCTTAAAATAAGAGAAAGTATCTTAGGGACTAACTGCTAGAAACTGGTAGGCTGTTATTCTGAAGCCTGTGTGCAGACATTTCCATGCAGAAGATGAAAGTCCAAATGCAGTTGCTAAGCTGCTCCAGCTACACCATTAATTTCTTACTGATAGAGAGAGTGGCTGCTGGCTGCCTCAGTGGTGGTGGGTACACAGCAACTGCTGGTGAGGCTTAAAAATAAACACCAGAAATCGTTAAATACAATTCTTAGCTGCACTGAGTACACACAGCAAGTGTAGGAAAGCAAGTGAGAGGTCACTGTCTGTGTGATAAAGTCAGAAAAGGCAAATCTATACCCTCCCTGGGTACAGAAAGCACAACAGGGCTGTGCACGTCAGCACGAGCGCTGGGAACGGATTTGTTTGTGTGGCTGGAGATAAACTCGTGTGCTGCTCCCCGACCAACAGGCTGATACCATATCATGTTTACCTGCCAAAGGCATATCTCTTCAATTATCTCATTTCATGGCCAAAGCCACCACTTAGTTTACCAAGGAACTCCTACCTGGAGCAGGAAGCACTGGCTTTGCTGGGAAAAAGGGGTAAGTTAAATAAATGGGGTTATGATATGCTGAGAATAACAAGCAGGCACTCGTAAAACAGCTTGGTAGCTTTATCTGCAGCTTTTCTCGCTTACACAAACACCTTTCAAAAGATATGGAGCAGCTGAACAGATCTGGACCAGCCCTTTCCATGCCTAAGGAACAGCCCAGCTACCATCACAATGGTGGGCTTAATCTCACTTCTGAACTTGCAGACATAAATACTTCACTGTCAATAAAAACCAGTTTATTATTCATTAACAGTGCCCTAATTTCATCCAACCAAAATACAAGCAGCCAGAGCACCTCTTCCTAGGCTGGGCAGGTAAACCTTTGTGCTCCTTCTAGTTACTGCAGCCTGTCTCATCTGTTCCCAAAATTGCTGTGCTGGCTTTGACGAGGGCTGGCTCGGCCTTTTAGCTGAGACCTAACAAAAGATTCTCCCACAAGGAGTTTTGTGTGTCTGGTGAAAAGCACAGTTAATTAGTTTCTGAAAACTTCTCAGTTTACACAGTAAATGCCTCCTTTCTGCGCTATCAAAACTCGGTGGTGTAAATAATTATTCCATAAAAGCCCCTGGGAAAGAATCCAGCTCCTGCACCACTTCAATAAGGTTACAAGACTGATGAATATCGGCCCTTCCCGTCTTTCAGGTAATGAAAAATGTTTCTGTACAACTTTCATTATCTTTCAAATTCCGGGTTAGCATTCACAGGCATCGTGTGGTTCGGGGGCTCATTGTGTGTGTGTGAGAACTACACTGCAAGCAACATTCATTTACTCCCTCGAGGGCAAAGTCTGAAAGACTTGGGGGTCAAATGAATTCATGGTTATTACCGGGTTGAGATTCTGCTTATAAACTATGGCTCTAATCCTGCAATTTTAGGCAAAAATCCCAATGATTAAATATGAGTTTCGCTGCAGAGCAAGCCAGCAGGAGCAGGCTGCCTTTGGAAAGTCAAACTGATGTTTGAGCTCTGGCTGGACAGATCTGTGGGGATTCCCCATGGGGGGTGATGCCCCCCAAGGCCCTCAGCAGCCACACATTGGACACAGCAATGCTGCCTCCCCCCGCCACCCAGAATCAAGTCTCCCTTCCCTCACTGAAGTTATTTGTTTCAGAGAATGTTTACTTTGTCTGTGGTAATGTGAGTTGAAAACATATTTCGGTTTAAATAAAAGTGTGGGGGAATAAAAGCCAAGGGTGCCCTTTAAAATTTTTGCTGTTAAAGGGACAAAGCTATAATTAAATGTACAGTTTGGCTGCACGTCTCTCGAACAGGTAACAGTATCTATTAACAAAAACAGATTTTTTTATAAAGTAATAATTTAAAAAGTGTGTATATTTTGTATTCTGAGAGGTACCTGTACAAGCCAGACACCTCCTACTGATACCATGGCTGCGGAGTCTCCCTGCAGGAGTTGCTTACAAGCCTAATCCCTTTGGATGGCTTCATTCCTCTGGATGGCTTCCACACCATTGATGATGGAGGGAGCTGCTCACTTGGACACATCAAAGCCATGTGCTGCAGACACAGCATCACTCCACTTGCCACTGACTCACAGCTCTGTGCTCTTTTGTTTTGCACCATTTCTCTCTTCACTATTGTTTTTCTATCCATTGTTTCATAAGGCTTGCCAAGAAATATGGGCCGTGATGTGATATATTCCTATCAGGTATAATACTGACTACACACACACACATAATCATTCATAGCAATTAATGGTTTGTGAGAGTCCTGTGAGTTTAATTACTCACAAATGTCAAAGTTACAGGGAGAATAATAGATAATCCCCAGCATCACCTCACTAAATGTCACTGTTACTGAGCCACCATTTGTCATGCTTTATATTTTCTTAAAAAAAAAAAAAAAAAAAAGAAAAAAAAATCCTAGTTTTTGTTATGATTAAAGGAAAATTATTTTTGTCTACTTTTAGTTTTTTGCTCCTTTCTGCTTTAGAGGCTCTGGTTACCATAAATCTAACTGTACAGATCTCAGAATCCTACAAATTGCTCAAATAGCTTCTCTTCCTACCTCTGAAGATGAAAGTATGAAATAAGCCATTTTTCTTGTCAGCTTTCTGGATCTTTGTAAAAGCACCTGGCTGTGGCTATTGACCATATGAGTAACGTTTGGGTGGTCCATTGTACAAAAATATTGACTCCTTCTGTACAACAAACTAACCTAATTTAGTGCTAAGGGCACTCTCTCCCCTTCTGACCGTCCTGAAACTCTTTTCTCCATCTTCACCTTACTACCGTCACTTGTTTCTAAATGAAATGCAGTGACTTTCCTTCTTGTGAACAGAACTCAGGTTGGTATTTATCATCTCTGCAGGCCTGGTTTAGATTCTGGCTGGCTTTGAACCTGTTCCTGTCGATGCCATGACACCAGGATCCAACACCTACTGATTGAGCAATTTCAGACCAAACACCTTTTGTATCTATTCAGAACAAAAAAGCATCCAAGAGTCCAAAAATAAAACTCAGCCTGTGCTCCTGCTTGCCTCTCCCTGAGCTCTGACACTTCTGCAGCCAAGGCTTCCACTGCAGAATTTCTTTGTATCAGCCTCCAGCAGCTACTGTCAAACCCAGTCTTTAGATGAGCTTTCCCATCACTATTTTTTATTTATTTGCTTATTTTTTCACTATCTTTCCAGCTGGACAGAGAAAGGCCCAAACCCTGAGAGAGCAAAGGTGTCTGCTTTATGACTGCTTCTTCCAGTGCTGATTTGGACCACTGCTTTAGATCCACAGTACTCTTCTGGTTTTCATTTGACACACCAAACTAGAAAAACATGACATTCTAAGGGGTTTTAACCAGATTTATTAATACCCTCACCTGACTGCGGTCACACTCAGCATTAGGGTTATTTACGTGGTGATTCAATTCCATCCTAATTCACAGGCTTTTATGGCTCAGACAAACATAGACTATAGTAATTCGCCATTGAATAATAGAATTAGCTTAATTTAATCATGATTAAAGACATACATTGCTCATGACAAATAACATTAAACCCAGGGGACAGGGGTTAAGAGCTATTCAACTCACCCCCATGCACAGGGTTCCCCACCACAGTATCAATACTGGAAGATGTCCTCTGGAAAGAGGCAACTGATACAATTCCTGCAGTAGGTAGAGCCCCCCAAATAACCCAAAAGATTTATATCACAGCAAAATGAGTTTATATATATATATATATATATATATATGTATAGTGGCAACAATCTATTAAGGAAAAAATTCAGAGGTGCTCCCCTGTGAAATCACTAGTATGTTGTGACACAATCTATGTATCAAATTTGCTATTTATATGTGTGTGTGGCAATTTGGGATCACATACCTGTGGTTTCTCCATTCCAGAAAGAATGTCTTGAACTCTTTTTGTTTCTGAATCAAATTCTGTAACACAGAGAATGTGGAAATTACCGAAATAGAAAGAAAAATAAATTACCAAAATTAAACAAAAATGTCAAGTTATGTCAATAATTCTTCTGGAATTTGCAAACAGGGGAATGAGGGAGACAGACATTACCTGCATGTGAGCATCTTGTGAATTCAAGGTATGCAGTTACATATAATATTACAAAGAATTGTAAAAGAAAATGGAGGGAAAGAAAATTCCAGTAATTACAGATATTCAGAAAGATGGGACTACTTGTAGAAGTGTCCTGCACAAACAATGTTATTAATTGGGATTTGCTTTCATAGGGCAAAACCATCCTGTTTCCAAAGCTCGGCTGCAGAAGAATTTCTACAGCTCAATTACCACTGAACCTAATCCTGGTTTGATAACCAAGACTACCCTCAATCCAACAGCTGCAGAGATGGGCTATCCATCTGCTCTCCAGGGCACTGGGCTCTGGAAAGGACCAGCATCCTTGCCCTGTGTGTAGAAAGCCCAGATGAGCCAGAGAGGGTGCCCACCCTAAGCCCCACCACCCATCCTAAATTACCTGTCCTTAAATCATGTAATGCCCAAAGCTCTTTAGCAGCCACTTTCCAACTGTGGAGACAAATTCCAATGCCTGACCAGCAGTAATCCATCCTCCCTGACCAGCAGTAACCTGTCCTCCCTGCCCCAGCCTTGTGCCTTCTACAGCAGCTCTTGCAGGGGCTGCACTGTTATCGCCAACAGGCTGTGAAATGCTTCCCCTTAAATTAGAGGGATTAATTGTGCAAAAGGTGCTGCAGAGGCATCATCTGAGCAGCAGAATCAGCCTTTCCCCCACCCTCCCCCCAGAACAATCTTGAGGTAAAGCATCAGTTTAGAGTAATGAGGTGACACAAAGCAGCTTTATTCCTTTTGGACGACAGCACAGAGAGGCCTCACTTTCCACTACAGTATTCTCTAATGGAAAACTAGGAACATATTTTTCCTGTGTTTTTTCTTTTTAAAAATGTTAATGTAAAAAGTTTGCTCACCAAAGCAGGAGAATACATCTCACCTAAGGCAAAATGAGCCAGACATACTTGGCACAAGAAGCAAAAAATATCAATAAACAGGTAAGATCAGATCAAGAGCTTTCACTAATGATTCCCCCAAAACCTGACCTACTTCTCGCAGCCCAAGAATGTGTCTTTATTTTTGTCTGTGACCTGCTTTAAAATGTAGATCTTCTTTTTAAAAATTCCATTAAGTGCTCGACTGCCAAAAAATGGAATTGGCTGAATGCTGATGGCCAAATTCCAGTGTAAATGCCCATCTCTCTCTACAAAAATGCACCTTGGTGTGGAGTGGGATTGACAGATCTCCTGCAGCACACATTCCTGGATTCCTTTTAGTCTCAGCCACTTGGAAAAGAAAAGAGTAGTAATATTTCAGGAGGAGTGGAAGATAGCAAGATTGTTTTTTTCCATAGTAGATAACCCTAGAGTGTATTATAAAGAGTATAATCTGGCAGGACTGAGCCAGCATAAGATAATATTGACTCAAAACTACACAGATGGACTAAAATGACTAAGGCTGAGATATTGATCCAAGTGAAAATGTTGAAGTTTGAGGTGTTTCAGAATTCAGGGTTCTTTCAGCATCAGTAAAGAAGCAGGACTGTGCTATAAAAGCCTGGATGCAGATCTGGAAACAGTGGAGATCCTGCAGGCTTATCTCGAAGGGATGCTAATCAGAAGCAGCTTCTGCAGCTACAGAGTGTAACAAAAATGCTGCTACTATTTTATTGAAAGTTTATGGTTATTATGTCACCCCTAATTACAACCCCCAGAAGCTGAGCGTGAATCACTCTCAACCTTAAATCCCAAACATGTGGAGTGAATTTTCTTTCCTCTCTCTGCTTTCTAGCAAGGATGCTATCTCTGTCACACTGAGCAGGAGAGGAAAACAAACCCTGAAGCCCAAAGAAATCTCACTTCCCTCTCCTGTGAAAAGCAATAGCTTTGTACAGTAACCAAGTCCTCTGACACTTGCAGGTCAGGGCTGAGGGTTCAAACTGCTCCAGGTACAGTAAGTAACTCCAAGACCTAAGATAGTTGGGTATTCCCAGCAAATAATATAAGTACTTCAATCAGACTTCTCAAAGAAGAGTCCTACTCAGGGAGCTTTTTATATTAGTGTCCCAAACATGTAGCTTGTTCCCAAGAAGATGGCTCTGTGTACCAGATATGTTGAAGCCTTGGGTTATTGTGGACATTTATGTGGTCAGTATGGACATTTATGTCACCAAGAGTTTATAAAGGTAAGCTGGAGGTGGAAAAAGAGAAGTCTTCAAAGACTTTGGAGAGAGAGGGACTCACACTGACCTAAGGTGACAGCAAGTGCAAAAAAAAAAAAAAAAAAATTAGGAACCAAATTTAAAGTTGATGAATAATACATATATGAATGGGTATTGCATCACATTTCCTAAAGAATAAGAAATATCAGATGATGCACATATGGTGACCAACTATGTCATGTATCCCCCATGTTAAACCTCCCGAGTGGTCACACCTGAGACTGGGCAGGTGCCAGTGATCCCTCACACACACAGCACACACCCCAAAACCACTTCATACACACACAGCTGATGCATCCACGTCACTGATTTGCCAAGGCTGTGAATCATTTCACAAGAACAAGTGCAAAGGAAGAAAAGTCCTCAGTGAGAAGGGCCCGTTCGTCACAGGCTTTGAAATCACTGCACCGTATGGAAAGGAGAGTGTGTGCCCTGGAGCCCTGCACTGAATTCAACCCAAAAACCAGTAATGAATAACAGGTAATGTAAAATTAAAGGCAAAAACCAATAAATATGCACAAGTGATGTCTGTAGTAGCAGCAGAGAACAGCTCAGGTTGGAAGGGGACCTCAGGAAAGGTCATCAAGTATTACAGTATTTACACTATTTAAAATACTTAGTTTCCCATTTTAAGAGCTGTAAAAAAATCCCAGGCTTCTATGGATGGCTGATCTCCTTTTGGTAATAAACATAATTACTCACAGTCTCCTGAGCTAGACTAAGCTAAGGAGAATGAGACCTGTCCTGAATCCCTCCCTCAGTAGGGAAGTTGCTCTGACCTGCCAACCTCTCTCAAAACACATTAAGTATTGAGCTCCACATCTTTCTTCTGAGCCAACAAACAGCAGAAATCCTTCTGAAAGAGACGACAGAGAAGAAAAAAAATCCATCTTATATGTCCTATGCTGATAACACAGAGTTGGTGGAAGACCTTTTTTCCTGGCTCTCTGTTACTGTCACTCGGCAGCCACTGAGGACCACACCAACAGATTAGCTCCATTCAGGGATGAGGAGAAGGAGCATCTCCCAGACATCACAGGTACAGTGGTGGAAAAGTTGGGAAGAACAACAGCAAGGAAAGGGGAAGCCTTGATGTAAACCAGATTAAGATTCAGAAAAATCACCTACAACTGCTTGGGAAAGATGGTGGGTGGCCGAGCACGGTTCACCTACCTAGTACTAACTGTCCCTGAATAACAGGCAGCCAACTCGCTCTTCAATCTTTATTCCTTCCTCTCCCTCAGCTGTCTGAGCCCTGAGTATCTGACACAAAGACATGAAAGCTCTGTATGTCAACCCCCCAGACACTGGGGCCTGCAGAGACAGGCAGCAGACACGTGCTGCTTTCCTCCATTGCCATCGGGAACAGAAGCTCAGTCACGTCAAGAAAGATCCTGACTAACACTTCAGGTCATTGTTCCATGATAACTTTTCCTCTCAACATCTGTTCCCCACATCTGTCATGGCAAAACTCTTCCTCCTAGGAGGAAGCTGGGGGTGGGGATGAATTCCTTGTGAATGCTCAATGGGGTCCTCTGAGGGACAGTACAAAAATCTGAGCTACCCTGTAGATCTCAGTGTCTAGGAGATATTTTAGCAGTCCCAAGCTACAGTACTAGGTTCTAGTTCCCAGGCTGTGGGTCATTTGGATCCAACGTTTCAGACTAGCCTTTCACAGCAGAGAAGCCAGCTGAAAAACTTGGACCACGTTTAAGTTTGTATTTTGGTCATCTCTCCTTTTTACAGAGTTTTGAATCATAAACAAAACTCTACAGATACAATCAGGAGTAAATGTCCCTAAAAATTAGACACTTTCCCAGCAGCTGTTTGATGCTAACAGGGTTTCAATGTTAAGTCTTGCTGAACTAAAGCTTTTTATTCTATGCTTCTGTTAGCCTGTGTCTATGTTCCTTTCTGCACGTACAGTACAAATATAATTTTTAGACTTTTCCAACCATACTTTGAACACCAAGCACAGACTTAAAAAACAGGAAAAAAAATATGTCATTTCAAGGTAAGTTTGAAGTTTCCATCAATAGTTTACATGTTTGCATGAACAGCAGCTGTGTGTGTAAATGGTTTGAAATAGCTAAAAGCACTAAACTAATTAGGATTTTCCCATTGCAAATACAAATTTTAGGTTTGTTCTGCATTCTTTCCTTCGAAGAGAGGAAAAGGTCCAGCTCAAGACTTAGCTTCTGGCCACAGAAATTATTTACTGTTTCAACAGCCTTTCCATTCCAAGGGAATGACATCAGCACCAGCACTTTGCAAACTTTGAGTCTAATTCTCAAGCAGAGCTCACAGATATGCCAGTCATAACATGACATGCTTTCTCAGAATTTGTTCCAGATTTATTGGGGCTGTGACCGGCTTTAATGCTGGGAAAGATCTTTTATCAGTCACGTACAGCACAACCTACAGCCCCCAAGAAAATGAACTCTTCAAACACAGCCCAGCTCCTTCGTGAACTGCCTGCCAATGTCAAAGCTTAAGACACCAAGAACACATAGAGACCTTTTCATTTCAGGGAACTGCAGAAATATAAACTAATAAACTCCTGGTACAAGAAGACACCTAAAACTGCAGATGTCACACTGCAGCTGAGTCACAGAAAGCAGGACCAGAGGGGATGTGACACAGCCACCCAACCCATCCTCCTGCACTGAAATATGATCAATCTGTATCAAACCATTCCTCTGAGATGGCTGCCTAGCCCATTTTTAAAAAATAATTGAAAATTAAATAAATAACCTTCTGGCCCATGATTGTGAATCTCCAAACTTCCCCAGCTAGGCAAACTACCACAGCATCTAACTCTCCTCATCAGTGTGAAGATTATCTTCTCAGCTTTCCCTGCTGCACCTTAAATTTACTCCTTCTTCCCTGCACACCCACCACAAGCAGGTCCACCTTTTTTGTTGTCACCTTTCACATACTTGAAGGCATTTCTGCCTTTAAATGAAGCAAGCTCATTTCTTTCAAACCTTTATTTACCAGATCCCAACTCCTGCTGTCCTCTGGCATGTTTTTTAAATTGGTCTCCATCCTTCTGAAGACATGGTAGCAGCCCTGACCACGGTGTGCCAGGCCAAGGCCCTGGTAGCACCAATAAAGGAACAAGCACATCAGCTTACAGGGCTTGCTTAGAGGTTTCCTCTTCTCTTTCTCTATAGAATAACTTGACTCTTGGGGTTTGTACTTTACTAAATCTCCCAGGAACTACTGTGCAGAACTACCACACAGCTACAAAAAAAAAGGCATGTTTGAGAAGGACTGGCTCAAATGCAACACTTTACTCTTGCCTTCATCAAACTTCTTCTTTCAAGGCCATTTGAGCTCTCCTTCTCTTTTGTTCTCCTTCCCTCCCCCTTAACCCATCAAGCACTCTCAGTCCTGTCAGAACCTGATACGGACTATAATTCAATAAGCACCAATCCTTATCCCATCCTTCAAGTCCTTAATGAAAATATTGAATAAAATTAGACCTAGGACAAATTCCTGCCTAATCCAGTTTGATGCAGCTTTCCAGTTTGTCAGGAAGGCAGCCCAGGGCAGGGCAGGGTCACGGATAAACTGCCAGGCTGTGTGCTGGCTGACAGATGTAATGCTGGGAAGACCAAGCCCAGTGTCACACGGAACACACAGTGCTTTACACAGCTCATCCCAGCACCACTTCCACCCTGGGAGAAATGGGGAGCCCTTTAGAATAAAAAACTTGTGAAAGAAATATTTATATTCAAAACAGTCAATCACACCATGCTGAAATATAATACACCAAGGAGGATTATTAATTAAGCCTACAAATGCCTGGATTAGATTTCTAAATGTTAAATATTTCAAATTTCTGTTAATTACATAAAGGCTAATAAACCCAACAATGATAAAACATGACTGCAGCTCCCGTGACCAAGGTAAGGAGATTGCTATTATTCAACTTTAGATACAACTGTTACAACAAGTTCTAATTCTTTAAAAATTGCTGTGCATGAGCATATCACACAGGTTTTCCATTTCTCACTGTTGCCATCTTAATATTCCTGCTGAAACGCCTTAACTGATGTCCACGAGTTTATAACTCACTATTTGTTCTTAAAGACCAAACCATATATTGATAGCAAAAAAATTCAAGCCACTCCCTAAATAACTGAAGGCAAACAGAAAATCTATTAATTGAAAAACCCTGTATAAACTCCAGAAAATTACATTTTCAGATCTAAAGTAAGGAAAAAAAAAATAAATCTCTAGCTATCCTGATTCACTGGGACAATAAGGCAAAGGATAACCGGTGCTTGTCTCAACACCTCTGTGACCTAGGCATGAATTTAATCCCATGTTTCAGAGATGTCCTGGCCATAGTCCATATCTATTAACCTGCAAGTTTCACCTTGACTGCTTCAGCATCCTATTTTCCATGGGACAGGATACTCCAAAATACCTGGAGTGCAAATTCACAACTCATCCTTCTCTAACCAGACACCTGCTATTGCATGGATAAGGATCACATGTAGAAGCATTCAGACGTAAGTAATGAAGTCACCTGGGCTAAAAAATGTTTTAAAAATAAATGTCAGTGTTTCCAATCCTCCCTGCTCCCTGTTATTGTTTGGATACATGTTTTTCGTTGGGATAGTGGAAAGAAAATGAGAGGGTTAGTAACCTATAAGGGAAACAAAATGCTGGATGCAAGGGACAAACGGAGGGTAAGTGACATGTTGGGTTTGTTTTTCTCTGCTTCTTTGCTGCTACTGCTGGAAGACAGCAATAACAACTCCTGCTTGACTGGCTGAAGATCTGAGCGAATTCCTACTGTGAACACACAGTTGGTCCATCAGAAGGCAGAAAAGGGCTTTCTTAGTAAAATACAGCAATCCCCCCATCTCCATCATTTTACATCTTAAGCAAGCGCT
>JAWWLV010000011.1:4663288-4676243 GCA_035041135.1 Platyrinchus mystaceus | reverse complement strand
AGAAGGCAGAAAAGGGCTTTCTTAGTAAAATACAGCAATCCCCCCATCTCCATCATTTTACATCTTAAGCAAGCGCTCTGTACATCTCCCAGGGAAGATAACAGGGGCAGTGCACTGTGCATGGCTGCAGCTGGCTGGGTTTGAAGGAACACCAAATTAAACAATGACACAACCCACAGAAATAGAGGAAGCCCAAGCTGAATCTGCTGGAACAACACTTATACACAGGACCTCCTCTTGGAGCACTCCCTTTTCATACTTTTGACTCATTTTAGCTTATTTTCTGTGTCAAAATTTTTTTTCATTTTTATTTTTGGCAGCTTCCCTTTTGCTATCACATTACAGCAACTTTGCCATCAAATGCTGATCTTCTCCTAGATACAATCAAGTTCTTCACACCTCTCATAATTTTGTACAATAGCTGGGATGAAAGGCTTGCCTTACCCTTAATTCATTCCATTTATTTGTGTGCTGCCTCATGCTTTGTCCCCCTCAGTTCTCCTCATTCCCTATGACCATCTGCCTGTCTGGCCTTCAAGGGTTGCCCTCCCAGGCTGATGGGCCCAGGGGTCATTCAGAAGGACAAGTAACTTCTGCAGATTCACCACCTTGCTGTTACCATCAGCCCAGGCTGCCCCAGGTGATGTGATCATAAAAGCTCCACAAGTTTCCCCAGCCCAAGGCAGGAGGAGGGTTCGGGTTAGATACCAACATTTCTTAAAATGTAAAACAGTGGCTCAAAATGCCATCTGACACCAGCTGTGAAATTACATCATCTGGTATTTACAGAGGGGAGGAGATTTCCTCTCGGAAATAAAGGATTCCTTTCAATTGTGGCATCTGACTCCCAGCAGCCAGGCAAGCAAGAACCTGAGCACCACGAACACAGACAGTGAAAGGAGCCTCACAACTCATCCTTACAAAAAGCACAAGTTTGACAGCACCAAAAATCAGTCTTCTCTTCCCAGTTTGGTCATTGACAGCTCCATTGTGTCCCATCACAGGCATGGTTTTGTCTCTGTCACTCTTCAGTGTCCCTGCTGGGACAGAGGTGATCCCAACATCCTTCAAGGTAGAAAGCACAATCCCTAATAAACACAGGCTGACAAGTCTCCAGTGTCACCAGTCTGGGCTTTTAAATCCTGTGATTACTGCCCCGTGCCAATGAGGAAATATTTTTCTCTGAAATACTACCTCCAATGTAGGGGAACAATGGCACCAGAATTAAACCCACCAAAAAAAAAAAAAACCTTACTTCTTCTTGACCTTCAAAAATGTGACCATAGGCAATTCCGGCCATAAAACCCTTTGCTAATCTGGCTGTTATACACAATAAAAGCATTTTCCTGATCAAACACAAAACCAGCAAAATAACCTGCATAACTGCATATTTGCACAGAAAAACAACCAGACAGCACAGCCAAAACAGACTCCATAGGAGCTCCAAACTTGGTGGGGATTAAATAGAGCACCTCAGCCAAAATTAACAACCTCCTTGGCAGTGAACCTCGTAAAGCCACCAAGTCTGCTGCAACAATAGGAAGGCAGCAGAGCACTTCCCCAAGGCAGAGGCACAGCACTGCCCATGACAATCTAAGAGACTTTAAAGAAAATACCCACAAGCCAAATTCTGCCCTCAGTCACAACTCCTCAGCCCTCACTTGAATCAAAGAAGAAACGTGTCCTTTATATTTCATGATGGGCAATGAAAAGTGCTTTTGGATGCTGGGTTTTAGCAATAACCACTATTTCACTCTCAAGAACAGACTCACAGGGAAGCAAACGATTCATCCTTTATGAGAAAGTAATCAGGGAAAGCTTTCCCTAAAAGAGGATAACACTAGAAAATGTGTCATCTTTTCACTGTTCTTGATTTTGTCTTAACATTTACATTAAAGCAGAAATTTTATTTCTATGCACTACTTACACTGTTTGCATGGCTTCAAAAGAGGTTAGATTCAACAGGAAAAGCCTGGGGTTTTTTAGAAATAATAATTCCAAATCATAATGCTTGAAACACATACAAAGATTTTTCAGGGAGCCTGCATTGGGATTTTTCACTGTTAACCTAGTGAATGGCTGCAGAGACACACTATTTTTTGAATGAACCCCAGCTCAGCTTCTCTGTTACCATCGTAAATTACTGACCTATTTTTCTGATGAAAACTATGATAAAATGAGATTGCAATGCGTGATGGGGGAGATCACAGTAATCCTGGAAACCAAAGAATGTGGTTTTTTTCTCTCCACTCAGCCCAGGCACCACAGATCAGAGATGGGGAAGGCAAAGAGCTTCCATCCCCCTCTTTAAACCAATCCAAACACCTGCAGATTGACAGCAGAAGAGAAATTAGTTCTTTCCTTGTGACAGATGACAATCAACTGACTTGAGCAATCTCAGCCTAAAGTGTTTTGCAGTCGAGTCTGAATGATGAACTATAACTATGTGAGCCAGAATGATATTAAACAGCACATTTAAAAAAGATTGTGGGCTAAATTTCTAGAATGCAAGAGTAAAAAAGGCTGATGTAATGTTAACTGTGCCCTCCCATGCCTGAGATGTGAAGAGTGCACTCAAGAATGTTTAAAAAAACCTGATCTGTAATGTCTGTACCAGCTTTCTACTAGTGAGCTCGAAGTACTGCCTGGGCAAATAGCAGTCCTGTATATCTCTGACATTTGCACAACCAGTTTCACCACTAAGAACCTTTTGAAATACTTAAAATATTTCACAGAAATATCCACCTGATTACCGCTCAGTGGGAAGGATTCAACAAAGCTACAGGAATTTCAGCTCATTCTGGATTTCATTGCTGAGATGAAATTCAGGCACAAGTCACATGAATCATAGTAAATCAAAGCAGCTGCTTCTAAGCACAGCTCCTTAGAGGGGAAAAAAAACCAAGAAAAAACCCAACAAAAACCCCGACTCAGGACAAAATCTTTTTATAATAAAACCTTGGAGAAAACTGAAATGGCTGTTTCATTTTAGAAAAGTGTTTATCCCTTCTGTTAAGTGCAACACTCAAAGCATCACCTTGCATTAAGATTTTTTCTCCCCTTAAAAACAAATATACTGAAGGTCACAAAAACCTTGGAAATCAAATTCCACCCTTCCTCAGAAAAGGAAATCTGACTGATGGAGTTTGAAGCACAGCCTAAGAAAGTTGAGCAAACAAATCCCATTAACTTTTATGGGACATGAAATTTCATTTCACCACCTCTGCAAATACAGCTGGACATAGAGATCAACATTGTTCAGAACATCTGACTATACAAATAAGGGTTGTTCATTAAATTATTAGACTTAAACGTGTTTTATTTTTTATACTCTGGAGGGAGGAAATGTTCTATCTCTTCCCTATAAATACTCTCTCCCTTTTGGCTCAGTGTCCCAGATATTGCCAAATAAGGGAAACACAGTTCCCTTCCTTTGTCGGTGGTCCACCTTATCTCCTCTTAACTGGTGAGAATACACTGTTTATCTTGCTCTGAAGCTTTCAGACCTTGGTGAACTCTTCTCCCCAGCACGGGGATTTAACCATTGAGCATTTAAGCAGGATGAAAATGCACTTAGTATGACTTTTTTCTGTTGGTTGGGTATCTATAAATTACACAAGTTCCTAGGAAGAAAGTTCAGATTTCAGTCTTCTGGATTTGACTGTCAGTTGCAGCAGAAGCTGCAAATTCTTGAGATAATACAAAGATCCTCTGGGGGAAGAGGTTGTGCCTTACGTCATTCAGCACCGACTTCCTGATAAATGATGGAGCAGATAGCTTATCCAGCTCCCCCTGCCAAGGAGATCCTGCTGGCAAATGAGGCAAGGGAGGGACGAAAGCAGATGAGAAGAAAAATATGAGAGTCTACAGGGTTTGATCAGCATTTGGAAAAACAGCCTTGGGGTAAAACTCCAGCCACTGCCAAAAGGGTTTTAAAGTCACCAATAAGATCGAATGTGAGCCCCAGAACCAGATTTTCCCCACCCTTTACTAGATATGTGCTACAGGTTCCTGGGTGGATTTCAAGTTGTGTTTCTTGCAGGCTACCATACTTACAAAGATTGGGGAGCTTCAACTAAGGTTTATTTTGTCAGAGCTGCTGTGATGAGACTGAAAAGTGTAACCAGAACTGTGGTGACCCATCCTGCCCCACTCATGCCTCAGAGCTGTGGATGCCCAGGAGACCAGTTCTCAGAGACTCTGTAACCATGATGGATCACGTGTATCCCCAGATACTCTGATGTTCTGTTTGCATTTTCAGGTACAAAAAGTCTGGATGAAATTAGGTTTGAGGCTTACATTCATCTTTAAAAGTAGCTGACAGTGAAGATGGAAGAATATTGTGCAATTAAATTAAGAGGCAACGCTCCCACTTAGCTGATGAAGAGAATCTCTTATCTACAACTTCTGGTGCCTAAGTTATGAAGCTGGTTCTTTAGTCTTTCAAGATAAGTGCCTAAAAATAGAGTATCTCCTCTCTCCCTGCCCCAGCCCCTCCAGCTTGCAGAACTTGGTGCTAATGAAGCACAAAACAGGCTCTGTCAGAACAAAACCATGTGGTGTGAAAGAAGGTAGGACTGCCATGGCATTCAGGCTTCCCATAAGCTCTGGGTTTTTTCCTGCAGTATGGGTACAGCAAGAGAATACCTCCATGCTCACATTTCACATGCAGGCAAGATTTCACAGGCTTATAAATTCCTGGAAATTATTCTGCACACAGGCAACTGCTGGGAAAGAGTTGGTCAAGATGCACTAGCAGGAACTACCCACAGACAGCTCAAAGCAAAACACTGCTGGGTTTGGAACTGGGCAAAGCAATGGCTGAGGCAGGGAGTGCACTAGCCATGGGCATGGACTTGCTTTTCAGTACCACTGCTCTATTTGTCAAATTTAGCTTTTACCTTTCTCCATCAAAGCCCCCATGATGTAAGTTAAGCTTCAAGACAGCAGAGGAAACAGGGATTTGTTTCTCTCCCTCAACACAGTGTATCTCAGTAATGCCAGATAAACATTTTAGCAATTCTTCTTGCTGAAGAAAAGTCACAAATTAAGCCTGACCTGGATAAATTCTTGCAGGCACACAGACTGACATGAACTTGGGAATGTACTCTGCCTGAACCCTGCAATATGTTTCTAATACAGACAGTCTATATAGAGCTTGCTTAAGTGGTTACTTTACGTGACTATCAGGCAAAATATCATTTGGTGAGAATCTGTGTGGCCCAGCTCATGGAGTTCACTCTGCTACACAAAGGTGTGCTCTCAGCACGTTAACATCAGAAGTATCTGACACTCATAACCATTTTGTTTACTGCCTGAATAAACAATGTCACAGCCTATTATTTTTGAGAAAATACCAGAGATAAATACTGTTTAAGGAGCAGGCATATTTCCAAATAGAAACAAACAAAACCACCAAGGCTCAGTCATTATGTGGGAGATAAGGTCAAGGCACGAGAATATCACACTGGAAATTCCAGGTGTCACAAATGAACAGTGGTTCCTCAAGTTCAGACTATGCCCTAATTAATGCATCCTATTTCCTCTCACGTATTAAAAATTACAGAATGCACGCACACAACACACAACATTTATTTCTAATGAGATGTAAGTCTAAAGAATTCAGCCAAGTAGTATTAGTTGCTAAAACTACTAAAAAATGCAGTAGGAACAGTAACACTATTTAGATTTCATGTGTGATCCTGATCTATGCTCACAAGATTCAACACGTCTCTGTTTCCACTAAATATTATGTTTCACATTGCATTACTTGGTATAATACTAAAATTCACTTAGCCTGACAGATGTATTCTACTCTTCAGAGTGGTTTTTTTCCATGTTACTAATAAAATCACTGTGTCAGTTTTGGCAGGTTGTTTTTCAGAAGACAATCTTGTAGAAACTCATTTTATAGAACCAAATAAATTTAGGGACACCAGGGAAACTGCACTTACATTGAAGTATTTTGTACAGCAGCAGAAAAAACATTTATCAGTTTTGTCTGCATAACATTTCTACATTGGTTTAACAGAAGTCTTTATTAGCATATACCAAATCATCAGTTCCTGTCTAAAAGAACATAAAAGTTACATGTATTGCCAGTGTTTCTCAGCCTCTCTGCTTACATGGCTCTAAAGTGATGAAACTACTTTAAGCTTTTAAATCTGTAGGATATACAAACACAGATACATGTATGACTCAATAAGCTTGCAAAACGGATTCAGGACCAAAATAGAAAAGAATTGACAGGATCTAGAATGAGTAAGTAGAGGAACTTTGCCTGGTTCCTGTCTGCAGTGAATCACAGCCCCTTCAATTTCCCTTTAATTCACAGCTCCAGATTAAAAAAATCCAACTTGATAGAGGTAAATAAAAATAGAAAAAAAACCCCCATGTTTTTCCAAAATATATTTAAATGTTATACAGAAGAGACAGAGAGAACAGGACAGGGTTGGGTCAGGAATGCCTCAGCTCTGGCTTTTCATACATCACCACTCTGCATCATGTACTTGCAGCTTGCAGAGTGCAGGGATACCTGCTGGTACCAGTTCTTGCTAGGCCAGGCTAGTCATACCTCCAATTCACTTCTTCACCTCAGAACCTCTGCTTTGACAAGTTAAGCACTTATTTTAAAATGTTTTCAAATTAATACCACTATAGTCAAAGTTGTCTTGCCAAGCCCATTTTCCATGTATCCCGAATACATTCTCCTCAAAGAAATGAGCACACAGAGCTATAGCCACATCTCCTGTGAAATGTCCACTAGCAATGCAGGCAGGAATTTGAAGCCATGGTTTTCACCTTTGGCTGCTTCAGTGCACAAAATCAGATTTACAAAACCTCCACAGCAGGAAGACAACATCTCTGAGCTTTTAAACTGGTTGTACACACATGACATCGGTACTACAAAAGTTTATGATCTATTAATAGTCCCTAACAACTCTTTGAACTATTCATTGCTTCTCATCTCTTTCCCTCCCTTCTCCATGTGTCAAGCACATCAAGGCCACATGTAAGAAATCAGCTGCTTGGAGCAGTACAGTGGACACCAACTCAGTGTTCCTCACTTTGGGCAGCTGAAAAGCAAATCTGATTTTCAAAACTGAGTCAGTCAAGTTCACAAACAACAGGTCAACAAGTGGGCCAGGCAGGACTAAACCCTGTGTGGTGCCCGGCAGGTTGGGATGCTGATGTCGGAGCAGGGACCAGTGTGCGGGATGCAGCTGGGATTGCAGGCCCCCCCCCCTCAGCATCACCATCAACACAACTGCTGAAAACAGACTGCTGGGCTCGATGGGCCCCTGCTCTGACCCTGTGGAGTCAAATCTGCTGAAATCACCACAAAAAAATTCCCCATGAACGTCCACATAAAGGCGCACGCGGCCGCCCCGGAGCCTCCCTGCCCAGGCTGGGTCTGTTTGTTCTGGCACCCAGCTCCCAGCACCCACCCAGCTCCTGCACAGGATGCACAGAACAATCCATTGCCTGCTTTCCACTTTTACCCATTTGAAGTGGTTTAGTTTGGGCTATCCCAGGCTCTTCAAACTTCAATGAGGATTAAAAAGATTTTATCTCGTTTGAAGGAAAGAAAAAAAAAAAGTTTCATTAGGAAATAGGCAGAAGCATTGTAAGAATGCTCCAAACTGCTTATGTTCCCACAGTACTTGCAGCCACACACAGGACTTCTCAAACTACCAGATCACTACATGACCAAGAAGTGAACCACTAAGTGCATGAGAAGGAAGTGACTCAGACTGAAATTCATAAAGGACAGCAAGAATGGGACAGGATTTCCGCTTACAGCTCTTTTTACATGGCAAGGCTCCTTCATGAAAAAAACCCAACCCACAAAAAACCCAACCCTGCTCCCTCCTCTCCCATTCAGCTTTTTAAACAGCTCTGCAGAAAAGCTAGAGTATGGATTTTAAATCAAGATCCCTACATCATACTTCCAAGCCTTCTGTCTGTACAAGACACCATCCATCATCTTACCACAAACACTCAGAATAGTTACTATATTTTCAGACAATTATAAGCCATCAGCTTCCTTTTTTTTTGCCTTAAAATGGCATATTTCCAACATAACTAGAAATCTTCATTTACAAGTGCACCACCCAACATAACGACACGATGCTGTCAATGGAAAAATAACAGAACTGCACTTATATCCCCAACCTGAAACTGTTAATGTCCTACTAAAGAGACATCCTGATGCTATGTTATAGATCCAGTCCAGGATAAGGGTGCATTATAGAAGCAAAGACGTGTTTTTAATGTACCATCGTGTTGTCCAGAGCACAGAGTGACAGAGAGGAGCATGTGCTGGGTCCACAATTGAAAAGGTGACTGAGCAAAAATACTCCAGAGTAATTTACTTAAATTCAGTCCTATTGATGATTTATCACCCCACTTCTTCCAACAGTGCTGAATCAGCTTTTGGGGAACCCCTGGTTCTCAATATCGGCAAGAGGCAATAAGGTATTGATACATGGCAGAATTTTCCTTGAGCACTTACTCAAATGTCATGGGCATAATGCATGCAATGAGTGTAGATTTGGATGGAAAAGCACATTGTTAACTTAAGTATCTCATGTCCTGTGAGTTATGTCATCCCTTTTCAGGGAAAAGAGCAGAGCTGTCCTTGTATTATACACTGAACATTTTCTTCAGTATTATTCATCAGATCATTGAGTGGTTTGGTTTGGAAGGGATCTTAAAGACCACATAATTCCAACACCCCTGTCCTGGGCAGGGGCATCTTCCACTAGTCTAGGTTGCTCAGAGCCCCATCCAACTTGGCCTTGAACACTTCCAGGGATGGGGCATCTACAGTTTCTCTGGGCAACCTGTGACAGTGCCTGACCACCTTCATAGAGAAGAATTTCCTCCTAATATGTAATCTAAATCTGCCATCTTTGAGTTTAAAGCCATTCCCCTTGCCCTTGTCACTTCAGGCCCTTTTCAAAAGTCCCTCTCCTGGAGCCCCTTTAGGCACTGGAAGAGGCAGATTTAAGAACAGAAAATCCCATCTTCCACTTCTCTGTCACAAACAGGGATCATATTCCTCAGCTGATTAAAGCAGACACTCAAACTGCCTCTCAGAGCGTCGGCTCAGGAGCGGCTGGAACTGCTGGGAGAGACATCTCCTGCCACCAGTGAGCTCCTACCCACACTTCCAGCACCAAGGCAGCTTCCAACACTTTCCTTCCCACAGCCTGGTCCCTAAGGAAAGCAATCACTGCCACACTGTAGCACTGCCAGCACACTCCACTTTCTGCAGCAAGCACAGTTTATGTTGAACAAGTGTCTGCTCCAGCCGTGTCCAGGGCTCCCAAAGCCTCCTCCCTTTCCAGAAGCTGGCTCACTGGATTGCTCCAACATCCAAACCCCTAAAAGAGGCATGCCAGCTCTACTGGATAAACACACACCCCCCCACTATGAAATGATACCCTATAAAGCACATCACAATCCCCAGTAAATAATTCATGTAAACAAACCTCTCAGCTCCAGTTCTCCCTCACCTTACAGTAAAACTCATACATTCCTACTTGCCTCTTGAGAGTTTTTTGGCTAAGTGGTTTTCTAAATAAAGACTCTTATTCCCTACAAATTTTATATATACATGTGCATTTATATATAAAAATAGATTTTCCAGGCTATTCTGCAATTTTGGAAGCGGCCACATAGCACCATCAAATTTTTAACTATTAGCAGGCTTGAACTGATACACATCCACAAAATCTTTAAGTTTAAATCCCTTTGCTACTTGTTGCTTCTGACACATTAATTTTCCTGACTATCCTAAACACATTGTCATCTTAGCAGTATAAATCAAAACTAGTAACTGTGCCCAGATTGCTGTTAACTCTCACCCCAATTACCTGTATGGCCATGTTAATCAGGTATTAATCAATAAATCCCCAAATACTTCAAGAAGAAACAGAGAAGGTAAATATAAAGCAGAAGATATGATTAGAAGCTTATAAATATCAAGTAGGAACTTAGTTTAGTGAATTGCTTGGTAAGAACCTTTAATAAACTTCTGTGACCTTTCTGCAGAATTTGCATATAGGCATACATGTATGACTCTAATAATATACTCAGATGACAAGGAGCTCACTTTTTTTTTTTTCCCCTTTAATATGAAAAAAACATCTCCTACTCCTGCTTTGGCCATGGATTTTGCTGCAGAGCAGTCTGATTTGATTCCTGGGCTGCCATCTCCGGGTGGAGATGCAGAACCCAATTTTAAAAGGCAGAAGGGTGGGACAACAGATGCTTATTTGCACAGCCTCCTGTTAGGGACCTGTTCACAGTCTGGGGGAGGAATCCACCACTCGGTGTTCCCAGCTTTAAGGCACTCTGTGGCTGACAGACTGGACGTGCTGGAGCCGTGACTGCACTGATCTTCTTGGCACTTCAGAAGTGCTCACGCTCTTCAGCTGCAGCACAACAGACTAGTCCAAGACAACAAATTAGACAAACACAGGGGCTGAAGGAAACCCTTAAAAAAAGATTTTTTTAAATTAAATCTAGATTACTTTGGAAATGATCATCCAGGCTGACTTGGTACCCACTGAAGATATATTGTGAGGCTTAGCTGTTAAGACTATATTTTATTCCAGGTCTTCCACACACGTGCCTCCCAACCCCTCATGTATTCCACCTCAAATAAATAGCTAAACATAAATAAGAATACTGAAGGTCACATAAGCTGATTGACAAGAAATAACTAGAAAGTCTAATGCAGTGATTCATTTTCTTGGATTACAGCATTCCCAAATACAGCTCCTTGCTAATTCTAAAGACCCTGAAGCACGTCTGCAAATCCTCATTCCTTACCGTGCCAGCAGCACTTTCTTTTTCCCCTTTGGCTATTGATTTAGTTAGTTTTCATGAATATTTATTTCACTTATGTCTCACAAGTAAAAGTATACGCCCAAATAAATATACACTATAGATAGATAATGGAAAACCTATGTCATATGCATAAATTCACACAAGAGATTTCAGAGTGTGCTACATTATAAATATCCTGGACATGTTGGGTATAAGCTTGGTTACTACATCAAAGTTTGTTAAGGCAGCTGCAGCTGTAACAGTCAGCAAAGAGACAGGCAGAGAAGAGAAGAGAAAGGCTGAGATGTAGAAAAAGTTACTAAGCTAAATTTAGGTAGAACTGGTTGGGTGCAGAATGAGATTTGATTACAATAAAACTTTAGATTGTTCATTTAAAGTTTTAAATTTTTAAATGGTAAGCCTATGAAAATGCTGAAGAAAATTATTGCAAAAGTATCCAGTATTTGATACGAATATAAAGTATTTGACCACTAATTCCAATGGCTAAGATTAATGAATTTCTTCTCAATTTCCTTCTGTTTCAATTCATCATACTTCCATTGAATTTTCCCATTAAAAAAAATTGTTTTTTTCAGCCATCACCTCTAAACTTTCTAATAACTTTACTAGGTTTACCCAGGAGATGCAAAGTAGTTAGGTTTTGGTTACAGCTCAACTGTCCATAAAGATTTTTGCAAAGTGTCAAAAAGATGCCTCTACGAAAAGTAAAACAAAACTCAAGACCTTGCCCACAAAATGCATTTCTGCTTCCAACAGATAGAAAGAGAATGATGTTGCATCTCCCAAGGGAGTATTCATGAAAGATGGGAAGGCATCACCTTACAAAACAAATCCAGTATAGCAAGCTCAGTTCACACTGATTAAACTCCGCCTTCACACGTGGGCGGCCGTGGTTTTCGGCGCGGCCACCAGACCCATCCAGAGGAGGCCATAAAGCCGGGAAAGTGCGATAGAGAGGAATTAAAACCAAATAAAACCTGTCTTTACCGTGTGGGTCTTGCTCATTGGACTTGGGGCTGCTCCTTGCCCTGCGCTCCGGCTTCTTGGCGGCCGGGGCTGCGCCGCCGCTGCTCGCGCCGTTGTGGCTCTTGGCGTAGCCGTTGTACACCGTGGCGCAGCCGCCTATGTGGCTTTTGTAGAGGGAGGAAGGAGGGCTGTTCAGGCGGTTCTGGCGATCAATCTGCCTGTCTTTGAGTTTTTTGTGCTGTGGTTTGCTGTACTGATCCTCCCTGGTGATGTAGCTCGACATCCCGTATAGTGGTATGATTTCTGAAACGGAAGGGTTCACACCCGTGTTAACTCGGAACAACAACAATCACTTTTCAGAAAACCTCTCCCAGATGCGCCTGGAGATTTTAGAACAAACCAATTTGTTTTTTCTTAAAAAAAGCTTTTCAGTGGGACTGACCATTTTTTTGTATTAACTGTGCTCCTTAGACGATAGAATTTCATAGCTCTTTGGGAGAGTGCGTAAAATACAGCAATTAGGGTGATAGCTTTTCCCCTCCTTTCAGTCTTTGTGTCTCAGGGACACAGATTTCAAGCAGAAATCCATGGAGACTGATCTTCAGGAAAAAAGCCTTCATAAGTTCAGAGCAATTTAGCATTTTCTTCCCCAGGGCCTGACTGGACAGAACAAGCTGAGATGTGCTGGTTTCAAGCTGCCATGCCTGATTACATGCAATTTAATTTCCCAGGGCAAATTGACTTTACAATTGTGTCAGCTGTGCTGCCTAAGGAGAGAAGTGCAACCTGAAGTGGAAGCTTTGGGAAGGAAAACTACCTAAAAAAAAGTTTGAGAATTATCATAAATATCATATGTACACTTCATTAAATACAATCTTCACCTCCCCCCTCCAAGGATGAGTCTCTCTAAGGTAACACAGGTGAGCCTGCAGGAATCACAGTATTTTCTGCCTTTCTCTATCATTCAGTCCTCCTTTTTGAGCTCCACTTTTTCAGTGTGAACCTTGAACATATTCATGCCCAAAACAGTTTTATCTTTGTTAGCAAAATAACAGTTGATATTTAATATATTAATCTTTTTTCCTACCTCCATTCAGAAGTTATGGTACACAATTCTGATGCAAACAAG